>QRDG01000679.1:0-313699 GCA_012064385.1 Puccinellia tenuiflora
TGGGAACACAGCCATAAACATCAATGGGGAAATTGGTCCTTACTTTAGGTCTTCGTGTGGGGTGAGGCAAGGGGACCCAATCTCCCCTGCTCTTCGACCTTGCCGGCGACGCCTTGGCGGCTATCTTTGAAAAGCCAAGACGGCCGGCCCATCTCTGGTGTGGTTGGACACCTTATTCCTGGAGGTGGGATCACCCACCTCCAATATGCGGACGATACCATGATCATGGTGGAGGGGTCGGAACTTGACATTGTCAATCTCAAGTTCCTTCTCCTCTGCTTTGAGGCCATGTCTGGCCTCAAGATTAACTTCGACAAGAGCGAAGTCATGATCATGGGTTCCCTCCTGATGAGCAACAGCGGATAGCGGACAAACTAAATTGCAAGTTATCTGCCTTCCCTGTTACTTATCTTGGGATGCCCCTTAGTGACTCTAGGATCCTTATTAAGGACCTAGAGCCGGTTACCCAGCGTGTCAAGGCTAAGGCAGAGCCTTGGCAAGGGCGGTTCACATCTAAGGCGAGCAAAACTGTCCTGATTGACGCCTGTCTCTCTAGTCTGCCGATGTACCTGATGGGAGTTTATGTACTCCCAGAAGGCACGCACGTTACCTTTGACAGGGAACTCTCACGCTTCTTCTGGCAGGCGGCCAATGGCATCAGAAGTACCACATGGTCAAATGGGCGGATGTGTGCGCCCCCAAAGATATGGGGGGCATAGGTATCTTATCATCTCGGAAGATGAACATGGCACTCATGCTACGATGGGTATGGCGATACTTAGAGAGGAGGGGGGCTATGGCTGCAACTTATCAAAGCGAAGTACCTGCAGGGCCGCCCCCTCCTTTCTTGTGACCGTCAGAGGATCCCAATTTTGGCGATCCATCCAATCCATCAAGCATGAGATTAGGAAGGTGTGCGCTTCTCCATTGGTAATGGAGGGCACCCTCTTTTGGCTGGACCCATGGCTTGGCGGGAGCCCGCTACAGCATAGGTTCCCCTCTCTGTTTGCTATCTGCGCGGACCCGATGCAGCTGGTGGGCGCGGTGATACTCAATGGGAATTGGACATCACGTTCCGACGAACATTTTGTATTGCCGAGGCTACAGCCTAGGCGGAGTTACGGAGTTTACTTCCGGAGGCGCTGCCGGGTGGGAGACCTCGTGTCATGGCACTTGGCGCACTCTGGGACGTTCTCTGTAAAGTCGGGTTATCAGAGTCTTTTTACTAACCCAGTTAGAGCTTGGGCCTCTCCTCTCTAGAAGGCTCCCTTACCGTTAAAAATCAAAATCTTCGTGTGGCAGCTTCTTAGGGACCGCCTCCCATCAGGGGTGGAGGTACGCAAGCGACAGGGGCCGGGTGATGGGCTTTGTCCCATGTGTGGGATCCCCGAGACGGGAACCCACATCCTCTTCACCTGCCCCGCTGCCAGGTTTCTATGGAATTTCGTTCATGAGGCGCTTGGGCCTGCCTGGCAGGCCTCGGACCTCGGCGAGTTCTTAGAGATCCAGGCGAACCGTACCGGGGAGAGGCGACGCCTCTTCTGGTTGGTATTTGCCGCGTTGACGTGGACCTTATGGACAATTCGCAATAAGATGATCGAGCGGATCTTTCTCCGACGTGCTTCTGACTCGATGTTTACCTTTCTGGCTTTCTTGCAGCAGTGGCACCCGTTGTCTAGGCAGCGGGACATGGGGCAGCTGGATGACATGCTCGATAGTCTTGTGGAGACCGCTCGGCGCATCTCGTCCACTACTTCCAGTAGTGCCGGAGGGGCTTAGTTTTTGTTCTCGCTCTCTTTCTCTTCCTCCCCCTGATGTAACTCTCTCACCGCCCCCCCCCCCCACGTCTTGTTGCTTCTCCTTGGGCTTACTTGTGCTGTTGCCCCAGCATGCGGGTTCTTTTCCCGCCCTTCCTTATGTTTGTAACTGTGTATGGACTTGCTTGACATGTTGCTTTATTTATAAAGCGGGGCGAAAGCCTGTTCGTGAGTCTAAGACGAAGGGATTACAAACCTGGGCCGTCGTCTTTAGTCCACCTATGAGTATCAGGACAAGAACTTTTATCCGGATCGGCCCAATCAAATCAAGAGCATCAGCACGAGACGATGCAAGCAGAATGTGTGCGCAAAAAAAAAAGCTTCATTTTGTAGTTTTTTGTTGTTGTTGAGGGGGGGCATGGAGACCTTGAGTAGTATAAACTGTCCATTGTGTATTGCTTGGCGGCGGGCCGCCAAATCGTGGAAGGCTACAACTTATTTCCGACATCCGCGGACTCGTATTATCAAACGACGAACTTTGCCAGGCCCAACAAAGCCCATCCGATCAGTCGGACGGACCAGGACCAATGTCTAGCAAAGCGAAAGTCGCGGAGCCTACCCGGCGGTCCGAGGGCAAAAAATCATCCGCGCACGCGCCGACCCAAGCGGCCGCCGCCACCGCCACCGCAAGCGCCGCCGTCATGGAGGCCGCCGAAGCGAGCGCTGGGGCCTGCCTCTACAACACCCTCCCGGGTCTAACCCTGGACTTCTCGCCGGAGGAGGCCCTCGACACGGCCGAGTCCCAGTCGTCCCCCTACCCCGCCGCCATTGCCGCCGCCGCCGCGGAGGAGGAGAACGCGACCGAGACCTATGCCGTCTTCCGCAACGAGATCACTGCGGCTGGGACCCCCTTGTCGACATACCCCGCGCCGATTTCTTCTCCCTCGACGTCTCGGCGGCTGTTAGGCCGAGCCGGCCTCCCCATCGTTGGTGGCGGCACGGCCTACCGGGTCGGCTACGCCGTCGAGCTCTCTTGCCCCGGCGGACCGGCCAGCCCAGGGGTCCGAGCGCGCGTGGTTCCGAGGAGGGAGGTGGTTCAGAAGCCCCATGCTGCAGCTACACAAGGTTAGGAACTTTTGGCATTATTGCCGCTTAGAACTCACTGTCATTGGTGATAAGGAAAATGAGGCATTTGTGGTTTTGGCATGCTTAGAAATTGCAATTTGGAATTTAATTGTTGTATGTACTCCCCGGGGGAGCGGTTCCGCGTATTTCCCCCAATGACAAGTGATTTAAGAGTGGTAGTTGTGAAACGTACACATCTGGGGGTAGTTTGTATTTTGGATGTGATTCGAACCGTGTTATTTGTTATAACAGTACAGAGGAGGAGATCGTAATGAGTATCAGTAACTTGGAACGTCAACTTGATGCCTCTATAAAGAATAGGAAACAACAGTTGCATATTGTGCAATAATGGACTAGCAAAACATGTTGCAGTTTCTGCATCATTGATAAAATACACATTATATCACTTACGTTTACATCTAAACAAGTACAAATGCTTATCAAGACTAATCATATAGTGGTTTGCATGTGTTTTTATGGACAAAGTGGTAAGACAGGATTGTGGCAACCAGCCATGTTACTTAGTTATTTAGGCTCGCAAATCACATCTGATTTGATTTTTGAGAGCGTACATAGTATAACTTGGGTTCATTAGAAACTTGTATTACATGCTTTTTGGCTGGAAATTTGGTCTGGTGAGATACTGAAGTATTGCCTATCTGTTACAGAGATTCTTGACTCTGATGATTATCTCACCTTCTGCCGAAGAGCAATCTTCACGTACAGCTGCTGTGCAAGCTGTCTCCGATGTTGTCAAGCATATATGGCCTCATTGCAAGGCATCGTAACTCTCTCTCTGTCTGTCTAATTTTTATTGATGGTAGTCACATGTTATGTTGTTAATTCTTGATTTTGTGTGGCAGGTGGAAGTCTTCGGATCTTTCAGAACAGGGCTTTATCTACCAACAAGTGATATCGATGTAAGAATATTTTCTCTCCTACTCTCTTACTTTCAGCACTTCACTCCTCTGCCATCTTTTCTGTAGTTTTGTCAACTTTTGGGGCTATTAATAAGTGTATTGTGTAGAGTTAATTTTTTTTTGTATTTATAACTGCAAGTAGTAAAGAATGGAGTACAACTGAAGTAGCATTTTAGTTGCAATATGTATGTATTCCTCATTATTTAGCTCATTTTTATCAATTATTCTCCTCCCCCCTGCTCCCCGTCCACACCAGAGGAGGGATGGAGCTTTTTTCTTTCAAGCCTAGTATGGCGTGGCGGATTAGTACAGTATGACCGACTGACTGGTGTGGCCAAACCGGTTAACCTGTTTTCCCCCTAAACCAACCTGACCTGGTCCGAAGTGCAAACTTACCCCCGCTCCAGAGTGCAGCATCGAAAGTGCAACTAGTGACACAATACGTGGTCCGAATTGCAATTCACTTCAAGAAAATGCAAGAATCACCGAGCGGCAAGTGTGGTATGCAATCTCAAACCAAAATGATTGAATCTGATCATAAGATTTGTACAATGGAAGTAACACTTATGGAAAAAGAAAAGATACAATATAGTACAGGCGGAGTTCCCACACTGTTTTTCCAACTGCAGAAAGCAGCAGGACTATAGCATAGAGGAGAAAGTGAGTTGGAGTTGAGAGCAAGCAATATTGAATTCTACTTATCTAGGACAACAGTATACTGTCACTGTTTTTCTGGACCAATGTTCACCTGCTAAATGAACTTGTCAATGCATACCGAAGCTGTTAGGATATCTTGTTCTGTTTTATGATAAAATAAATTACTGTGATGCATCAGCTTGTAACTAACAATTGCATTCACCACGTTTTACACGGAAACCATACTCTTTTTTTTTTGAGAGTTCAGATAGGGCATCTTGTACTGTTTTATGATAAAAAGAATCACCAGGATATATCAGCTTGTTACGAACTACTTGCATTCACCTCCTTATTTTACCTGGAAACACATGGAACATACTTTCACTTGGGAATGTGAATGTCTTCTTCTTGTCCTTCGAAGTTCATATGTGTTACTTCATTGCAGGTTGTAGTTTTTGATACTAGGGTTAAGACTCCTCAAGTTGGCCTATTTGCTCTTGCAAAAGCATTGACTCAAAAAGGTGTTGCCAAGAAGATACAGGTTCCTGTTCTCACCCTTTCTGTATATAGCGTGTAAGATGTGTCTGGGAGCCTCTTGTTTCTTCCATTAAAGACCTCCATACTCATAAGCAGGGTTTCAAATTCTGTTGCCGGACTGTTCCTGCCAGTGTACTTAAAACTTTGTAGTTATTGAATTTTGATTTCCTAAATATGAACTTCAAAAATCAAATTGAGCCAGTTCTGTTTGTTGCCTGCACATGGAATTCGAGGTGTAACCATGGAGGGTCTGCATGTGTTATCTCCTGCAGTACAGGAAGTATTGCATGCAGCTTTCAAAGAACACAATATGCGGCATTCATGCTGTTAGGCATCGACCCAATAAATAGGAGATTATTGCAGTGGTTCTTTGATTAGTGCTCGTATAGGAAGATTCACATACTTGTATAAGATGTTTTGGGGAAATCAGGTTTGTAGCAGCACAAGAAGTAATGTGGAAGCAAATATTGAATTCCTTCATTCTTAAACTCATCATTCAAATCAGTACAGATCAGGGAGGTTGTTAACATGCTTTCAGACGTGGTGCGAGAAGAATTGAACCCAATATTTGTTTGAACTGGTATCCATATTTTTGAAGTGGTGTTGCTGTTGCATGCCTGCTAGTGGCTACGAAAGAGCACTGTTTGTTGAACTAGATTTCCTCACCTTTCGGCTTCTGAGAAAATGTGCATGGAATAGAGTTTTCTCAACCTTCTTAGGATACTGATGACACATAAGAACCCAATCTGCTTACTGTTCTTCATCCCTATATTTGCACCAGCCAAAATATCGACTATTTTCTCGTCCATTGGCTTTGACGTAGTACTATCTAGGTATGCAACAATAACAAACTTGACTACTGGAGTTTGAAATTCAAGCTTGAACTGGCTGATTTAAGAAAACTTTGCCTTGGCCGGAATCCTAGGTAACTTGCTAGGATCTGTATCCTGCTCGTAACGGGAGGTTCTAAAGCAAGAAAACACGTGTTACTATTTTGAATGAAAAAGACAATTACTCCTGTTGAATTACAATGAGGGATGATATATAACCTACCTCCGAAGGTTATCAAATGCCGTTGGTTGAGCTCTGGAAGCTACCACCGCTCTGTTCTGCATTGCCAGTTAGTTATTTTGTTCGCAAGTTAGTTACGATGTTAATTTTGTTTCTTGGCAGGTTATAGCAAAGGCCCGTGTGCCAATTGTGAAATTCGTGGAAAGAATTAGTGGAATACCTTTTGACATCAGGTTATATTTTGTTTTCTCATGTAGCTAGAGCTACCACGCCCACCCCCCACTTAATGATCTCCCTTTCCTTTTCCAGCTTCGATATTGATGGCGGGCCACAGGCAGCGGATTTTATCAAGGTACCTACTGCAACGAATGACTGGTTACCCACATTATTGAGGGCATACGCACTCCGTCGTAGCTAATCTGATAAGATGCACGATGTTTGATCATCTATGTTAGTCATACTCAACACAGTTTTTCCATTTTGTACCATAGGATGCCATCAAGAAGATGCCTGCTTTAAGACCCTTGTCCTATGATTCTGAAGGTTTTCCTTCATCAAAGAGAACTCAATGAGGTACATAACAAAAATTTGTAATTTCCGAACACCATAATAAAAGGTGGTCGCTTTGAATTGTTAGGTTGACAAGAGATTATTGTTTTACTTTGTCGGTAGGTCTATACCGGTGGGGTTGGGTCATATGCTCTTCTTACAATGTTGATCACACATTTACAGGTGAATTGAGCTCTGTTTTATCTACAAAGTCCCTTGCACACTTATTTAGCCTCAGGGCCCATGTGTCATATACTCAGATGTATATTTTTCAGTAAGGGTCGAAGTTTATTAAACTGCATGTACTATTTCATGAAAGGACACCTCTCATATGATACCTTTATGCTTTAGAACTTACAAATAATGATAAGCTTTTCATACATAAATTTGTTGATGGTAAAAGAAAATATCATTAAATATACTAGCAGCAAAGTGCGGTTGATATATGTAGTTATCTCAGTTACCTTACGCCTTTCTTCTCGTGACATTTCTCACACATATAAAGACTGGAACTTATTTGCCAACCTGAGGATAATAAACTATCATATTTATCACTCTGACGATTATCCTTTTTTGCTAGTTGATCTGGGGAGTGAAAGAAACGCTGGGCTATCAACAATCCAAGGAGCACAATTTGGGAATTCTTTTGGTAAGCAATACTTAATGTTTCATAGTAATGAGATGTTTTACAACATATGTTTTGGTGATTTATGCTATGTAAAGTTGCACATAATAGTCATTGGCTCCCGACGTGCACCAGGATATATACCAGTGCATACACATGTGAAATGCCTGATTTATTTTCTCTTTGCTACTTTTGGATAACGTACATCACCCTTGATACGATGGAGAAACATAAATTATCTTTATTATGATGGAGAAATGAAACATGATTGCAGCCCTTCATACGAGCTTTATATTTTCTCCATGTCAGATCAAGTTTTTTGACTTTTATGGGCGCAAGTTGAACAATTGGGATGTCGGAATATCTTGCAACTCTGCAAGAACCTTTTTCTTGAAGAGTGATCAAGGGTAAGGCAACTAGTTTTAATCGTATTAGTCCCACCTCAGTACCATCTACTATATGATTCAGTCGCGATGTTCACTGATCCTATTTCTTATCTGTTTGTTAAGTTTTGTGAATCTTGACCGGCCACATCTTATAGCCATTCAAGATCCCATGGTAAGATTTCTGTCCTTGTTCATTTTGGTTGAACTTGATAAACTTCACTGGCAGTGTATTTACCTATTGAAATTACTTTCACCACCTAGGTACCAGATAATGATATCGGGAAGAATTCCTTCAACTACTTCAAGGTAGTTTCTAAGTTCCTATTCATCTTTGTGCCTTTTTGTCTGTGACATGCTATGAATGTGATACTCGAATAATTCGATGCTATAGCTCATCTGTTGTGTCATAATGCTTTATTGCTGTATGTTCTTGCGGATAACATATTAACAATTGATGATAAATAATCTTATCTTGAATTTGTTGGCTTTGATCCTTCCTCCCCTTGTTGTTATTCCAGTCAATTTTGGTGATGACTGTCTGACATGATCAGTTACTGACCAGAAGCATAGTACTACCTCCGTTCCATAATGTAAGTCTTTTTAGCATTTCTCTTTCCATCCGTATCTAGACATGTTTTAGTGTAAGGTTCAAATGAATCTTGCACTAAAACATGTCTAGATACAGATGGAAAGAGAAATGCTAAAAAGGCTTACATTATGGAACGGAGGGAGTATTTTCTTCAGTTATGAATGACCCACAATGGTTATTCAATCTCTGTTTGTAACTTGGCCATCAATCTGAACTTATCCTTGGGCATTAATGTGCTTAAATTTGAGGATTGACAACTTTAGTGTTGGAATGAATATGCTAATTGTCTCTGGTTTGGGGAAGCTTTCTTAATCAAGTACCACATGGTTACGTAAATAAATACTTGACAGCTAACCTTTCTTGATAACCGTTTAGTCCTTTTGAGTTTTAACCCTTCTCTTGCCAAATGGTCCATATTGTTTACTTAACAACTGAACTTGGATTGGGAGCAATTATAACTAAGCTTTGATGTTTGAAGTGCATTTGCATTTTAGCTATGATGCTAGATGCAACTTCTACAGAGTCTTTGCCATATATATAGAAAACTCTACATGGCAAACATTTGATGAAGAAACTCGATTCGTGCAGGTGAAGTCAGCATTTTCGAATGCTTACTCGGTGCTAACTGATGCCAAGTTGATTACGAGCTTGGGACCAAACAGGAGCATTCTGGGTACCATTGTCAGACCGGATTCAGTGCTTCTTGACCGTAAAGGCTGGAACACGGATGGTGCATTAGCTGATATGTTAGCAGAACCCTGGGAACCAATGACCCAACGATTGGATAGCGAGAATGATGTAATGTACAATTGGCATGCGTTAGATGATGATGAACCACTGCCCAGAAATACTCAACCTGCAGCTGAGGACACAAGTTCATCACCATTGCAGAAACGCAAATCCTCCAAGTCAAATAAGAAATCAAGAAAGAAGGCAAAGGCTGATGCCTCAAGCAGTGATGATGCAGAAGAGGGGTCCAGAGATCGAAGAGAGCGTAGAAGAGAGCGCAGTCGGGGAAAAGAGTCGACACCAAGTGAAAAAATGAATCGCAGTGCAGGAAGCAGCAGACGAAGGAAAGGGCCACGAGAATATGACAGATTTACAAATACACTCCCACAGTACACGCACATTAGCAGGTGGTGAGTAGTGTGCTGCCACTGAAAGCATTTGCGGTATGTTTTGGGAGATACAACAAAATTTGACGGCGGGAAGAGCTTTATGTGACCCCTTGGTGGCAGGCTGGCAAACATTTAAGTTAGGAGCAGCGGCAGTCGGATGCCCCAGTGTATTATTTGTTTTATTTATTTATCCAGTCCTGTTTGTAATGCTGATCGAACAAAAAAATAGTTATATTTTTGGATCACTAGCGTGGTCACAAACTTTTCTATTACATCTGTACCGATATGCCATGTTGACAGGTACTATTAAATTGTCTGCCAACTGCCATAGCGAATTGATCATTGTCCAGTTGTTTGGAGTCTCATTCAGAGGGTCTATGGTTTTGTTTGACGAGAGTAAGGTCAATAAACTTCTACTCCCTCCGTTCAAAAATAAGTGTCTCAAATTTTACAAAAAGTGGATGTATCTATATATGAAATATGTCTAGATACATCCACTTTTTAGCAAACTTGAGACACTTATTTTTGGACGGAGGGAGTATGTTATAAATATGGACAACTTGGAAGAGCGAGCAGTACATGCAACTCTAACTTTGTTACGAACTCGTAACTTTGAAGAGTACGCAGCAATTCTGCTGCCCAGAGGCCCCAAAGACCACAGAAGGAAGAGCACGCAGCAACTCTGCTGCCCAAAGCCCCCCTACGCACCACAGAAGCTGTATAGCTCTGCTCTAAGATATAAGTTGCTGCCATTAGTTTCTAAATCACAGCAGCACCTGCTTTCCCCGTAAGCAAACTTGTACTGTATTATTACTTTTTCTAAGGAGAAATAAAAACTGATTTAGGGCAAGCCAAACATAATAGATTACTCAGAGAACAATGAAGTATTGACAGGTCCGTTTCCAGATGATTAGATTCCTACATCCCAGCTCTATTCTTCTCCATTGCATACTATAACACAAAGATAGATGGAGTGGATAATAAGGGCAGATTCATAACTCTGGTAAACAAATATTTCAACAGCTAATAAGATGATGTGAACTCGTCATATTTTCATATCGCAAAGGCACAAAATTCTTCGTCAACTGTCGGTTACAAGCAAGATATGTCCATTAAAACTGAGGACATATGCCAGCATCATCGCTAGACTAATCTACCACTTATTTCAGATTGACCCTTCATCGGTAAAAAGTAGAAGGATCTGTACCAATCTGCTGGCTAATTAAAAAGGAAGCCAGATGAAATACCCGTGTGAGAGAGCTTCCAGTTATAGTCATGGAAATAAGTTGTGGCAGCAATGTAGTACCCAGTATAACTGCCCATTCTGCACTATGCGGACCAGTCTCGTGGGGATGTAACATTACTACCAGCATTGAGCTTATCGACCATGGCATTGGAGTGTACAGGTTGGGCTGCTGTCACCACTGGGAGAGTCGCATTCCCAACTAGCTCCTGCGGATACCCTACTACACTTGCCGTTTCAAACATATTTCGATATGGATTGCTATGCATGACTTGTGAATCCAAATGCTGAAACGCCATTGGAGCAGTTGCCGGATGCTGAGGCAGAACAGCAACAACGGTAGCAGGGCATTCAGAAGGATTCTTATATGCAGCATTGTAGGCTCGGCCATTGCCTTGAACAGCATATGATGCAAGACTGCAGTGACTGGGCTTGCTTGGTTGAGGTGGGTACGAGCCCTGGCTGTGTTGCTGCAGTTGTTGTGGCTGCTGATGCTGGATATTATGCTCCGCTGTCGGAAGCAAAATCGTGTTGCCCTGGCCATAGAACGAAGGCATGACTTCATGATGCTTCTGTTGAGGTGAAGAGTATGGAGACTGCACAACCAAACTTCTCGGAAGTGGCTCAGTGGTACCATTGGCAGGCTTCTGAGAACAGTATGGAGGATACATGAGTGCGACTTGAGGAGTACTCTGAGAATGAGGAGAAGACGTTTTCTGTTGAACCATCTGTGGTTGAACTTGCTGAACACTGTACTGCTGCTGCTGCTGCTGCTGCTGCTGCTGCTGCTGCTGCTGCTGTTGTGCGACAGGGGGCTGTGATCGCCACGCCTGCGACTCATGATGCTGAGCAGGCATCTGTAGCATATGGTGCTGCAGGGGAGGACATGTTTCCGTTGTCTGACTAGAATGCTGAGGTAGCTCAACAACAGCCCTGGCTTCAGGATTTTGGACATGTGGCTGCATAACCTGAACATATGATTCCGATGGTTTGTTCTCTGCGCACTTGGCATGATTTTGGCTCTGCATATAGTACACGGCAGCTTGGTGGCCGGGATGCTGCTGCTGATCGTGCTGTGTGCTCAGAGAGACGGGCACTAGTTGCTGCAGAATATAACCACCGCTACTCTGAGTCGGCATAGCAGGAGATTGCAGGGCATTAACCTGGTGAATTGGCACAAAAGAAACCTCAGGATGATTCTCGAATTGCGTGCTGTGACCATTGACATTTTCCTTTGCTGCAAGCATTGGCGAGGAGGTGGCATCGTTTGTTCTGGCAGGGAATTCATGCGCTATTTGAAGCTTGGCCAGTTGCCTTGCCATGTCGGCACCAGCAGGCTCGTGCTTATCCTGAAGCATCTGCACAGCTTTCTGGACCTGTTCAATTATTAAAAATACCTTGGTTCAGTTTAAGACGCAAATTCTTAATGATGTAAATCTCATGAGAACAGTGAGTCAGACTCCACCGTACGTAGTTAAAAACAGCAGCTCGTGAAAATATTCCGCTGCAACTCCTTATGCATCAGACAAAACAAACGTGAAACGTAAATGCCGCTGTTAGAGTTTATTATCACTGGCTACAGGCTCAATGTGAGTAGCGCCCCCACTGATTTGGTACTCAGAGAGTGAGTGACTGAGAGAGCCGGGTGAGCGCGCACAGATTGGAACGTGCACGAGCGTACCTGTCTGAGGTTCTTGTCGAGGCACCGGAAGTTGACGGTGGCGTCGCTGTGGTAGTCCATGACGTCGCTGCGCAGCTCCCCGATGGAGCGCTCGAGCTTGTAGCAGTAGAGCTCGAGCTGCGAGAGCCGGCCGCCGATGCCCTCGAGCGAGTGCAGCAGCGACTCGGCCTGCTTCCTCATGCACTCCTCCACGGCCGCCATGACGGTCTCCTTCGGGTAGTAGCAGCCGGCCGCCGCCTCCTGCTGCTGATGCTGCTGGCCGTACACGTTGACGAAGGTCCGCACCAGCCTCTTGTCCTGCAAATCCTGCGCACCCGCGGACGCAATCCCTGTCTGAGAACCGTGGGGTTGAAGCGGGATCGAGGGAGGCACATGGCTCCTGGTAGGGAGATCGATGCGGAGCGGGGACGGGAGATGGGCAGGGCGTACTTACCTCGGTGCGGCGGCGGGTGTGGTCGAAGGAGGAGCAGCGGGCGTCGGGCGGGAGGGCGGAGACGGATGCGGCGGCGGGGCGCGCGGGGGAGGACGCCATGGGCGGGAGGGCGGAGGCAGGCTAGGGTTTTGGGTTGGTGCGTTCCGGGCGAGAGGGAGGTGGGGCGGGACGGGATGGGAGGAATCCGAAGCGGAGGAAGGGGAGAGGAAAGAGAGGTGGGCGGGGCGCAGGGAGCGAGTGAGATGAGAGGGAGGAGCAGTAGAAGCAAAGCAGGCAAAGGGGAAAAGCAGAGCGGAACAGAGTAGTAAAAAAAAAGAGGGAAGCCAACCAGGGCGTGAGAACGGCGATGTGAGATCGAGGCGTGGGACGAGCGTGGACTTCGGGGAGAGAGCGAGAGGCTGGCTGATCTGAGTTCGCGTCTCCTGGATTGACAGACAGAGGGGAGCCATGGGATGGATACCTTGCTTGCCTTGCTGGACGATCGTTTTCAGACGGGAGGAGATGAGATGACGGCGGTTGGGTTGGGTTGGGTTGGGTGTGGCGTCACCGTCCGGCCTACGGACTCGTGAGACATGTGCGTGATTAAAAATTGAGTTTAGTGGGCTAGGCTGGGCTTGCGTTTGTCATACACTGACGGATACATACAGACAGGTTGTTGTTACTCTAGTTTGGGGAGATGTGGACGCAACCGATTACCAATAGCATATCCTCGAGAGCTGTTGTTGTCAGGGAGATTTTCAGATCATGTGGGAAGAAATTGGGTACTAACTAGGCCGTACTTTGGAAGATTAGAGGTGGTAATAAAAAAAGGCAATGTATGGGGAGATGTGGTGGTCTATGCAAAATGTCGACATATTTGTGATGGTCTATAAAAAAAAATAGTGTCCAAAATGAAAAAAAAAAAAAATTAGAGCACTTGGGTTGGGTTGGGTTGGGTTGGGTTGGGTTGGGTTGGGTACTTGGGTTGGGTGTGGCGTCACCGTCCGGCCTACGGACTTGTGAGACATGTGCGTGATTAAAAATTTAGTTTAGTGGGCTAGGCTGGGCTTACGTTTGTCATACATACGTACAGACAGGTTGTTATTACTCTAGTTTGGGGAGATGTGGACGCAACCGATTACCAATAGCATATCCTCGAGAGCTGTTGTTGTCAGGGAGATTTTCAGATCATGTGGGAAGAAATTGGGTACTAACTAGGCCGTACTTTGGAAGATTAGAGGTGGTAATAAAAAAAGGCAATGTATGGGGAGATGTGGTGGTCTATGCAAAATGTCGACATATTTGTGATGGTCTATAAAAAAAAATAGTGTCCAAAATGAAAAAAAAAAAAAATTAGAGCACTGATTTCATTTTTTGCACAGACCGTCATAGATGTCATTTCATCCCAAAAATTTGCACGTATGTCGATATTTTGTATATGTTTGTTGACAAAAAAATCAGAGTTTTTTTGAAATGTTTTACTAATGTTTCTGAATTTTTTAATTTGTCTGGAGCATGTGAACTCAGGAGACAATACGCCTCTCCCCATTGAGAAAATTCAGATTTTTTTTTGAAATGTCCAACTATATTTTTTAAACTTTTTCATATGTTTTTCCCCATTGAGAAAACACATCTCTCCATTAGAAAAATTCAGAACTTTTTTACTATTTTTTTTAAATTAGTCGAAAAGAAACATATGAGCTCGGAAACTATTACCACCTCCATTCCGATGAATAAGGCTTATATTATTTCTGAAAAGTCAAACTATGTGAAGTTTGACCAAGTTTTTTGAATAAATTATGAACATGTACGAAACAAAATAAACATAGTTAGATACATCATGAAATGTATTTTCACAGGATATCTATATAATATTATAGTTGTTGATAGTTTTTCCTAAAATATGGTCAAAGTTTACTTAGCTTGACTTTTCAAAAAAAAAAAAAATAAGCCTTATTCATTGGAATTGAGGGAGTATGAATTTTCCCAATGTATGTAGCTACAGTCATGAATTGCACTCGATCTTGGATCAAAGTGTGCGGCGCAAGGTTTACATACATAGATATATGTGAATCAGCAGACGATGTCGATCAAAGCGATCTCGACCTCGCGACGCTCGTCTCTAGGTGGGTTGTACCTAGACCAACGACGGCCATGCGAACGCGCGCATCGTGACGTGAGTTGCACTCTTGCACATACTCCTTTTCATTTTGAGGTTCTCTCCACAACATTTCGAGCACAAGAATGACACAAGTTATACAACTATTTTTCATTTTGAGGTTGTTGTTGACTTGAAACCCACTCTTTCAAGTGGTACCGAGTGATCTAAAGGGGGATAAAAATACAGGTCCATTGGTATAGCCATCATCAACTAGATAATACTTTCCTATTGACAATACATAAGTTAGCGAATAATTAAAAATGAGGAACGAAACGCAAAGAGAAAGAGTCGTACCCTATGGTACAAAAAATGCATCTTCGCGGTCGATTCTCATAGCATCTTTTAGCACTTTTGAATCCGATGCCAAACCCTCCCAACCAGGTAGAACATAAAGAAATTTCATGTTCCAATCAACCACACCTAGCATGTTAGTGGTTATATCTTGTTTTCTGTTCCTATACCTCCCTTTGTCAGCATCATTAACAAACATAGGAATATGACACCCATCGAGTGCTCCAAGTGCATTGCCAAACCACTTCCATTTATAATCGTCGGGAGGGGTGATAGAAGGGTCAGGAAGCTTGATGAACTCCCCAGTTAGAGATAGGATGGCTGATAACACAGTAGAGAAGTGCCTACTGATAGTCTCTGTAGACTGTTGGTACGTGCCACCCAACACTCTCATTTTAATTCCATGTCCAACAACTTGTAGGAACATAGCAACATTTTCTTCTACGGTCACAAACATGCTATTTTTGAGGCCACACTTCTCATGCAACATAGCACAAAGATCATGAAAATTTATTTTCGTTAAGCGCAGCTTATCATAACAAGTTGCCTCGGACCCATCATAAGTTTTTTTTCAATATGTACTTCCTATATGCAACCTTCTCCTCGTCATCATCGAATCATCCTAGGTTCATTGGTACCCTCTGCGTACTAATATAAGCTAGTGCAAGACATCACATCTCAAAATACTTTTGTGTCAACAAAATCCTCTTTTTTTTTCTTCTTTTGTTCTCTTCGGTGATGTACGAAATCAACTCTTGGTTTGACATGATGAAGCTACAATGCACACATAATTTTTACATGAATTATTCAGAGGAACACATCATGTTTATATGACAACATACTTACATGTTACTAATTTTAGAACACATATACATCACAATTGGAACACAACAAATATGGGTTGAGAATATACCTTCAATTGTACGGCTCCTCGTAAATCACCTGAAAAATTTGTAGTTGAAACAATAAAAAATATTAGGCCGCATCAGAGGGCAACGAGAGGCGAATGCACCCTCTGTCCGTTCATCAACAAAGGGAATAAGGGGCAGGGGAGAGCTCGGCTTGGGGGCAGGGGAGAGCTGGGCTACAGAGATGCTAGAGCATGGTCGCCCGTCGTCGTTCACCTCCCGACGGAGCTCGGCTACAGAGAGGCCGGACTATGGCCACAACTCGATCTAGGGTTACGGTAGAGGATGGGGAGAGGGGGGTTGGGGGGGGGGGGGGGGGGGAGGATGACGGCGAGAGGATGGGTAGACGGGACGGAGGATAGGTGAAAGTGCATCTAGTCCCGTAATATGTTTTGGTATTAATGACAACATAATAATTTAAATCTAATATTGTTTTGTGAGTTCTTGCAGTTTTCACAGAGGAAAAAACTGGAAGTGGCGGCAGTACCGCCTTCCCTAGGATGTGCATTCTCCCTGGGCAGTGCGGTACCGCCAGCGGTGCCGCCAGCAGTACTGCTAGGGAGGGCCTCTGTTAGCCCTCAGCGGCAGTACCGCCGCCTCTGGCGGTAGTACCGCTGCTGGGGCTTTGAGCCCTCCCCTGGGGCTGTGCAGCACCGCTAGCAGTGCCGCCAGCACTGCCGCCAAGGAGGTGCTCTGTTAGCCCTTAGCGGTAGTACCGTTGCCTCTGGCGGTAGTACCGCTACTGGGGCTCTGAGCCCTCCCCTGGGAATGCGCAACACCGCCAGCAGTGCCGCCAGGGAGGGGCTCTATTTGCACTCAGCGGTAGTACTGCCGCCTTTGGCGGCAGTACCGCAGCTGCGGGATGAGCCCTCCCTTTTGTCAGAAGGAGCCATTGAATATCGAAGACTACAACGGCACTACCGCCAGTAGCAGCGGTAGTACCGGTGCAGGGCATCCAACGGACCTTTGGACGAGAGGACTATAAAAGGAGGGTTTCTTCCTCCTTTGCCTTTAAGGGCTCTAGCTCAAGTTTACTCTCTCTCCTCCATTAATGAGCCCAAGCTAAATTCGCCTACATCTCCCACTCCCTTGCCCCAACTTCGTTGATCTTTTGAGGAGTGAAGTAGGAGACCTAGATCTAGCCTTCCACCGAAGGAATTTCGAATCCCCCCACTATTTGCTAGTGGATCTTGGATCTTGTAGGCTCTTAGGGTTTCTTGGGAACTCTAGGACCAAGTACAGGTTTCGGAGCTTCATAGTTTGTGAGAAGATCTGTTACATTGTTGGGAGTCTCCAACTCATTGTGGAGAGCCCCAACCTTGGTGTAAAGGTTTGGTCAACGCCTTCAAGTAGACTGTAGCGCCCCGACCCCAGAACTATACAGTGAAGCGTTGTGCAATCGGTCATGCTACACAATCGAAGGTTACTGGGTTTACCAATCCCAGGCCAAAACTCATTGGCAAGTGTGCTCGGAATGGATCATCGGCACACAACACCTCGATCATGCCATAAGCTCAAGCATCGCTATCATGTATAGTAAAGAGACCAAGACTGTGGAACAACTGGCACATCACAGACTCTACGACACAAGAGATCATAGTTCAACTCATATATGAGAAAGATAGCAAATATCACAATCATAGGTCACAGACCCAACATTACATCAAGCCGAAGCAAATACAGTTGTCTAACAACAAGATCCAAATTATGGCCTAAGAGGCCTACAAATAACATATCCCAGCCAGCCTGTTCCGAGACGTCCCAAGCTGCCACCTGGGAACCCCAGACTACTCGTCGATGTCAATAAAGAACCCACCTTCCAGTTCGGTGACGTCCTCCTCTGAAACAAATAATAATCAACAAAGCAAGGCTGAGTACGACGTACTCGCAAGAATTAGTAGGGCGATATAGGCCCGATGCTGTTTGGCTTCAAAGCTGTATAGTAGTTGGTTTTGCAGAAAGCTAGTTTTCCTTTCGGGTAACACTAGGACTCATGGCACCGACTACTCAGAAGGTTTTTCTCAAAGGGGATAAGATAGTAAAACTTTCTTTCTTCGGTTCACCTTGCACCAGCAGTAACCAGCATTCACCACTCATATCCACCAAGGCACTCCCTCGAATCACCCTCGAGGAAATGAACCTTTACCACACGTTGATTATGCAACCTCTAGCTGCCATATCAATTAAGTTAAGGTTCTCTATGATCTTATCGTCTATTGCCAAGTCGTCCATAACCGCGGACACGGCTTTTAAAAACGATTAAACCCTGCAGGGGTGTACTATTTTTATCCATTGGTACCGTCCGACCCCTTGCCTGTACAATTAGCCCTCTTCCGGGGAAAGCCGGCAGGGCGGGCACGGTTAAACCTTTACCTCGCATGAGACTGACGACGGGACAAGTTCAGTGCCTATTTCAACACCCTGCCCCATCGCCACTCCTATCACCACCATCCTCATCACATCATCATCATCGTCACCATCATCACCGACCACACACTCGCAAAAGGAAAGCGCAAACTAGAGGACTCTTGGATACGCCCGCACAAGTTATTTAGTTAGTAAGGGGCCCATACCCCCACCGATGGTAGCACGCTAGTCTTGGTTCAAGAGGTAAAGAACTCGCACCTAGGCGGCAAGAATGAGACAAAACACCAACCACCTTGTTGGCAACTCATCCAAGCCTTTTAGCAATTATTTATTAACACAAGATTCCACCACTATCCGAACATTCCATCTACTTCACAATTATGGAAATAATCAACGGACAACTTAAGCATTCGACTACGCATGGCTAAGCATATCTAAGCATAACATACAACAAATATGAATTATCTCAGGCCAACACATGAACCTATGGTTAATAGGAGGGAAAACAGATAATGGTTCAGGGAGCATGCAAGTTATAGGATACTCTATACACTGACCAAAAGTTGTTTCTAGAATCGAATGCAATATTATGGTGGAGAAAAATACTTGTACTAATAGGATGAGATATGCACAAAAGGTTAGGTTAGCTCTTGCCTTGCTGATAGTACTGGTCGCGCTGATCGTCGAGGTATTGTGGTGGAACCTCGACTCCTGAATCTACCGATACACAAACAATACAGGAAACAAAATAAATAACACGAATACAAAGGTGCAATGCACAATCATGATGAGATGGTCAAATTATGCACTGAAATCATATTGGGCATGTCCAACAAGTAAAATGGAACCCCTAAAATAAATATTGCAATTTACGGGTTAAAACTCCATATTTAACTTAGTGAATTGCGTTATTATCCAAAATGTCCAGTACTGAAATATGGGTCCTAAATGCATGAAAATGACATTATTAGATAGGTATTGTCCTACTGATCATTTTGGTACTTCGTTTGCAATTTTTCGATTAACAATGAAGAAATGGTAATTTAAACGGTTATGCAATTTAAATCATTTTAACCAATTCGAAAATGATATCAAAGGAAAAGTTGTCTTCATGCTGTGGAATTAACATAGCTAGATAGCATTTGAGTTGCTGATCACTTTGATATTTTATTCACAATTTTTTTTGAGTGATTATTTCTCAAGTTATGAATTTCCCAAAATTGGAATTAAATCTGCCATTCTAGTAATTTTAATTAAACAGCAATTTAAAGATTCATTATTACAGGTAAATAGAACTAACAATTAGATGTTGTTTTCCTGAACATTTTGAGATCTTAATTGCAATTTTTGGATCAAAATTCATAAAGTTATGGATTTTCTAAATTCCATTTATATTCTGCAATTTTAGTATTCATTAAATAAAGGCAAATTATTTTGGCCAATTAATTATACCAAGGGCACTAACAGATAGATATTTCCTTCCTGAGCATTTTGGTATATTATTTGCATTTTTCTGATTTGTGGTTCAAAAGTTATGCAATTTCAAAGTTTGAATTCATTTTCTGTCTTTTATTTAAATTCCAGAAAAACATTTCGGACGTTGTGCACCGAACCATGGTTAGCCACGGTGGCTGACTAGCGGGGCCGAGCCACGTGGGCATCCACGTCGGCCGAACGGCCCACTGCCAGGTTTGACCCGGGGAGGGACGCCACGACCGGCGCGACGCCGCGGTGACCGGCGGCACGGCACCGCACGGAGATGACGGCAGAGGGAACTAGGGGCCGAGCTAAGGGGCGCAAACAAAACGCCAAACCACGGCGGGCCAGGAATGGGCGGCGCCGCCAGATTATGGTCGCCGGAGCGAGGCGTACGTCGGCGACAGGCGGCGGCCGACGGCGGGCAGCAAGGGCACCTACGATCTAGGGGGAGAGGAGAGGGACGAAGGTGTCCAGGAGGGTCGCCAGCTCACCCTCATTGCGTGGGTGTGCTCGGTGGTGGCGGAGGAGGGCTGCCACGGCGGCAATCGTTGCGTCGGTCGTCGGTCGTAGGCGGGGAAGACGAGGAAGAAGGCGGCGATTCCGAGCGTCCCGGCTCGATTGCTTGGGCGAGGAGGAAGAAGGGGAGGAGGCCGAGCTTTTGGTGCACTTCGATCTACCTCGGGCGGTCCCTGTCGACGGCGGTGAACGGCGGCGTCTCGTTCAGCTCACGGCCATGGCGCCGTTTAGGGTTAGGGTTCGCTGCGAGGGGGGGGGGGGAGGAGGGGAGAGAGAGCAGAGCACGGTGGGGGTCCTCCTTATCCTCCATGGGGCCAGGTCGCGAGGAGGAGCGAGGAGAGGCCAGGGCGACACGGCGGCCATGGCACCAGTGCCTTCCCTGTGGCGACAGGGAAAAGGGATGACAGGTAGGGCCCTCCTGTCATAGATTTATTCTTTTCTCCTTTTCCAGAAATTCCAGCAGGGTTTTGGTAATTATTTTAGGCCCTTAAATAATTTTAAAAATTCTGGAAAAATTCACAGAGCCATAACATTACATTTGGAACCTATGGTAAAATTTGCAGCCTATTTGGAAAACATTTCATGTGTTAAATATTTTAGAATTGCTCTCTTGCATTTTGGGCTTTATTTTAATTAATTGAATTGGCAAGTGCTTTAATTCTTGCAACAAACATATTTGAATTTCTTGGAACTTCCTGGACAAATATGAAAGCTCAATTAGAATTTTGTTTGTCCAATATTATTCACCAACCTTGATTTCATGTTAAAGCCTAAGTATTATTTCATGTGGGTAATTTTAATATAAATGCCATGATGCAATATGAGATGCAAAAGTGAAAATTTTACTCATATTTTCAGGTACCAAAAGTGGGGCTGTTACATAGACCTCCTAGTGGAAAGAGCTATTCCCTCACGGGAGTAGCACACGGAGAATAGGGTGAGCACGGACGTGCTTGTAGGAGGGCCAAGGAGCCTCCACACCTCTCCAACGTAGACGTACTTCCCTTGGGAAGGAATTACGGGAATCATTTTCTCGTGTCCACTTGCGGTGACTTCTATCCTTTATTTTCTGTTGCGCATTTACTTGTTCCTTGTATCTTATCACTTAGGGTTGTTCATCTAGTTCCGCATCTAGATAACTTGCTTTTACTTTGTTAAAGCCCTAATTAAAAGAAAAGGAATTAAAATTGGTAGTCGCCTATTCACCACCCCCCCTCTAGTTGATCAAACGTTCTTTCAATTAGTATCAGAGCCTCATCGCTTATCAAAGGTTTAACAACCTAAGAGAGTATGGCCGAAAGAGAGGATTCCGAAGCACCGGCCACTATAGGTTACGTCAAAGACGCTATCGGTGGTCTTGCCACAAAGGTTGACACCCTTGAGACAAGCATCACCGCTAATGTCAATGCTAACCTTGGTGATACGATGCGGAAGATGTTCGAGGAATACTTAGGAAAAACTCCTAGAGTTAGTCCCCCTCTCATTCCCATCGAGGGTGGTGGTAGTGATACTCTCCCTAACCCCACCTTGAGTGGAGAAGCAAACAAAGAGAGTGGTACTAACCTTAAGAGTTCTCCGGGCATCTTTGCCCAAATTCCTCCGGGGGAAATCTATAACAACATCCACCCCATCGTCTCTATGCCACACATAAACAACATGGCCCCCACCTAAAATTGATTCAATTAATTTTGCTAGATGGCAATTTAAATTGTGCTCTCATATATCAAGCTCTTGCACTCACTTGTGGCGAATTGTAGAGCAAGGATTTCATCCGGTGGATCCTAACAAATTGACACCAAGGGAGGACATCAACTCTCAACTCAATGCCACCGCCCTTCACACAATCCAATCGGCGGCAACCGATGAGCCTCCCACACATCCAAATGTGCTAGACCGCCAAAGATGTTTGGCAAAAGCTTGACATCCTCTTCATGGGTAACAAAAGCATCCAACAATCCAAGTATGAAACCGCTTTGGATCAAGCCGAAGAGTTCGTGATGCAAGACGATGAGTCACCGGAAGATATATATCAAAGACTTACGACCCTCGCCATGACATTGACCGAGTATGGTGACAAGCAAGTGGATGATGCATGGATCAAGAGGAAATTTCTCAAGGCCATCACCCCCTTCAAGAAATCTTTGGCCACTACCATACGGTCAAGAGCGGACTTTGCCTCCATGGACTCCAACACCGTCCTAAATGAGTTCTTTTCCATTGGCATCATCTACAAGAATGCCGATCACGCTCATGCTCATCAAAGAGCTCTTGCTCAAGCTCCATCCACCCTTGCTTTGAAGTCGAGAGTCGTTTCCCATGAAGAAGATGATGATGAGTATGATGAGTGTGATGAGATGAAGTGGATGATATTTGCGGGCTTCATGAAGTGATATCTCTTGCCGCGGACACATATTGGAAGAACCGGAAGAATGGGAAGAGAGGGCCTCAACCAAGAGGAAGTGAACCAAGAGTCAAGGCCAAGACTTGCTATAACTGTGGTAATGTCAACCATTTTATCATGAGTAGCCCCTTTGAGAATAGAGAAGAGCATGAGGGGAGGCTCATCCGTAAGGACAAGTCCAAGATTCTCCCAAGCAAGAATTTCGTCAAGAAGAAGAAGGTGCCTAATGCCTTTGCCGCTCAAGAGAGAAAAGTTGAAGGAGAGTACATGTCCGGTGATGAAGACGAAGATGAAGTTGTAGGTGTGGCCCACGTCACCATAGCTACCTCCTCCTCTTCACCGTCATCCCTTTTTAAATCCCCCAATGAGAATGCTCCTTCAACCCACGTGTCTCATGGAAAATGCCACTTCGGTAACGGCCCCTTCTCCCAAATCCATTGCATCTACTTCTCCATCTTTGTTGGATTGTGTGGATAAAATTGAGAAGGAGTCACAAGTTACAAATGATTTAGATGAATGGCTTGCCAAACTTAAAGGTGTGACTAAAGTTAATGTTGATGCTCTTATTGAACAACTAGATGAGAAAGAAGAAATAATTGACACCTTAGAAAGTCAAAGTGATGAATTTGGTAATGAAATTGCAAGTCTTTCTAAGGCTCTTGAAGAAGAGCAAACTCGTAGGAGTGCTCTTGAGGAAAAATATGCTAATCTTAATGAAACCTATGGAATTGACATGGCTAGACTTAAAAAGTATAATGAACATTCCATTGCTCTTGCTAATGTTCTTAAAGAGGAAAAGAGTGAGCTAGGGGTTGGCAATACTAGAATCATCCAAGAGAATGAGAAACTCGAAAGAGAACTCAAAGCTCTTAAGGAGTCTCATAATCAACTCCTAGGTCAACTTGTGAAAGGAAAAACATCTCTTCCTAATGACAATGTTGCTACCTCTAACCCATGTTGTGAGCATGTTAATCTTGTTGAGGATAATGGTAAATTGAAAGCTCAACTTGAGAAAGGGATAGCATCTTGAATTCAAGGTGAAAAGAATCTCAATGACCTTTTGAGTGGTCAAAAGGAGAACCTTGGGATAGAGGGTCTTGGATTCAACTCCGAGCCCAAGAAGAAGAACAATAAGAAGAAAGGAAGAACAAGAAGAAGATGTCAACTCCCTCCACTAAGGCCATTGTTTTTGTAAAAGAGGGGGAGTTGGAAAAGGGTAAGGAGGTCATCAACAAGGATGTGGAAGTGGGGTCCACCGGAACCATCTCACAACCCTTGGATGTTGATACCATTGGAGTCATTGCTTCTAGCTCCGGCACCGTGAACCCTCGTGGGTCGCACAACAATTTTGCCGGCAAATATGACCCCTCTTCTATTCTTATGAAAGCTAAATATGGTCATGTTTATGCTAAGTATGTTGGCACCTCTTTTGGTGATGACTATTATTGGGCTATTTGGGTTCCTAAGAACCTTATGACTAACAAAAGAGGACCCATTCAAAAATGGGGACCTAAAACAAAGACTTAATCTCTTGTAGGAAAATGCTTCTGGTTTAACCAAGTGGACGGTGGATAGTGGCACATCCCTACATATGACCGGAAGCAAGGACTTGGTAGAAGCTTTGGAACCTCCTCAATCTCATGCTAATTGTCGGGGGGTGACCCCCGGATAGGGTCAAGATAATGAATTAAGTGTTGACCCGGAGTTGACCGGGTCAATGTTTACCGACATAGCAAGGACCGGCATGGTCGAGGTAGATGTGCTGGCATAAAACGAGATATCTGAACCGGCATATCTCTACCGACATACAAGGTATGTCGGATTGTCTTCACGTTTCCTTGTATGTGCAGGGGAAGAGCAAACCGAGTCAAGCATATCTGGCGTGGCCAGGCCGGATAACGAAGGGGCACCGTATCTCGGGTGACGGTCAAGGCAAGTGTCCCGTCCCTCCCATCACGGAGCAGGGCATGGCGGCATGCCGCAAGTGGGCGATGTGATATGTCTCCACCATACCGCTGACCAGGGCGGTACGGGGGAGCAGTGCACAGGCATGGAGGATGTCCTGTCCAGGGCGCAGAGGTGACAGGGCTGACGCAAGGGCTGACGCCCGCCAGGGATGGCCAAAGTTGTTAGTGTGTGGGTCCAACACTGTAAGCCGGGGCACCATTATATAAGGTGCCCAAGGCCTTCGTGCAAAGAAACGCGGGATCGATCATTGAGGAGAGCTTCTGCTGCTAGACATAGCTTGAGAGACCAGAGTAGAGAAGAGAGGTAGTGGCCCGAGTCATCTTAGAGCTTGGCCTACAGCTCAAGGAGCTCCTTTGTAACCCGAATAGTGACATATATACATCCAAACAAGCAGGAGTAGGGGTTTTACCTCCTCACGAGGGCCCTGAACCTGGGTAAACCGTGTGTGTTTGTGTGTGTAATTCTACACATAATCCCTCCCCGGTGCCATCAGTGTCCATTCGGCCCCAACTCAAGCCATCCTATGGCATCTGTCTGTTCACCACGACGACAGTTGGCGCCCACCGTGGGGCCAGCAGCGGCGCTGGCTGGTGTTTTCATCCGGACGGGATCCCTCATCAACCCCGGCGAGCGCGTGGTTTGTGGCCTTGTCCACAGATTCGGCTCGCTGAGCGTCATCAGCGACAACGCTGGCTGCTTCGGCAGTAGGCCGCTCCCGCAGAACAGCTGCCTCATCAACTTCGGCGACCTTATGGTCTACGTCGCCACCGAGTCTGTCTACAGGTACCCCGAGCCGGTGCATGTCGCTGCACACCCTCCGGCTATTTGCGCGGCTCGCGGCTGGCGTACCGCTCGCCCCGCTAGCTGCGTGGAAGTCATGATGACCTCCCCGGTCGTCGCGACCAGGGGTGTGGCCGGTGAACCCCACCACCAGCACCAGATCTGCCAGAACGGTGCGCCCGCCATTGGAGAAACCCGAGAACCGCACGGTGCCCGCCGGTACATCAAGTGTGCCGATGGTGCTGAGTCCTCTTCAGGACGCAATCGAGAAGCTGGCCACTCCAGTTGCTCCCAGCACGGATGCGGCGTTGGCGCAAGCTCAGCTGGAGGAGCAGCGCAAGGGCATACTTCAGGAGGCTATCGAGGTAGCCCGAGTCAGGCAAGAGTTCGACATTTCTCTCCGTGAGTATAACAAAGCTCATGGTTTTACTCCAGTAGCAAATCAGACTAGTCGCATGACTGAAGTGCGTAACCGAGGTAGAGACCTCAATGCTGAGATAGCTAGAGATGGTAGATCCAACTCTAGTAGAACTGCTAGTCATGTTTCGGCTGATAAGCCTAGATATAGCACCCCTGGCAAGAATCTTAGGGAGGCAGCCATAGCCGAGTTATCTAGCTTATCCGGTGATGCTCGTCGTAGGCAGCAGGACCGAGTTAATGAATTGGTAGCTACTGCTAATCGTCAGAATGAGGCCTACTTTAAGGCAAACCCTCCAGGTGCAGGTGGGTCCCGGTACATTCACTCGGCTGGTGGTGCCGGTGGAGAGTCCAGGGGACAAGCTTCATCGCCGCATGTCGGCGGAGATCGTGACCGGAGTGTAAACTCTGGTAGAAACAAGCAGATGCAGACATATGATCCGGCTTATGCCGGAAGGCAGTTAGCCGGGCAAGGCAATCCCGGTCGGGAAGCTCCTGATCCCGGCCAGGGCAATCCAGGTGCCGGTCGGGATCACCCGGCTGGTCGTGACCAGCAACCGCGGTATCCGGCACCCAACCCACCTCGGCAACAACATGGTGCCGGGTATGCCGCTCAGTAGAAAGGAGCCGATCCGGGGCCCAACCATTATGATGATGGTTACTCGGCCATGGAGCGGGACGGGTATCGAAGATTCGTGCATATGGCGTCCGAGGGTGCACTCGGATCCCGGCTGGGAGCTCGTTAGCTTCCGGCACATGACGTCCGCAACAAGCTTGACAGAATCTATCTGCCTGAACTTCTGGAAGAGCAAGGCCCACATGGTCCGGCGTGTTTCGGACCCCGGATCATGAAGCAAGCACCGGTGCCGGGTTTTCAGCTCCCCCTGGGCACGAAAACATATGACGGCAGTACTAAGCCGGAAGATTGGTTAACTGATTATGTCATAGCAGTGCATATTGCTGGTGGCAGTCGCCTATGGGCAGTGCGGTATGCGCCGCAGATGTTGGAGGGTCCAGCCCGGATCTGGCTGAACAACCTGGAGGAAAACAACATTGACTGTTGGCTGGATTTCTCGGAAGCCTTCATCAGCAACTTCTCCAGCATGTACAAGCAGCCGAATCGTGCTCAACAACTGGCCATGTGCAGGCAGATGGATGATGAAACCGACCGGGAGTACCTGACAAGATGGAGCAACATCCGGAACTCCTGCGAAGGAGTGATTGAATCGCAGGCCATTGCATGGTTTGCTCAGGGGTGCCGTCATGGCACCATGCTCTGGCAGAAGTTGCAGAGAGAAATGCCGGCCACTCTGGCCGAAACAATCAAGATAGCAGACAGCTATGCTCTAGGTGACCCGACTCAGCCCTTACTGACCCCGGTCGAGCCGAGTAAGAGATACTCGGGCAATGATGCTGACCGCCCATTCAGGCGGAGTGACCGCCCGGATTTCAGGGGCAAGAGAAGAGATGACAGGCCGGATTACCAATATGGGTCAAACCATGTCACTGCAGTGGACCAGGACCAGCCAGATACCGGCAACAACCAGCGTCAGAAGAACATCGGTCCTTCATGGGGCCAAGACCGAGATGGAAAGAAGCCAGGGGGCGATGGAAAGAAGCCTTGGGAGGATAGGCTGAGGTACACCTTTGAGATGATGTTGGATGGGCCTTGCAGCTACCACACTCTGAATCCCAGAAGGCCGGCAAATCACTCTACCCGACAGTGCATCTGGTACCAGCGGATGTTGAAGGAACCGGTGCTTCCAGCACTACCCCGGCCAGCACCTCGATCAGCACCACTTACGGGTGCAAACACCATTCCTTTGAATGCACCTCCGAGGCCTGCGGATAACAGGAGGAGGCCCGAGAATGTCAACCAGGTGGCCAATGGGGCCAACACCACCACCACCACCAACAACAACACCACCAACAACAACAATGCCGGTCCTAGCTGGCAAAATGAGTATCGGGAGCCACACCAGAGTTACATGGTCTTTGTGACCAAGCCAAATGACAAGCAGAGCCAGCATCGGCGTGCCATGGAGGTGAACGCAGTCATGCCGGTTGTGCCAAAGTATATGTACTGGTCCGAGGAGGAGATCAGTTGGAGCCGTGATGATCATCCCCGGGTCATGCCTAACCCGGGAGGGTATGCTCTTGTTGTGGATCCGACATTCATCGGACCCGACATCAATGTCAGGTTTACTCGGGTTCTCATTGACAATGGGAGTGATACGTCTCAAACGTATCTATAATTTTTGAGTGATCCATGCTAGTTTTGTGATATTGTCACATGTTTTTACTGTTATTTATATCGTTTTATGCATTTTGTCAAACTAATCTTTTGACAAGATGCCCAATGCCAGTTCCCTGTTTTTGCTGTATTTTTGTTTTAGAAATTTACTTTTGGAAATATTCTCGGAATTGGACGGAAATTTACGGCGATTATTTTTACGCCAAGACGAAGACGGAGTCCGAAGGGCAGCCTGGGAGGCGACCCATAGGGCACACGCGGGTGCCAGCCGCGGCCCAGGGGTGACCCGCGGGTGGGGCCCGCTCCTGCCCTGTGGGCACCTCCTCGGCCCCCTCCGACTCCTATAAAATCACAATTAACCTAAAAACGTCGAGGCGGCGATTATTTTCCAGAAACTTGACCCCGACGCGCCGTCACCGAAAACCCTAGTTCGGGGTCCAATCTGAAGCTGATCCCGGCACTCTGCCGGAGGGGAGATCGATCCCGGAGGGCTCTTCATCGACATGCCTTCCTCCGGGATGATTTGTGAGTAGTCTCACCTTGGACTACGGGTCCATGGCAGTAGCTAGATGGTAGTCTCTCTCTCTTGTGCTTCATGTCTTATGATCTTGTGAGCTGCCTAACATGACCAAGATTGACTATTGTAATGCTATGTGATGTGTTTGCTGGGATCCGATGGATTATGAAGTTATGTTCAGATTGTGCATGATTCTTATATGAGTAATTTATGTTCTTGCATGCTCTCCGATGTGCTTGGTTACTTTGGCCAAGTGATTGTGTGTATCTCCAAGAGAGGGTATTTATGCTAGATAGTGGGTTCATGCCCCCTTTTGTTCCTGGGCACGAGTGACAGAAACGTCTAAGGGCGAGGGTGTGCTGTTGCTACTAAGGGTAAAACAGCGGTGTTAATGCCTATTTTGATATTAGTATTGCTTACATCATGCACTTTACTTAATGCAATTGTCTGTTGCTTGCAACTTAATACCGTTGGGTGACAGGCTGGATAGCGATCCCACGGTGGACTATTTAGACAAAGACGCAGTTGGACTCAACGGTCTTTGTTCCTTGTCGTGATGCCTCCATAAATATTATCATGTCCTTTTTGTCATAGCTAAATTGGGTTTGTGTCATGATCTTGTCAATTGCCTAGCTGTAATTCGTTCACCCATCACATGCATATTTTATTTACTTTAGAGACTCCACTAGTGAACCCATGGCCCCCGGTCCATATTTTTACATTGTTTTCAACCTTATTTACTTGCTTTTAATTATCATTACTCCTCTGGTCACTTTTCATATTTTATCTATTTCAACATACAATTAATCGCTTTGTGTTCCGCGTGACCGGAGAGATTGACAACCTCCGCCGTTGGGGGCAAAGTATTTTGGTTGAGTGTGTGTAGGTCCACGTCTGTTGAAGGTTAAGCGCCAGAGATCTTCAACATCCACCTCGTTGTTGATTTCAAAGTCCTACTGGTTCGATAAACCTCGGTTCGTTAAATGAGGGAAAACTGCTACTAGCTAGAATTCCGCCTTCGCTTGGGGCACCACCCAACTTATCAATATCCACCATCAAGCAGTTTTCTGGCGCCGTTGTCGGGGACTTTGGAGTTACAGCAAGGGGAGTCTCATACTCTCAATCTCTTTGCTTTGTTTTTGTCTTGCTTGCTTTATATCTCGTTTAGTTTATTTTCCTGTTTCAAAATTTTAAAACCCAAAAAAATTAGTGTAGTCTTTATTCCTGCCTTGTTATTTCATCTTATCATCATGACTAGTTCTTTTCCTCCTGTTGAGACACCCGAGTCCGAAGTCCTCACCTTCAAACAAAGAGGTGGGGAGAGTTTGAAAGATGCCTGGTACAGAATTAATGATGCCCGTCATAGATCCACTAAAAAACCATTGGCCACTGTTCTCCTTAGAAAATTTTATATTGGCATTACAAGTTGGTATAGGTATGTCCTAGATACTATCACATGTGGAAACTTCCTAGGAATTAATGCTTTGGAAGCTTTTAATGTTATAGAGGGTCTTGTGGGGATTCCACCAACTAATGATCAAAAAATTGAAATCACTTTAGAACACGTTATGCAAAGGACAGAAATTATAGAAGATAATGTACCAAGTGTGGATATGATAAGAGAAATAGATAAGGGAATTCTTGATGGTATTAACAAGCTTGATGGGTGCCTAAAAGACATTGCTAAAAGCATTAAGTCCCTTGAAGTTACAAGTGCTATTAATCGAATTGATAAATTAGGGTACCGATGGCAATGGGTACCCATTACCCACCTACCCTGCGGGTTTTTACCCTGTAGGGTGAGGGTTTGGTAAAACAACTTTACCCATGGGTATGCAAATGGTAAAAAGTGTGTACCTAGTGGGTATAGTGGGTGCGGGTGTGGTATAGCAGAACCCATACCCACTACCCGCGTACCCGGTTTATTTTGCATATGACATGTTAGTTCTCTAGAAAAAAAATCACAATTTCCAAAATTTAATACCTACAGTAAACAGGACAAGTGCTAAATTTCCAGTCAATTTAGTTTAACCCTGTGACCAATTAGGTTTTACTTTATCCAACCCCCCCTCCCGCTTTCATGCCACATCTAGGTCAACTCACGTCATGACACCCACGCCTCATGTCTCTTGCACCATAGAGGTCCCGACGCCCCGCACGATCGATCTCATCACCCAAGGACGAATTAGTGAATAATGATCCTACATGTCGTTTTTTTCTTATATGTTATGTTGTTAATATTATCTCGTTGAGTTGTTGGGTGGGTTTACCCATGGGTTTTTAATACCCTGATGGGTGCGGGTATGGTATAGAATCTATACCCAGATGCGGGTACGGGTGTGGGTGCGGGTAAGATAGGTAGGACGCGGGTGCGGGTTTGGTTAAGCTACACCCATACCCAATGGGGATGGGTGCCATCGGTAAATTAGGGGAAGCAATTGATACCTCGGGAGCACCCTTTTCTCCATCTAAATTTAAAAAGAAAGAGACTTCGGCCCTCAAAGTACCTAAATTTATATATGTGCCAAAGAATACTATTAAAAGTAATACATCATTTGCAGGAAAGGAGGAGTTGAGGATGGTGAAGGAAGCTCAAACTTCCAAGGATTTTAAGGGACGAGCCCTAGTGGGTAAAACTACTTTTGCTCCACCAATTTTTGGTACTAATAGTATTGCTGGAGATCCTTTTCCAAGTTCCACAACTCATGAATTTGATGAGAATGATGATGCCTTTGCCTCCGAAAAAACTTGATATTTGGCATTGCGCCTAGCTAAAAGGCGTTAAAGAAAAGCGCTTGTTGGGAGGCAACCCATCTTTTACTTTCAGTTTGCTTTTTGTTTTTCTTGAGTCATGAAGTTATTACCTCTGTATCAACTTCATTGTATCTTTTTCTTTTAGTTTTTTGTGCCAAGTTTAACCTCTAATGCATTGAAAGTGCGAGGTATTGTGTTGCTGTCCAAAAACAGATTCTGTGCGCCTGTTGCACGAAAATCCTAAAATCGCCAGAATTTTATATTTTCTGATCATTTTTTACAGAAAGCCTGATGCTTTTATCTATCTTTAGTTAGTTTTAAGTTTTTTGATTTGAGCCGCAGAAGTGCCTCAAAAAATTCGATCTTTACAGACTGTTCAGATTTTTGACAGATTCAACTTTTATTTTGCATTTGTCTCTTTACCATCGTCATATGTGATACTCTAGGGGTGGAGTGCCACATTGAGGCTTAGTAAACTGTAGCTAATGTCTAATAAAGTTGGTTTGCAATTTTTCATGAGTTGAACACATGTGCGTTTTAATTTATGAGCACTAACCCTCTAATCAAATTATGAGAAGTTTTGTGTGAAGCGAGTTTTTAAATTCCAAAGGAGAGGAAAGCTCAAGCTTGGGGATGCCCCCATGGCACCCCCACTGAATATGAAGAACTATCAAGAGTCAAAGCTTGGGGATGCCCAAGGCATCCCCTCATCTTCATCGACTATCATAAGGTCGTCTTCGTTGAACTTCGTTTTTATCACTTTACATATTATGTGCTATGCTTGGAGCGTCTTTTTACTTTCAGTTTTATTTGTTTGTTTGCTGGTCATATCTTTGTTGGATCCTAGCTTTGTTTGTGTGGGAGAGAGACACGCTCCCCTTTTTCGTTTGAATACTCCTTTCCTTCGCTTATATCTTTTTGAGTATTATTAGCTACTGTTTGTTTTCTAGTAAGCTCTCGCTTTTAGCTTTTATCTTGTTTAGAGCTGCTAGTTGTTAATTTAAACTCTCTTTTTCTTCACTTATATTTGTTTGAGAGTTGTTTTGGTTGCTTTGTTAATGTTTTAGATCGGAAAAATGCTATGCATGTGGCGGTAGTATGAAATAGAAAAAACCTGCATAGTCTTGTAGATCACTATGTGGATAATTTGATACTCTTCAATTGTTTTGAGGCACTAAAATAACTAATGGTTAAAATGTGTTGGTTAATGGTGTTAGAGCTGATTAGTGGAGAGGTGTTATTAAATCATGGAGTTGTACTTTTCTTTTATACATCATGTATTAGTCTTATGAGTTATGAGTACCAAAAGTGTGATGATCATCTTGTAAAAAATAGAGTGTTGTCCCTACCTGTGAGCATATTGAAAAGAGTCCAAAGTGGCCACATAAAAGAGTCCAAAAGATACCAATGAGAGAAAATTTAAAAGAGCCACGGAGGCTACAATTAAAAAAAGAAGAAGAAGAGAAATATAAAAGAGAGAAGGGGCAACACTACTATCCTTTATTCCACACTTGTGCTAGTAGCACCTACACTTCGTTATAGAGAGTTTTCATGTTTTCATTTGTATAACTATGTGGGGAATTAACGTTATAGAACTTGGCTTGTATATTCCAAGGATGAGCCTCCTGAAGTGAGGTCTAGGTATTCATGAGCAAGCAAGTTGGATGCACCCCACTAGTTCCATTGGAGATCTTTCATACACTTATAGCTCTATGTGCATCCGTTGCATGGCAATCACTACTCCTCATACAGTGTCAACTACGGGACTTCCTTCTGTCTTGTGGTTACCTTCTCCACTATTTGAACCTTTCTTTTTGACCTTCCAAACCTCCATTATTGTTCTCTTTGCCATAACATCATGGTGCCAAAGTCACTTCTTACTTGCACTAGTTGAGTAGACTTCGAAACAGTTGATTTATGAAGTAGATGGATTAGGACACCTGACTTGAGCTTGGCTATTTTCATGAATGACTAATTAGATGCTTTGAAGAATGATTGATACTTTACATTAGAGACATAATTCGCAATTTTTCTTTCTAAACCTTATGTATGGTTCCATGTCTTCAACGCACTTATTCATGAAAAGTTTCTAGCATTTGTTAGCTAGCGTTTGTTAATCATTGTTTGCTTAATGTCAACTATAGACAATTGTTTTGGATCACCTTATTCACTTCATGTGCTTTGCATTACTATCTTGATCAAGATTGTGTTGGTAGCATGTCTCATCAAAAATTATTTGTTATCACTTACCTACTCGAGGACGAGTAGGAGTTAAGCTTGGGGATGCTGATACGTCTGAAACGTATCTATAATTTTTGAGTGATCCATGCTAGTTTTGTGATATTGTCACATGTTTTTACTGTTATTTATATCATTTTTATGCATTTTGTCGGACTAACGTATTGACAAGATGCCCAGTGCCAGTTCCCTTTTTTTGCTGTCTTTTTGTTTCAGAAATTTACTTCTGGAAATATTCTCGGAATTGGACGAAAATTTACGAGGATTATTTTTACACCAAGACGAAGACGGAGTCCGAAGGACAGCCTGGGAGGCGACCCACAGGGCACACGCGGATGCCAGCCGCAGCCTAGGGGTGACCCGCGGGTGGGGCCCGCTCCTGCCCTGTTGGCACCTCCTCGGCCCTCTCCGACTCCTATAAAATCACAATTAACCTAAAAACATTGAGGCGGCGATTATTTTCCAGAAACTCGACCCCGACGCGCCGTCACCGAAAACCCTAGTTCGGGGTCCAATATGAAGCTGATCCCGGCACTCTGCCAGAGGGGAGATCGATCCCGGAGGGCTCTTCATCGACATGCCTTCCTCCAGGATGATTTGTGAGTAGTCTCACCTTGGACTACGGGTCCATGACAGTAGCTAGATGGTAGTCTCTCTCTCTTGTGCTTCATGTCTTATGATCTTGTGAGCTCTCTAACATGATCAAGATCGACTATTGTAATGCTATGTGATGTGTTTGCTGGGATCCGATGGATTATGAAGTTATGTTCAGATTGTGCATGATTCTTATATGAGTAATTTATGTTCTTGCATGCTCTCCGATGTGTGTGGTTACTTTGGCCAAGTGATTGTGTGTATCTCCAATAGAGGGTATTTATGCTAGATAGTGGGTTCATGCCCCCTTTTGTTCCTAGGCACGAGTGATAGAAACGTCTAAGGGCGAGGGTGTGCTGTTGCTACTAAGGGTAAAACAGCGGTGTTAATGCCTATTTTGATATTAGTATTGCTTACATCATGCACTTTACTTAATGCAATTGTCTGTTGCTTGCAACTTAATACCGTTGGGTGACAGGCTGGATAGCGATCCCACGGTGGACTATTTAGACAAAGACGCAGTTGGACTCAACGGTCTTTGTTCCTTTTCGTGATGCCTCCATAAATATTATCATGTCCTTTTTGTCATAGCTAAATTGGGTTTGTGTCATGATCTTGTCAATTGCCTAGCTGTAATTCGTTCACCCATCACATGCATATTTTATCTACTTGAGAGACTCCACTAGTGAACCCATGGCCCCCGGTCCATCTTTTTACATTGTTTTCAACCTTATTTACTTGCTTTTAATTATCTTTACTTCTCTGGTCACTTTTCATATTTTATCTATTTCATCATACAATTAACCGCTTTGTGTTTCGCGAGACCGGAGAGATTGACAACCTCTCCGCAGTTGGGGGCAAAGTATTTTGGTTGAGTGTGTGTAGGTCCACGTCTGTTGAAGGTTAAGCACCAGAGATCTTCAACATTCACCTCGTAGTTAATTTCAAAGTCCTACTGGTTCGATAAACCTCGGTTCGTTAAATGAGGTAAAACTGCTACTAGCTACAATTCCGCCTTCGCTTGGGGCACCACCAAACTTATCAATATCCACCATCAGGGAGCAGCATCAATATCATGTACCGGGACACTATGCTCAAGATGGGCATTACCGAGAACATGATGCAGCCAAGCCGCACTACCTTCCATGGTATTGTGCCGGGTGTCTCATGTGCACCCATGGGCACAATTTGGGTCGATGTCTTATTCGGCAAGATGGGCAACTGCCGAACTGAGAGCCTTCAGTTCGAGGTTGTGGACCTCGAGAGTCCATACCATGCCTTACTCGGCAGACCGGCATTGGCCAAGTTCGTGGCGTCCACTCATGTGGCTTACCTCAAGATGAATATGCCGGGTCCCAATGGCATCATTACTGTCTTGGGCAACTACAAGCTGTCCATGGAGAGTGCCTCGGTGGGATCACGCCTAGCCGAGTCACTGGTTATTGCGGAGGAGAAGAAGAGGATACATGAGGTGGTGGCATTGGCCCATTCCGCTCAACTCGGTATGCCGAGTATTGCTAACCCGCAGCAGAGTGCGACGTTCCAGGCATCCAAGGAGACCAAGAAGATCGGCGTCGACGAGGCATTCCCCGACCGCTCCATCATTATCGGTGCCGGGTTGGAGAACAAATAGGAAAGCGAGCTCATCCACTTCCTCCGTGAGAATCGGGACATCTTTGCATGGTCGAGTCAGGACCTGCCTGGTGTTCCGAGGGAGTTGGCTGAGCACTCACTGCATGTTAGGCCGGATGCGAGGCCGGTGAAGCAACCGATGCGGCGTATCGCGCCGGAAAGAAGGAAAGCTGTTGGGGACGAGGTAGCCAGGCTACTTGCGTCCAGCTCTATCGTGGAAGTGAAGTTCCCGGACTGGTTGGCTAACCCGGTCCTGGTAGAAAAGAAGAAAGATGACCCGGATGCGGCCAAGGTTTGGCGCATGTGTATCGATTACACCCACTTAAACAAGGCATGTCCTAAAGATCCATTCCCGCTGCCCCGGATTGATCAGGTGATCGATTCCATGGCCGGGTGTGAACTGTTGTCATTCGTAGATGCTTATTCTGGTTTCCACCAGATACCGTTAAACTCGGCTGATCAAATAAAGACTGCCTTTATCACCCCGTACGGGGCTTATTTCTATCGTGTCATGTGTTTTGGTTTAAGAAATGCCGGTGCTACTTATCAGAGATGCATGCAAAAATGCTTGCATGATCAAATTGGCAAAAATGTGCAGGTGTATGTCGATGACATAGTCATCAAGACTAAAGAAAAACATACCTTGTTGGATGATCTCAAGGAGACATTCGCAAACCTGCGCAAATTCCGGTTAAAGCTTAACCCGGATAAATATACATTCGGTGTGCCGGCAAGCAAGTTACTCGGTTTCCTCATATCGAGCCGAGGTATCGAGGCAAACCCGACAAAGATCCGTGCTATAGAGAGCATGAAGCTATCGAGGTGTCTCAAGGATGTTCAGAGGTTCACTGGTTGCCTAGCCTCCTTGAGTCGCTTCGTTGGTCGGTTGGGAGAGAAGGCTCTGCCTCTGTACCAACTGATGAAGAAAACCGATAGATTCAGCTGGACCCCGCAGGCTGTCGGGGGGCGACCCCCGGATATGGGCAAGGCGTCGATATAAGGGTTGACTCGGAGTTGACCGAGTCACTGAAACCGACATAACTGTACCGGCTTACTCGGAGCTGACCGGGTCAAGACTAACCGACATATTGGTATGCCGGTCCACGGATGTTATATGTCGGATTATCCTTTGTTCTTCTTGTGTGCAGGGAAGGCAAAACCGAATTATGAAGTATTCGGCATGCCTATGCCAGATAAGGAGGCTTACTCGGGCCATGGTCAAGACTCATGTCTTGTCCCTACAATCACGGGTCAGAAGCCGAGCCACTTGCACGATGGGACGAGGCCACTTGGCCTGAGTGACTTGCCTCCACGCCGCTAACCGAAGCGCTGCCAGGGAACAGGGCGTTGGAGGAGACAGATGGGACGTGCCACGGCGCGGTGACGGAAGCGGTCAGAGGACCGGGCGTGGCTACAATCCGGGCTACGCCAGCACTGATGTCAGCCCTAACTTGTGCCCTGGGCTTCCCTTTATAAGAAGCACCAGGGGCTCCTCTCACAGGACGGTTCGAGGGGAACGCATAGACACTTATCCATTTCCTTGGTAGCCAGAAAGAGAGCCAGAGAGCAGCGCCGAGACTCGGTAGGAGCTTGGAGCCAGTTGTTCGTCGCGTATAGCTCGAGGAGCAGCTTGTAATACCGTGGTAATCCATATATACAGATCGGATAGGCAGGAGTAGGGGTGTTATCTCCTCACGAGAGCCCCGAACCTGGGTAAAATCGTGTGTGTTGAGTTCTTTGTGTGCGTGTTCGTGCGTACAAGCCCTCCCCGGGTGCCACCAGCGTCCATCGGCCCCACAAATCAAGCCATCCTATGGCATCTGCCGTGACACCACCACGACAGTTGGCGCCTACCGTGGGGCCAGCAGCGGCGCTGGCTGGGGTCTTCATCCGGACAGGTTCTCTCATCGCGTCGGGTGAGCGCGTGGTTTGTGGCCTTGTCCACAGATTCGGCTCCCTCAACGTCATCAGCGACAACGTAGACTGCTTCGGCAGCAGGCCACTGCCCCGGAACGGCTGCCTCATCGATTCGGGCGGCGGATGATCGCCAGTCATCAAGCCTTGCCTCGGAGGCCAGCAGGCACGTGGCCAGCTCATCAACAACCAGAGGGGCCTCACACCCGGGCCAGAGAACGTTGTAAGCTCGGATGGCAGCGGTGAGGAGGTTCATCCCGATGGACCTCATTGGGACCAAGCGAGCCTTCAGAGCCACCAAGTGGGCATCCATATCCCACTCGGACGAGATTGGGCCACCTCGGATCTCCTCGAACCGGTGATCCGCAGCGCTCTTGTCCGCAGCAGCCTTTGTGTGGGAAAACGCTCTGAGTAGGGAATGGCTAGCGCCAAAATAAGTTACAGATGAAGAAAGATGCTAGAAGGAATAAAGGCAGAAGGGGAGGGGGCTCACTGTCCATCTCGGAGTTGATCTTGGAGATGTCCACCAGCCATTGTGCGATCTTGGCCTTCAAAGTTTTAAGCTCGCTCTCGGCCGTGGTAGCCTCAGACTTGGATTCGGCAAGCGACTCCATGAGTTTCCGAGTTTCCTCGACTCGGAGCCGCTTTTACTCGGCAGCGCTCTTTTCCGACTCGGCGGCTCGACTCCGAGTTTCCTCCAGCTCGGCCTTCAGCCGGGACACCTCCTCCTGTCCTTTCGTTAGCTCGGCCTGGTGAGCAAACTCGCGCTCCTTATGTGCGGCTGTGCCGAGGGTAACAAGTGTTAGAATGAGCAAATTGGTGCAAGTATAAGTTGGAAGGCGAAAGTATGGCTTACTCTCGATTTCCGAGATCCGTTTCTCCAGGCCTTCAACCTTGAGTGCCGAATCAGACACCTGGTCCAACTTGGCTCGGAGCAACTTGAACTTGTTGGAAAGCACCTTATGTTCCAGCAGCAACTTGCGGTGTATTTGTGTCCGCTTGGTCATGCAAGAATGAAAGAAGAAATGTCAGTATGGTTGATGAAGATTCAGGCCGAGTTACCCTCACTCAACCGAGTCATCCTTACTCGGCCAAGCTCAGTCACTCAACCCGAATCTCGGGGACTGGGGATAGATGATATCTACATTAAAGAAAGCATAACCGAGTTATCTTGACTCGGCACCACTTACCGCAGTTGCTTGTTCGGCCCTGAGGAGAGCAGTTTTGGCTGCGGCCATCTTTTGGGCCACCAGACTCGGCCCCGCCGGATGCTCCGAGATGATTTGGCCTGCTGGTGACCTCGAGCTCACTTCGCTCAGGTCGGCAGCGTTCCAGTCCGTGTGATAATGCTCAAGGGAGCCTAGACTTTGCCCGCTCGAGGTTTTTAAGGGCCCAAACCCCCAACTAACTGCAGAGGTCTAGGCGCTGGTCATCGCTGTGGCCGATCCGGACGGTTCTTGGAGAACTATTTGGCGCTCCGGGTTAGGTGGCAGTTCCTTGGCAGCGGTGGCTTTCTCCGGAGTTTTCCCGGTTGCAGTGGACGTTTGCCCGGCCACGGTGGGTGCAGCTCGGTCTGCTGCCGTTCCGGCCGTGCTGGGTGCAGCTTTCTTTGGCGGAAATTTCCCGGCCGTAGCGGGCGCGGGTGCTTTCTGTTTCTGATGCTGCTGCTGCTTCGGAGGAGATGGCTGTGGCACTTGTGTCGGAGCTGGCTGTGGCTGCGGTTGCGGCTGCGGTATCTCTTGTTGCGGTTGTTGTTGCTGTTGCTGTTGTTGTGGCTGTGGCGTTTCTTGCTGCGGCTGACTCGGATGTGCCGAGTCTTCGGGGGCCGCAGTCTTCTCTATTTCGGGGGCCGACGTGCTGGCCCCGAGATCCATGGTGAGGTCGGTCGCTTCCGACTCGGTGTCTCCAGTTTCGGATCCCGGAACCGTTGGAGGCACTGTTGGGCTGGTCCGTGGCGGACTCGGCAGCCTTGTGTCCTTCGGCCGAGGCGGCGTCGGAGTCCTGACAGGAACCGAGTCAGTGGGCTCGGTTGGAATCTCCAGAGGAGTGGAGCTGCAAAGCAAAGAAGCAAAGTGTGTTGTCAGAAGGAGAAAAGTGTGGTCGATCATAAAAGGTTTATGTCGGTAAGAGGGGAGTCTTACCCCTTAGTGACCGGGCGCTCGCGGCGCTTCGCCGCAGTCTTTACTCGCTGCTTCTTCTTCACGGGGGCGCCGGATGTTCCGGCACCGGCGGACGCAGCTGCCGGGCGTTTCCGAACTGCGCCCTTGGGTCCCACGGCGAGGGGCTCCACCTCGAGCACCTGGTCGTCCGCGTCAGCTGGGGGCGAGCACACCGGGTAAGCAAACGAAACCGGGAGAGGATCTTCTACCTCTAGAATCCGACAGTCGTCATCATCATCATCCGACCAGTCTCGTATGCGAGCCTTACCAGTGACAGGAACTGAGCCGACATCAGGGATCGGCATGTTGTCTTCATTATCCGGGTCCTCCGAGTCAGCTTCGACCCGGTCTGGACCCCATTTGGCAGCAGGATCCGGTTCGTCCTCCCTCTGCTGCCGCCCGAATCTCTGTACGATGGAAACAGAGAAAGATTAAGGCCGAGGGAAAAAAGAGGAACCGACCTAAGAGTTACGTGCCGACAGAAAAGTTGTGTCGGCACAAGTCATTTACCTGGGGCGGAGGGTTGCTCCGGTTGTGAGGTTCTTTACCCCACTCCCACGTCTCCGTCATCCTCGTCCAAGCTATGGCCTTGACCCGCTGCCGGATCTGGGCCTTGGTCAGCTCGACCGTGCTTATCCGGGTCGGATCAAGAGGGCCACTCATGTGGCAAATCTTGTGGACTCGGTGCTGAAGGGGTGAGACCCGGCGGCTAATGAATGTCGCCAACAGATCGTCAGCAGTCAATCCTTCTGCTCGGAGTTGTCCCACGACTTCATGGATCTGGTTGACCTCGACCTCTTGGTCGGTTGGATTGTACCCCCAATTAAGTTGCGCTGTAGGGGGGCCGATGACGAAATTCGGCAAGTTGATCTTATCGACGTCGGTCGAATTCTTGACATAGAAAAAGGAGCGCTGCCATTTCCGGCATGACTCCAAGCCGTTGATCCGGGGGAAGATTGAGCCGCGCCGAGGTGTGACCGTGGCGGCCCACACTGGGTCATCATCTTGGGGGCGGCCGGGTCAGCAGGATTCGGAACAACCTGCTTCCGGAAGGAGAAGTACTTTGACCACGCACGGACGGATCCCTTGAGACCGAGATAACCCTCGGTGAAGGAGACGAAGTAGGATAAGGTGGTGATGGCGTTTGCGGGTAAGTGATGAGGTTGGAGACCGAAACTGTCGAGGAAGTTTCGGAAGAACACGCTGGCGGGCAATCCGAATCCCCGCTCGAAGTGCACGACGAAGACGACACATTCGCCTTCCTTGAGGCTCGGCGCGGTCTCGGTGCCGGGCATTCGGCACTCTACTCCGGGCGGGATCCGTCGAGTCCGGACTAGCCAATCTAGCTCGGCTCGTCCGACATCGGAACCTTCCCAGGAGGCCCGAGTGGATCCCTCCACTGAGGTTTCTTCAACCGAGTCGATCACCTCGAGGGCGGCGTCATCCGACATATCGGCGAGGGATACCGAGATCTGCAAAAAGGTTCACCTTCTGTGAGTGGTGTGTGCCGTAGTGAAAATAGAAAGAAAAAGGAAGGAAAATACGCGAAGAGGCGAACAAGTGCTAGATCCAGAGGAGAAGCAAAGAAGAAGGAAAGAAAGGCTATGGCGGCTAACCCGCCGGCGGCTCACCGCAACCACGGCTGCGGGGTCACCGGCGGCGCACGATGCGTCGCCACGGCAAAGAACAAGGGCAAGAACAAGAACAAGAACAAGAACAAGTGATGAAACAAGGACGGAGGATGTTCGCAGATGCAGGGCGCCAATGCGCAAAAGGGGAAGAGGAGAAAACCTCACCGTGGTGTCGTGGTGTGCGACGGCGGCGCTGTGCGTCGGTGGCGTCGACGTCCGGCGGCTCGTCGGCGCACGCGGACCTGTGCGTGCGGAGGAGGCGGCGAGCTCCGTGTCGCTGATGCTCTGTGCGCAGGAGAGAACGAGGAAGACAAGGAAAAGAAGAAGTGAATGCGGGGAAGGGGAAAAGATTTGCCCCGCTTCCCCTATTTATTTACGGCGGAGGACATCGTGCGTGCGGGATCTACTGCGCACGATCTCGTAACGAACGGGGAGTTACGGCCCCACGATCTGTGGCACGATTCCCCTTGCGGCTTAACTGCCGCACGATCTGCCCCACGATGGGCCACAGGAGGCCAACGGTCTAATGGCGGTACACGCGATCGGGCGAGACCCGAGGCGACGCACGCACGGTCAAGGGCGCACTCAAGTGCTTACGTGGGCACAGCAGCCAAGACGACTGACGTCACACAGGTGGCACACATGCCTGTGGCACGTCCATCCGTGCACAAAGACCGAGGCGACAGGCAGAGATGCTCTGCCACGTAGGGAACCGACGACTCGGAGGAGTCATGGGGTTTCAACCCGTAAGTCGGAATGATCCGACGCAATATGAGATATCAAGTTGGGATACATAGTGTTTTCCGACATACGAGTGTCGCCGGCATATGTTATGTCGGAGATCAACTAAGGATGCTGATTTCGGGGTAAACCTCCCGTGGCCCTCCATCCGAGGCTGCAGGACCGCGCCAGCTTCGGGGACTAATGTCGGGGGGCGACCCCCGGATATGGGCAAGGCGTCGATATAAGGGTTGACTCGGAGTTGACCGAGTCACTGAAACCGACATAACTGTACCGGCTTACTCGGAGCTGACCGGGTCAAGACTAACCGACATATTGGTATGCCGGTCCACGGATGTTATATGTCGGATTATCCTTTGTTCTTCTTGTGTGCAGGGAAGGCAAAACCGAGTTATGAAGTATTCGGCATGCCTATGCCGGATAAGGAGGCTTACTCGGGCCATGGTCAAGACTCATGTCTTGTCCCTACAATCACGGGTCAGAAGCCGAGCCACTTGCACGATGGGACGAGGCCACTTGGCCTGAGTGACTTGCCTCCACGACGCTGACCGAAGCGCTGCCAGGGAACAGGGCGTTGGAGGAGACAGATGGGACATGCCACGGCGCGGTGACGGAAGCGGTCAGAGGACCGGGCGTGGCTACAGTCCGGGCTACGCCAGCACTGATGTCAGCCCTAACTTGTGCCCTGGGCTTCCCTTTATAAGAAGCACCAGGGGCTCCTCTCACAGGATGGTTCGAGGGGAACGCATAGACACTTATCCATTTCCTTGGTAGCCAGAAAGAGAGCCAGAGAGTAGCGCCGAGACTCGGTAGGAGCTTGGAGCCAGTTGTTCGTCGCGTATAGCTCGAGGAGCAGCTTGTAATACCGTGGTAATCCATATATACAGATCGGATAGGCAGGAGTAGGGGTGTTATCTCCTCACGAGAGCCCCGAACCTGGGTAAAATCGTGTGTGTTGAGTTCTTTGTGTGCGTGTTCGTGCGTACAAGCCCTCCCCGGGTGCCACCAGCGTCCATCGGCCCCACAAATCAAGCCATCCTATGGCATCTGCCGTGACACCACCACGACACAGGCGGATGCGGCATTTCATGAGTTCAAAAGGATGTTGGCTACTGCGCCGATATTAGCCTCACCACTACCGAAAGAGCCCATGTTGCTCTACATTGCAGCCTCTAACCGGGTTGTTAGTGTCGTGGTAGTGGTGGAGCGAGAAGAAGAGGGAACTATGGTGCAGAGACCGGTGTATTATCTGAGCAAGGTAATCTCCTCGTCGAAGCAAAATTATCCTCACTATCAGAAAATGACATACGGCTTGTATATGGCGGCCAAGAAATTGAAGCATTACTTCCAGGAGCACCCTATAACCGTGGTATGTGCAGCTCCTATCTCGGAAATCATTGGCAACAAAGATGCAAGTGGCCGGGTAGCCAAGTGAGCTATTGAGCTAGCGGCATACACGCCGCAATATGCAAGAAGAGATACCATCAAGTCTCAGGCCTTGGCTGATTTCCTCGTCGATTGGGCCGAGATGCAGTATGAGCCACCATTGCCTGACTCCAATTACTGGAGAATGCATTTTGATGGCTCTAAAGTAAAAGAGGGCCTGGGTGCCGGCATGGTTCTTACCTCGCCAAAGCGAGATCAGCTGAAATATGTGCTGCACGTGCACTTTGCCGCATCTAACAATGTGGCCGAGTATGAAGCACTGATTCACGGCCTCAAGGTGGCCAAGGAAACCGGTATTCGCCGGATAATATGTTATGGTGATTCGGATCTGGTGGTGCAGCAAACCTCTGGCAATTGGGACGCTTTGGATGCCAACATGGCATCATATCGGTTCTATGTCCAGAAGATCTCGAGATTTTTTGATGGTTGTGAGTTTCATCACATCCGGCGGACAGAAAATGAAAGTGCCGACATGCTGTCCAAGATAGGTTCATACCGGCAGGCCATCCCGGCCGGCGTATCACTGGAGCATCTTCGAAAGCCATCAATCAAGCCATCGCCTGAGTCCGAGTCAATATTTATCCCGGCGAATCCGGAACCCGACGTCGTCCCGATGGACGTGGATGTCGGGTGCATTTTGCAGGACTCGGGGACTGCTTGGGAGAACTCGGGACTGCTTGGAAAAACCCGGGGACTTGCCAGCCTATGTCGGGTGTGACAATGTCGGTGGAAGCAACGGAGATCGATTAGCCGGTCCTGGGTGCTCGTCCAGTGCCAGTATGGGCACAACCCATCATGTCATATATGGTGGATGGCAGTTTGCCGAGTGATGAGGTCTCGGCCAGACAAGTGCAAAGGCGATCCAAAGCTTTTACCATCATCAACCGTGAGCTGTACAAGAGAAGTGCAACCACAGTTCTTCAACGCTGTGTCGAACCAGAGGAAGGGGAAGAAATTCTCCGAGATATTCATCAGGGAGAGTGCGGTCATCACGCTTCTTCAAGAGCCATGGTGGCCAAGGCATTCCGGTATGGGTTTTACTAGCCCAGTGCTTTGCAGCAGGCAGAGGACATTGTCCGGAAGTGCGAAGGATGTCAGAGATTTGCCCACAAAATTCACATGCCGGCTTCAGCACTTAAAACTATTCCCACCACATGGCCATTTGCTGTTTGGGGTCTGGATATGGTGGGACCATTCAAGCCAGCCAGAGGAAACATGACCCACATGTTGGTGATGGTGGACAAGTTCACCAAGTGGATAGAGGTAAAGCCAATAAGGAAGTGTGACGGTCGCACGGCTGTATCTTTCCTGAAAGATATTATTCTGAGATATGGCCATCCGCACAGCATTATCACGGATAATGGCACCAATTTCGCCGAGGGAGCCTTTGCTCGGTTCTGCGAGGAAAAGAGAATCCGGTTGCACATCCTCAGTCCAACGGACAAGTCGAAAGATCAAATGCACTGGTGCTATCCGGCATAAAACCCCGGTTAATCGAGCCACTGCTGCGCTCTCCGGGGTGTTGGCTGGATGAGATACCGGCGGTGTTGTGGAGTCTTCAGACTATGCCGAATCGCTCTACTGGCTACACGCCATTCTTTCTGGTCTATGGAGCAGAAGCGGTCCTACCGACCGACATAGAGCATGACTCGCCAAAAGTTGCTTTGTATACAGAATCCGAGGCTAAGGAAGCTCGGGAGAATGATCTCGATCTGCTCGAGGAGGCACGAGAATTGGCGTTGTCCAAATCAACAATATATCAACTGAATCTCCGACGCTATCATAGCTGGAAAGTAAATCCTCGCAAGTTCCGCCAGGGGGACCTGGTGCTCAGGCTTGTGCAGCGCACCGCCGGGATGCACAAATTATCACCTCCCTGGGAAGGACCGTTTATTGTAAGCAGGGGTCTGCATAATGATGCTTATTATCTTATAGATGCTCAGAAACAGGTGAAAAACAAGATGGACACAGATCCGGAGAGGAGACCAAACGACCCTGGAATGTAGCCCTGCTTCGCCCTTTTTACTCTTAAGGACGCAATGTATGTATCTCGGCACCCTGAAATGAAATGTCGGCACCCCGAAAGAGACTCGGGGACTGGCTTGCTTAAAAATCTGTGTTTTTCTCTGTTTTTATCTCTGTTTCCCGTATGTCGAATGGCTCTAAAACCGGATCTCAAAGTTTTAAGTATTGTATGCTATGTCTTGGTAATCTTGTGACTCGACTGTCGAACGCCTAAATGGTAGACAAGAGCTAAGGTTGCAGAGTGTAGTAAATAAGAAAACAAACTCGGGGCCTCGGCCAGGAGCGATCTGGTTTTATTGCTGTTAACCTTGTGTTTTATTCCTTATCCTTATGTCGGATGGCTCTAGTTCATATCTCAGAGTTTCGAGTATTGTATGCTATGTTTTGCTGTCTCGTGACTCGACTGTCGAACGCCAAAATGGTAGACAAGAGCTGGGATCGTAACACCTAGTATACAAGAAAATAAACTCGGGGACTTGGCCCAAGGGCGGTCCGGCATATGCTGTTTATTAATCCTATGCTTTGTTCCTTACTTATATGTCGGGTGGTCTTAAGCCTTATCTCAAAGTTTTAAGTATTGTATGCTATGTTTCTGTGATCTTGTGACTCGACTGTCGAACGCCTAAATGGTAGACAAGAGCTAAGGTTGCAAAGTTTAGTAAACAAGAAAATAAACTCGGGGACTCGGTTCAAGATGATCCGACATTCAGCAAATCCGGTTAAAACTTGCAAAATAGAGTAGCAACTCAAAAGCTTAAAGGTATATATTACATCTACACCCGGCATCCCGGGGATTTAACAGTTTGAGTTTTTGCTAAGTTCAAGCAGAAGCGCCCGAGGTATTCTTATATGCAGAGGGATCGTCAGGCTCGGCGGTTACCTCGGCTGCAGTCTCCGCGGCTGTGACGGCGGTGGCGTCGGGAGCCGGGTCGGCTTCAATTTCCTCGTCGACCTCCTCTTCATCTTCGTCTTCGCTATATTCTTCTTCATCGTCGGAATATTCTGGACCCTCGACAAAAGTATGAATCGGCGCGTATCTGATGAAGGAGTACGCCCTTTCCTGGCGGCGCTGGATGAGTTCCGGATCTGTCGTCCATTTTGACCCAGCGCGCATCGATTGGAGCGCGTCGAGGTTGATCGTTTCATACCAGGAGAGAACGTAGACCAGGGCCTCGTCTGCACCAACTCGGGCGGTAGATGCCCGCCACTCCCGGAGCCGTTTCTCGCAGCCCTGCAAGCACCGGGACAGCTCATCAACCGAGGCCGGGGTCTCTGCCTTTGGCCAGAGAACCCGGTACACGCGAATAGCAGCGCCGAGGAAACCAACTCCGATAGCTTTCAGGGGCGACAGACGAACGTTCAAGGCCACCAGGTGGTCATCAATGTTCCACTCTTCCGAGATTGGGCCAGACTCGGTTCTCTTCTGTCGGGCCTTGCGAGTAAGGTTACTCGCGGCAGGCTGCGAGTGGGGGAAGTGCCCTGAGAAAAGAATGGCTAACGCCGGAGTAAGTTACATGACGGCATACATTGGATATCGGGTGAAGACAGAAAAGTAATAGAGGCTTACTGTCCATTTCCTTGTTGATCCTGGCGAGCTCCACCAACCATTTCTCGGTCTGGCCCTTGAGGGTCTCAAGTTCTTGCTGGGCCGAGGTAGCTCGGAGCTCGGCTTGCTCGTGGGTTTCCTTGAGCTTCCGGGTCTCATCTACCCGGAGCCGTTTCTCCTCGGCGACAGATTTCTCAAGCTCGGCATGGTGACTCTGCACCTTTTCAAGCTCGGCCTATAGCCGGGATACGTCGTCCCGTTCCTTCTTGAGCTCGGCCTTGTGCGCGTTGTCGCGCTTCTTCTGTTCGGCTGTGCCGAGATTGCAGAGTCAGCACATAAAAATTAATGCAAGTGCAAAATAAAGTACAGAGGTGTGAATTACTCTCGAGGGCGGAGATCTGCTTCAGCAGCTCTTTGACCTTAGCCTCCGATCCGACTATTTATGTCAGCAAAAGAAAAGAGGTTAGAAAGGAGATCAAGGCATAACTGCTATGTCGGCAACTGTTATGTCGGTAGGAGAAAAAGATACCTCGGCTGTTCAGCTCGGCTTGCAACTGCTTGTGCTTGTCGGAGAGCTTCTTGTGCGCCAGCAGGAGTTTGTGGTGCAGCCGAGTCCGGGTTGTCGTGTAAGACTGAAAAGAGGAAGTGTCAGTGTTTTTTGTGAAGATTCAGGCCGAGTAATCTTTACTCGACCGAGTTTCAACTACTCGACCCGAATCTTAGGGACTGGGGATAGGTGATATCTATTATGAAAAGGCTAACCGAGAAATCTTTATTTGGCGGGGTTTACCTCGGCAGCTTTGTTGGCTTCTATGACCGCAGCCTTCACCGCAAACATCTTCTGGGCGACAAGAGTCGGACCAGCCGGGTGCCGCGAGGTCACCTCGCCCGTGTCGGCAGCATTCCAGTCCATGTTGTATTGCTCGAGGGAGCCCAAACTTTTCCCACTCAGAGTTCGCAGCGGAGCAAAACCCCAGTTGGTTGCAGTGGTCTGGATGCCGGTGCAGGTCATGGTGGTCTGGAGGCCAGTGCTGGTCGAGGTTGTACTTTGTTTTTGTGGTACGACCAGCTGTCTGTCCGGGTTAGGTGGTATCACCTTGGCCGGCGCTTTCCCGGCCGTAGGGGGCGCGACCTTCTTCGGCTGCTGTTGCTGCTTCTGCTGCGGATGTGTCGGTGGCGGTGGTGGCTGTCGGGGATATACCCAATAGGGGTATCATCGACATGTACATATTCCAGTATACCAAGGTGGCCCACAGGCAGTAATGCCGGCTGGCCCAGTATGCTGAAGCGCAAGTACAAGGCAAAGCCGGCTAAGGAAGAGCAAAGATAGAGGCCCGGCAACCAGCCGACTTGGAGCACAAGATGAAGACAACTAAGCCGTATTAGTGTAGGACTCCTATTACCTTATGCCGGTAGACTTTCCTTGTAAGCCCTAGGTCTGGCCGCCTTTATAAGCCGGTCTACGGGACACCTTAGGGCAGATCCAGAGATAATCTACACAGCCTCATACAACCAAGGCTATACACACATCATTGTAACCCGGCGATATTGCCTTATAGTGATTTATAGCAGCACGTAGGATCACGCCACCGTCGTGTGATCCGAAGCTGGGTAAACTGTGTGTAATCCCGTCACCGGAATCCCGCTACGTTCCTCCCCCCACGTCTTCTCTCTACCGTCGGCGTGTATACCTAGCCGGATGGCACCCCTATCCCGGCTAGATTCGACAATACCACGACAGTTGGCGCCCACCGTGGGGCGAGAGGCGTCAAGGCGATGATCCGGGCGGGATCAACATTATCATCATTGGCAATATTCATCTAGCTGGCTTATCTAATTTGGCGTGATCGACTACTACATCCTCTCCGCCATATCCAGATCGCATCTGGGCAGCTGCACCTCAAGGCCAAGCCGGCGAAACCTCGTACACGGAGCTGATCAGATTTACATCCGCGTTGAAGGCTACGCAAAGCCGACGGAACCGTTTCGAGACAGAATTGAGCCTGTTGTCTGCATATAGATTGCGATCAAGCAGTCATGAGGCCTCTGTCGCGGGCTCGCTGTTGCTGCTAGTCAATCGCACAAACCGGGACAAGTTGGAAGCCCTGCATCGATCAAGTCAGTAGAAACGGAAAGAGCAGCCAACAGTTCACAAGCCGGATCAGGTCCCAAAAAAGAAGAATACTTTCATCACGGACCATCCAAGAAGTCAAATAGCATAAAACACTCAGGCAATCACGTCAAGGCTCAAGGCAACCAGTGCATGGATTTTGCGGCCGGAGCCCTAATCACATGCATGACAATCTATATGGCAGTTCAGATGCACGGACCATCAAAGAAGGATGGCGTTGTCACGTGAGAAGATTTTACTACGTCGTCGTTTCCGGTGTCCGGCTTCGTAATCGACCGACATTTGGCCCAGGCGAATCATGACGGCTACGTCTGATTTTCTTCCGACGTCCGGTCTAGGCGAATTCATGGTCGCCGACATTTTTTCCGGCGTACTAATCGTCGCGTTCCGGCTGAATCGCCGACGTGGTATGTTGCCTTTTCGGCGTGATTATCATCGCGTTCCAGCTTAATTGCTGACGCAGCAAGACGTCTTTTCGGCGTAATTATCGTCGCGTTCCGGCTTAATTGCCGACGCGGCATGTTGCCTTCTCGGCATACTGATTGTCGCGTTCCTGCTTAATCGCCGACGCAACATGTTGCCTTTTCGGCATACCCGTCGTCGCGTTCTTGCCTAACCGCCATCGCGCTCCGGCTTAATTGTCGACGCGGACGATGTTTTTTAGGCATAATTATTGTCGTGTCCTGCTTAATTACTAGCAGAACATGACGCCTTTTCGGCATATCCATCGTCGCGTTTCGGCTTAATTGCCAACGCGGCATGATGTTTTTTCGCGTTGTACCTTAATTGCTAAACGTGGCCTGATGCTTTTCCGGCATGATTATCATCGCTATTTCGGCTTAGGCGCAAACGCGTCAAGATTGAATTTTTTCGCCGGATTAGGCGGATCCGCCGTCAGCCTTATTGTGTTTTGGCGTCTTCGCCAACACGACACGGACGGCACGCCTTTCCGGCATACACATCATCGCGTTCCGACTTAATTTGTCATGGCGGTCTATCTTCATCGCGGTCCGACTTAAATTGCCGTCGCGGCCTACTCTTCGTCGCGGTCCGGCTTAATTGTCGTCGCGGCCGACTCAACGCCGCATCCCGGCTTACGCATCATCAACGCCAAGAGCACCAAAAAGCTAAGTTTTTCAGCAATTCTCTCGTTAACATTATATATGCTCATGAAATAAATTCTGGTTCGCTCTTCGAGATCATGCCATCTTTTATTTCCCGATGATCATATATACAAAGCTATCAATGTCAACCCGAATTTGCTTCGTGCTAGTGGTTATGTTCTGATGCTTTTTTGGCCATGTCGCCTTACAAACTAATGTTTTGTCCGCCTAAGAGTATTTATCTGACCGCTTATATGCTGGGTCGCCTAAGTAGGTGTTTCGGCACCAAAAGCCGGCGCTTGTTCTGGGTCTAAACAGCTTGGTATTGCATCCCTGTTGCCCAGCAGACGTTCCGGCTAGAGGTTTGCTAACACACGAAATATGGCTAAAGTGCATAAGCCAGAAAACTTAAGGGCGGACCGCAGATAATCTGCAACCCAAAGTTTTTGTTGAAAAAACTGTCGGCTTAGGTCTTATAATTGTTTAGCTTGTATTAAAAGTACAGCTTAATGCATTTATTGTTTATTCTACAGGTGTTTTTGTTGCCGCTTCATCAAGGACGTCACCTGCAAGACGACTTATCTTCAGCCGCCTCCTGGGTTTTAAACAGATTGGCATTGCCCTGTTACCCGGTGAGATGTTCTCATCAAGCCTAACACCGCCTTATTTCATAAGGTCGACATAAGCCTCGGGGGCTACAGTCCGTCGAAACTTACGATTTTGATGGATAGCTCGGGGGCTGCGTCTAAGTCTCATGCCGCTTTAATTCATAAGCCGACATGAGGCTCGGGGGCTACAACCATTGGATTTTCTGAGTCTCATGCCGCCTTACTTCATAAGCCGACATGAGCCTCGGGGGCTTCATCCACCTGGACGGAGATTTTTTCTTCATCCAATCTTTGGAATAAACTCGGTTCTGAAACATGCAAATTGACTGTGTTCCCAATGGAATAAAGCTAGCACCAGCGGGCATAGTTCAATTCTGAAAGCAGACCGGACGCGGCCTACTTCAGAAGCATGAAAATCAGACGAGTTCCACTGGACATAAGCCGACATGATATAAAATCGATCAGTCCGGACGTCCTTGTCAATCCGTCTTAAACGACAATTAAGACGATGTCAGTTCGGCAGTACATGTCGGATTATTTTTTTTCGGCAAAGCTTCAAGTTCTACATCCGCCTAACACAGACAAGACAAACAAAGGCGAAACTACTTCAAGCCCGTCGAAGAAGCCGGCCGCTGGAGAACTCAAAACTTTCCGGGGGATAATGTCGGGGATATACCCAACAGGGGTATCATCGACATGTACATATTCCAGTATACCAAGGTGGCCCACAGGCAGTAATGCCGGCTGGCCCAGTATGCTGAAGCGCAAGTACAAGGCAAAGCCGGCTAAGGAAGAGCAAAGATAGAGGCCCGGCAACCAGCCGACTTGGAGCACAAGACGAAGACAACTAAGCCGTATTAGTGTAGGACTCCTATTACCTTATGCCGGTAGACTTTCCTTGTAAGCCCTAGGTCTGGCCGCCTTTATAAGCCGGCCTACGGGATGCCTTAGGGCAGATCCAGAGATAATCTCCACAGCCTCATACAACCAAGGCTATACACACATCATTGTAACCCGGCGATATTGCCTTATAGTGATTTATAGCAGCACGTAGGATCACGCCACCGTCGTGTGATCCGAAGCTGGGTAAACTGTGTGTAATCCCGTCACCGGAATCCCGCTACGTTCCTCCCCCCATGTCTTCTCTCTACCGTCGGCGTGTATACCTAGCCGGATGGCACCCCTATCCCGGCTAGATTCGACAATACCACGACAGTGGCCGTTGCTGCGGCTGCGGCTGTTGCTGCTGATGTGTCGGCGGTGTCGGCTGTGGCTGAGGCTGCTGTTACTGCTGTTGCTGCTGCTGTTGTGGCTGCTGCTTTCTGTCTTGGTGTCCATGGAGTGGACACCGGGATCATCATCTCGGTCGGGCGCCGAGATGTCGGCTCTGACCGGATCCATGGCTTCCGCCTCCGGGATGCTCTGTTCCCCTTCGGTTTCGGCTCTGGATCCCGGAGCTGAGGGGTTTGCTGGTGGGCTTGTCGTTGGTGGGCTATGTACACTGGTGTCGGCATGCCCAGACGGCGGCGGCGTCGCGATCGGCGACCGGATGGAGGATGCACTCTGTGTGACCTCCAGGGGGTCCCTGCAATGGAATAACACAATTTGTTATCTCGGTCAATGGAAAAGAGCAAGAAAAGCAAGAATGATCCGGATATGGAGTTTATGTCGGCCAAAAAGTATCTTACCCGACGGTGGTTGGTCTTTTTCTTCGGGGGGCCTGCGGCTTCTGATGCTCCTGCCTCCGAGGACCCGGTTGAGGCACGCTTCCGGAGTGGACCTCGGCTTCCCACGGCAAGTGGCGCCACCTCGAGCACCTGGTCGTCCGGGTCAGCTGGTGTCAAAGGCACCGAGTATGAGAATGCAGTTGAGCAAGGGTCAGGTACCTCTAGAATCTGACAATCATCACCATCGTCAGACCAGTCTTGGACGGATTCGGAAGCGCGAGTCTTACCCGTAGCAGGACCATCACCGGCATCGGGGATCGGCATGTTGTCCTCGTCGTCCGGGTCTTCTATGTCGGTGACACCACGATCCTTCCCCCAAGTGGTGGATGGATCCGGTCCATCCTCGGTCTGCTGCCGTGAAAATCTCTGCATAACAGACACAAATAATTTGATTAATACAAAGGACAAAATAGTGCGCCGATATAAAGGCTTATGTCGGCAGAGGTATCAGATTACTTACGGCAGGCGGAAGATTGACTCGGTTGTGGGGTTCTTTTCCCCATTCCCACTCATCCGTCATTTGCGTCCAGGCTATGGACTTGACGCGCCTCCGGATCTGGGCCTTGTCCAGTTCATGTGTGCTTGTCCGGGTTGGATCAAGCGGGCCACTCATGTGGCATATCTTGTAAACCCAGCGTTGGAGAGGGGAAACCCGGCGACTAATGAATGTCGCCAGCAGGTCATCGGCCGACATTACCTCTTCTTTAAGTTGTTCAACGACCCGGTGGATGTCGTTCACTTCCCGAACCCTATCCTTCGGGTTATACCCCCAGTTGTGTTGCGCAGTGGGGGGATCGAGGACGAATGCCAGCAAGTTGATCAGGTCGACGTCGGTCGAGTTCTTCACATAGAAGAAGGACCGGAGCCATTTTCGGCATGAATCTAGACCCTGGATGCGAGGAAAAATGGAGGTACGCCGAGGTATGACGGTGGTGGCCCCGCACTGGGTCATGACTCTGGTCGCTTCGCGATTTTCTGGGTCCGGAATAACCTGTTTCCAGAACTGGAAGTACTTGGACCAGCGATTTATGGTGGGCCAGAGGCCGAGATAGCCCTCCGATAAAGAGACAAAGGCAGAGAGTGTGGTGATAGCGTTAACCGGAAGATGGTGAGGCTGGAGGCGAAATTTGTCGAGGAAGTTGTGTATGAAATCACTGACGGGTAGACCAAACCCGCGCTCGAAGTGGGCCATGAAGACAACATACTCACCGGCTTGAAGATCCGGCATAAGCTCGGGGCCGGGTAACCTGCATGTCACGCCGGCCGGGATGCGGCAAGTCCGGATCAACCAGTCTATCTCGGCCTGGGTGACGTCGGAACCCTCCAAGCGGCTCTGGTGGATCCCTCCATCACCAGCTCCTCGGTAGATTTGATGTCGGCGTCCTGAGAAGACATTTGGGCGGCGGAGCTTGGCGGCGACCACCGATTGCCCGTGGCGACGCGGCGGTGAGCTGCAAAATGTTAACCGGCGGTGAGCAAGGAGTTGCCGCGGTGGAGAAAGGAAAGAAAAGAGAGTGCTACGGCGGAGAATTCACCGGCGACGCGTGATGCGCGGCGGCGGCGAAGAAAGCAAGATGCGAAAGAGGTAAGGGGAAAAGAAAAGGAGAAGATCTTACTGCGGTGGCGGAGCATGATGCACTGTGCGGCGGCGGTGCGGTGCATCGGCGCGTCGGTGCGTGTGGCGCGGCGGTCGCGTTTGGCTGCGGTAGCGGCGGTGGTGCATGAGGGCGTTGCGGCGGCGATGTGCTCTGCGCGCTGGAGAGAGAGACGGAGAGAAGGAGTTTGAATGTTGGAAGGGGGGAATCATACCCCCTCCCTCCTATTTATTGGCGAGAGGAGATCGTGCACCCTAGATTTACTGCGCACGATCTCCATAACCGACGGGAAGGCACCCCACGATCTGCCGCATGAACTGCCACAGGAGGCCAACCGCTCGGTGTGGCGCACCTGATCGTGCAAAACCCGAGGCACCGCGCGGGCGACGCAGTCAAAGCACTCAAGTGCCGCGCGGACGTAACTGCAGATGTGACACGTGTGACGTGTGTGCTATGGTCACGTCCATCCGCGAACGAAAACCGAAGCGTCTCGCAGAGATGCTCTGCCACGTGTGTTGATCCGAGACTCGGAGGAGACGAGGAACTCTTCCGTATGTCGGATCTGTACCGGCACAAGGTTGGATACCAGGTTTGGATGGAAAGCAATTTACGACATATAAGCTGAGCCGACATATGATATGTCAGTGATCATTTAAGTTCTTGTTGTTGAGTTAAGCTGCCGTGGCCCTTCATCCAAGGCTGCAGGACCGCGCCAGCTTCGGGGACTAATGTCGGGGGGCGACCCCCGGATAGGGTCAAGATAATGAATGAAGTGTTGACCCGGAGTTGACCGGGTCAACGTTTACCGACATAGCAAGGACCGGCATGGTCGAGGTAGACGTGCTGGCGTAAAATGAGATATCTGAACCGGCATATCTCTACCGACATACAAGGTATGTCGGATTGTCTTCACGTTTCCTTGCATCTGCAGGGGAAGAGCAAACCGAGTCAAGCATATCCGGCGTGGCCAGGCCGGATAACGAAGGGGCACCGTATCTCGGGTGACGGTCAAGGCAAGTGTCCCGTCCCTCCGATCACGGAGCAGGGCATGGCGGCATGCCGCAAGTGGGCGATGTGATATGTCTCCACCATACCACTGACCAGGGCGGTACGGGGGAGCAGTGCACAGGCATGGAGGATGTCCTGTCCAGGGCGCAGAGGTGACAGGGCTGACGCAAGGGCTGACGCCCGCCAGGGATGGCCAAAGTTGTTAGCGTGTGGGTCCAACACTGTAAGCCGGGGCACCATTATATAAGGTGCCCAAGGCCTTCGTGCAAAGAAACGCGGGATCGATCATTGAGGAGAGCTTCTGCTGCTAGACATAGCTTGAGAGACCAGAGTAGAGAAGATAGGTAGTGGCCCGAGTCATCTTAGAGCTTGGCCTACAGCTCAAGGAGCTCCTTTGTAACCCGAATAGTGACATATATACATCCAGACAAGCAGGAGTAGGGGTTTTACCTCCTCACGAGGGCCCTGAACCTGGGTAAACCGTGTGTGTTTGTGTGTGTAATTCTACACATAATCCCTCCCCGGTGCCATCAGTGTCCATTCGGCCCCAACTCAAGCCATCCTATGGCATCTGTCTGTTCAGCACGATGACAGTTGGCGCCCACCGTGGGGCCAGCAGCGGCGCTGGCTGGTGTTTTCATCCGGACGGGATCCCTCATCAACCCCGGCGAGCGCGTGGTTTGTGGCCTTGTCCACAGATTCGGCTCGCTGAGCGTCATCAGCGACAACGCTGGCTGCTTCGGCAGTAGGCCGCTCCCGCAGAACGGCTGCCTCATCAACTTCGGCGACCTTACGGTCTACGTCGCCACCGAGTCTGTCTGCAGGTACCCCGAGCAGGTGCATGTCGCTGCACACCCTCCGGCTATTTGCGCGGCTCGCGGCTGGCGTACCGCTCGCCCCGCTAGCTGCGTGGAAGTCATGATGACCTCCCCGGTCGTCGCGACCAGGGGTGTGGCCGGTGAACCCACCACCAGCACCAGATCCGCCAGAACGGCGCGCCCGCCGTTGGAGAAACCCGAGAACCGCGCGGTGCCCGCCGGTACATCAGGTGTGCCGGTGGTGCCGAGTCCTCTTCAGGACGCAATCGAGAAGCTGGCCACTCCAGTTGCTCCCAGCACGGATGCGGTGTTGGCACAAGCTCAGCTGGAGGAGCAGCGCAAGGGCATACTTCAGGAGGCTATCGAGGTAGCCCGAGTCAGGCAACAGTTCGACATTTCTCTCCGTGAGTATAACAAAGCTCATGGTTTTACTCCAGTAGCAAACCAGACTAGTCGCATGACTGAAGTGCGTAACCGAGGTAGAGACCTCAATGCTGAGATAGCTAGAGATGGTAGATCCAAATCTAGTAGAACTGCTAGTCATGTTTCAGCTGATAAGCCTAGATATAGCACCCCTCTCAAGAATCTTAGGGAGGCAGCCATAGCCGAGTTATCTAGCTTATCCGGTGATGCTCGTCGTAGGCAGCAGGACCGAGTTAATGAATTGGTAGCTACTGCTAATCGTCAGAATGAGGCCTACTTTAAGGCAAACCCTCCAGGTGCAGGTGGGTCCACATACAGGCTGTTCTCGACATGCCCAACCAATTGGTTGGAAGAAGTCTCGTAAATTAGCCTTTGTTGGGCATGTCGAGAACGGCATGTATGTGGTTGACTTCTTGAAGGAAACCTCAAGAGTCGCTGTCGGGGGGATGATCCCCCGATGCGCCAAAGTCCACGACTCGACAAGATCTAGCAGCTGGTTGGCCAAATCCGGCTGGCCCTCCGGCTGGCCAACCTGTCCGGCTGCCCGAAGAGGTGAAGACCTGGCCGGCTGGGCATCTGCCTGGTCGGCTGGCTGCCTTGAAGCCCTGTCCGGCTGGCTGCCTTGAAGCCCTGTCCGGCTGGCCATCCTGTCCGGCTGGCCGCTTGTCCGGCTGGCCGCTTGTCTGGCTGGCCACCCAGAAGCTATGTCCGGCTGGTCGCTTGCCAGCTAGACACAGAGGACCCGACAACGACGACGCCCGGTACGGTTGCCGCACGATGCCGACCACACCGACAAGAGATAAGGGAGAAGGCCATACCGAAGACCCCGCCGACCCGGAACCGGCGAAGGCGGAGCCGGCAGGACATGAAGCGCGCCACCCAGCTCCACACATCCCCGACAGCGGCGCGCCCATACCGTGCGGCGTCCACTGTGCTTGATGGAAGAACACTGTGGGAGGGAAGAAGACTGTAGCCGGACCCGCCGGGTCCGGGTCGGGCAGCCGGTCCCCCGAATAGTGTTAGTTAGGCATGTGGGCTACCCCTTGTCCCCTGGGCTTCCCATTATAAGGAGCACCAGGGCTACCCTCATTCCTCATGTTTTTGATGCCCCGGAGGAGCTCCCGGGTAGCCGGCTGCTCCCCTCCCTAAGCCGGACTGGCTCTCGGGCAGCTGGCCGAGTTCACTCCCCCTCATATACAGCTCAAGGAGCAGACATGTAACACCATATAATCCACCATATACACCAGATCAAGTAGGAGTAGGAGTGTTACCTCACCACAAGGGCTCCGAACCTGGGTACATCATGTGTCAGTCTGCACACTAGTGCCCAATCCCGCCTGCAGATGCCGCCGGTTGTGCAAGCTACTCCCACACCTCACAAGCCTACACTTAGGCATATGTCCATACCACGACATTTGGCGCCCACCGTGGGGCAGGAAATAGCGGCTGGAGTCACATTCTGCACGGGACCCCTTTCATCATCATCATCAACACCACGACCTTCCTCTCCGGGAGAAACTTGGAGACTCGGGGACTCCGGGGCTCGACATCACCACCGCCCCGGACTCGGCACCCACGTCGTCCTCGTCTACCCACCGGCATCCCCCACGCCGTCACCGTCTGCCTGCGCCCGCCTCGGTCGGCCGCTCCCTGCGCGCCGTGGCCGGCTCTTGCATCCGCATCCGGTCTTCCTCTCCGGGAGAAATGCGGGGACTCGGGGACTCCGAGGCTCGACATCACCACCGACCCGGACTCGGCACCGGCGTCGTCCTTGTCTACCCACCGGCATCCCCCACGTCGACATTGTCTGCCCACGCCCGCCTCGGTCGGCCGCTCCCTACGCGCCGTGGCCGGCTCTCGCATCCGCATCCGGTCTTCCTCTCCGGGAAAACTCGGGGACTCCGGGGTTCGACATCACCACCGCCCCGGACTCGCGCCCGCGTCATCCACGTATACCCGCTAGCATCCTCCATGCCGCCCTCGTCTATCCGCGCCCGCCTCGGTCGGCCGCTCCCCGTTCTCACTCACGCGTCCGGCTCCCGCGCCCTGGCCTCCACCTGCTGCGCCTGGCCGTCCGTGGCTGGCTCCGGCGTCCCGCGCACCTTCGTGGCCGCGCCCGCTCGTCTGCTGCTCCGTCGGGCATCGCCCGCGCGCCCCCAGGTTCAGCCGTGTCCGGCTACGCCTCGCGCACCTCGGTCGGCTCCGCTGCTCCGGCCACTTCCCGTGCTCGCTCACGCGCCCGGCTCCGCCCCAGCCTCCGTCCCACGTCGTCCTTCCGCCCCGCCTTGCTGCTCCACTGTCCGGTTGTCCGGGTGAGGAGGAGTCGGAGGAAGGGGCCGGCGGAAAGGAGAAAAGAAAGGAAAAACCGGTTGGACAACGCTCGATCGACATGCCAGATGCCTCTGCTTCGCTGCTAGGCCAGCTGGCTCCGGGACAGCCGCGTCTTGGGACCCAGTCGGCTGGGGGGCGATCCGGCTCCATTTGGCTGCCTAGCCGACCGAATCCCGACCGGCTGCAGCACCCCGTCCCCGTCCACAAGCAATAAAACTGTAAGTATCATCCCGTAAGTTTTGGCATTATGTGAAAGTGGATAAGACCGGAATACACTCGGGGACTACCCCTCGATCCTTTGCAAATGTTTTTGCTGGCAAGACCGGAGGCGACCTTTGTGTAAGTGCAAGTTTTATGTTTCGTCCGGCTGCGGCTGGCCGGCTGTTCATTCTTCTCGGCGATGGGTTACTAGTGCGCTGGACGCCCAAGGCCCACTCTGCGGTTCCGCGCTGCAGACTCGCCGGCCAGAGCAAAAGCTGGAAGGCTCACGCGTGAAAAACATCAAAGGAAAAAATAACACCCGGCCGGCCGCGAGAACCTTTTCCCCGTTCGCCTAAGTCAAACTCCTAAAGTCTGACTGTGTATTTGTCCAGCCGACCCACTCTGCGGTTCCGCGCTGCAGGCTCGCCGGCCAGAGCAGTGGTCATGACCGGCCGGGTGCACAGAAAATGGCTAAGGGGGTGAAACAAGGGCGAGATGGCACCTAAAGAACTAAAAAATGAAAAGTAAAAGTGCCAACCTTTTGGTTTATTGCACTAACGATTTAATGACATTTGCTTCCTACATTATTTTTTGGGGAAACCTGCTGAGGCCCTCCTGCTAAAGCTGTAGGACCACGACAGCTTCGGGGACTAGTGTCGGGGGGATGATCCCCCGATGTGCCAAAGTCCATGACTCAACAAGATCTAGCTGCTGGTTGGCCAAATCCGGCTGGCCCTCCGGCAGGCCAACCTATCCGGCTGCCCGAAGACGTGAAGACCTGGCCGGCTAGGCATCTTCCTGGTCGACTGGCTGCCTTGAAGCCCTTTCCGGCTGGCCATCCTGCCCGGCTGGCCGCTTTTCTGGCTGGGCGCCTATTCGGCTGGCCACCCAGAAGCTGTGTCCGGCTGGCCGCTTGCCAGCTAGACACGGAGGACCCGACAACGACGACGCCCGGTACGGTTGCCGCACGATGCCGACCACACCGACAAGACATAAGGGAGAAGGCCATACTGAAGACCCCGCCGACTCGGAACCGGCCGAGGAAGAGCCGGCAGGATAGGAAGCGCGCCACCCGACTCTTCACGTCCCCGACAGCGGGGCCCCCATACCGTGCGATGTCCACTGTGCTTGATGGAAGAACACTATGGGAGGGAAGAAGACTGTGGCCGCACCCACCGGGTCCGAGTTGGGCAGCCGGTCCCCCGAATAGTATTAGTTAGGCATGTGGGCTACCCCTTGTCCCCTGGGCTTCCCTTTATAAGGAGCACCAGGGCTGCTCTCATTCCTCATGTTTTTGATGCCCCGGAGGAGCTCCCGAGTAGCCGGCTGCTCCCTTCCCTAAGCCGGACTGGCTCCCGGGCAGCCGGCCGAGTTCACCCCCCCTCATATACAGCTCAAGGAGCAGACATGTAACACCATATAATCCACCATATACACCAGATCAAGCAGGAGTTGAGTGTTACCTCACCACGAGGGATCCAAACCTGGGTACATCGTGTGTCAGTCTGCACGCTAGTGCCCAATCCCGCCTGCAGATGCCGCCGGCCGTGCAAGCTGCTCCCACACCTCACAAGCCTACACTTAGGCATATGTCCATACCACGATAGTCGCGACATGCCTAATGGCTAAAGTTGATGTGGGTTGGCTTTGGCACCGCCGGCTAGCCCACACCAATATGAGAACTCTCTCCGAACTTCAAAGCGGTGGTCATCTTCTTAGACTAACCGATATTAAAATTTCAAAAGATTGTGTGTGTAGCTCATGTGTCCTAGGGAAGCAACATGGAAGTCGACACCCCGCAAAGAACATCATCACCACCACGAAGATCCTCAAGCTTATTCACTTGGATCTCTTTGGTCCTCTATCCTATGCTAGTCTTGGTGGGAAGAAATATTGTTTGGTGATTGTGGATAACTATTCAAGGTACACATGGGTCTATTTATTCAAGAAGAAGAGTGAGACTCAACAAAAGGTTATTGACTTCATCAACATGGCTCAATGCCAATATCAAGATAAGATCATGGTGATTAGAAGTGACAATGGTACCGAGTTCAAGAACTACACCGTGGAGGGTTTTCTTAGTGAAGAAGGGATTGATCATAAATATTCCACTCCATACACCCCTCAACAAAATGGTGTTGCGGAGAGGAAGAACCTGACTCTTATGGATGCGGCTAGGACCATGATTGCGGAGTTCTCCTATCCATATAACTTTTGGGCCGAAGTCATAGCCACCGCATGTCATGCTACCAACCGGTTATATCTTAGCAAGATCATCAACAAGACTCCCTATGAGATCGTCCTCGGTAAGAAGCCGAACCTATCTTATTTACGAGTCTTCGGTTGCAAGTGCTTCATCAAAAAGAAAGGTACTCGTGTATCTAAATTTGAAACTAGATCTTTTGAGGGCATTTTTGTTGGCTATTCCACGGTGTCACATGCCTATAGAGTCTATAACAAGTCCTCCAAACAAATTTAAGAAGCTTGGGACGTGCACTTTGATGAGGATAATGGCTCCCAAGGAGCACGTGTTGATCCTTTGGTTGTAGGTGATGTAATTCCTCCAATCGCCATAAGAAGAATGGGTGTGGGAGAGATTCGCCCCGTTGAGGAACCCCTTGTGGCGGAAGGAGAAGGACAATGCTCTACTCATTTGTAGCCATCACCAACACCAAGCATCTCCATTGTGCCCCCGGAAGTCAATCAAGATCAAATGCCAAGCCCTCAAGCTAGAGAGCAAGACCAAGGACAAGATCATCCTATCGTTGTTGAGGCCCCATCTTGTGGAGTTGCTTCACCAAATGGTGTCAAAGGTCAAGCTCAAGATGACATGGAAGGTCAAGCTCATCATGATGAACAAAATGATACTCAATCCCCCAATGACGAAGGAGATGATCAAGCCACTTCACAATAATCGTTGGATGAGATGAGAGAAAGAAGAGAAAGAGCAAGGGATCGTCGTCTCGAGCGTAATGAACACACTTTGGACAAGATCCTTGGAGATGTTCGTGGCAAGGTTTCCACAAGAAGGCAATTGGCAAAATTTAGCTCTCATCATGCTTTCGTTTCCGTCATAGAGCCCAAGAAAGTATTTGAGGCTCATGAAGATCAAGATTGGATTGAAGCCATGCATAATGAGCTCAACAACTTCTAGAGGAACAAGGTGTGGAAATTTGTGCCAAGACCCAAAGATTGCAAGAATGTCATCGAAACCAAGTGGGTTTTCAAGAACAAGCAAGATGCAAACGGTATAGTGATCCGTAACAAGGCGAGGTTCGTGGCTCAAGGGTTTTCCCAAGTGGAAGGTATAGACTTTGGTGAAACCTTTGCTCCCGTAGCTCGTCTAGAATCAATTCGTATCTTGCGTGCATATGCTTCTCATTATAACTTTAAATTGCAACAAATGGATGTTAAGAGTGCTTTTCTTAATGGACCCATAAATGAGTTGGTCTATGTGAAGCAACCTCCGGGGTTTGAGGATCCCAACCTTTCCGATCATGTCTATAAAGTAGACAAAGCTCTCTATGGGCTCAAACAAGCACCTCGTGCTTGGTATGAACACCTTAGGGAGTTCCTAGTAGATTGTGGATTCCAAGTTGGAGTAATCGACCCTACACTCTTTACCAAAAGGGTTGGAGGCGACTTGTTTATATGCCAACTTTATGTGGATGATATCATTTTTGGCTCATCTAACACTCGATTCAATGATGAGTTTGCTAAGTTAATGTCAGACAAATTTGAGATGTCTATGATGGGGGAGTTAGAGTTCTTTCTTGGTTTTGAGATCAAACAATTGAGAGAAGGCACCTTCATCAATCAAGCCAAGTACACCCGTGACATGCTCAAGAGATTGAAGTTTGAAGATGCCAAGAGTTGCAAGTCCCCTATGTCCACCTCTACCGATCTTCATCCGGATCATGTTGGGAAGGATGTGGATCAAAAGGTATACCATTCAATGATTGGATCTTTGCTTTATCTTTATGCATCTAGGCTGGATATTATGTTTAGCGTATGTGTGCAAGGTATCAATCCGCTCCTAAAGAGAGCCATTATACAGCAGTTAAGCGAATCTTTCGATATTTAGTTTATATCCCAAGCTTTGGTCTTTGGTTTCCCAAGGGTTCAAACTTCTCTCTCACGGGGTACTCGGATGCGGATTATGCGAGTGACAAGAAGGATAGGAAGTCAACTTCCGGGGCTTGCCAATTTCTTGGTAGGTCCTTGGTGTGTTGGTCTTCCAAGAAGAAAAATTGTGTTGCTCTCTCCACCACCGAAGCCGAGTACATCTCCGCCGCAAGTTCTTGTGCTCAATTGCTATGGATGAGGCAAACTTTGAAAGATTTCGGTGTCATTGATGACAAAGTGCCTCTTCTATGTGACAACCAAAGTTCTATCAAGATCGCCCACAACCCGGTGCAACACGCCAAGACGAAGCATATTGAGATTCGTCACCACTTCATCCAGGAGCATGTGGATCGAGGCGACATCGAGCTATTGTATGTTGGCACCAAGGATCAACTTGCCGATATGTTCACGAAGGCCCTTGATGTTCAAAGGTTTCTAGAATTGAGGAATGAACTAAATGTCATGGATTTGAGTAACTTTGAGTGACCGTATCACACATGCCCATGTTAGTCATTCTATCTAGATTAGATGTAGGCATGGATTTAGGGGGAGTGTAGTTCAATTCATGAGCCAACACTCTCTCCATTATGCGCAAATAGACAAATCTTGCATTATAGTCACCTTGTGACAAAATTGTGCTTCAACGATGAGTTTTGAGTGAGAACCCAAGATACATCTTTGCGGTGTCTCACTCTACTATACTCATACATGGTGGCTTCGGCCACCGACCTCCTCACGCGACGAGTTGGTGTTCATTGGTTTTTGTTTGGATCTTTATAGACCTATACGTGTCAATATGTGCGTCTCGTGGGAACACACTCACACATTGGCTTTTTGAGTTGCCTCTTGCAATTGTGAGCGTCATACCATTCTATGACAGTTTACGCTTTCTATCCCATGCCAACCCTTCTTTTCTACAAGCCATTCTCCCTCAAAATGCTTTCAAACTCAAGTTTTTGGTTGGTTGTGCAAAAGGTCGGCTACACTACCTCCAGACCCGGCGGTACTGCCGCCACTGCGGAACTGTCCTGGCAGTTCTGCAGTGCGGCAGTTCCCCAAGCCCGGCAATCTGCCCAGGCGCCGGTATTGCTGCCAGGCCTAGCGGTACTACCGCTACTACGAGTTCGCAGCATGTGGGGTACCCCTAGCCTGGCCGGAGCACCAGTGGCGGCACAACCGCTGGATCGGGAGGTAGTATCGCCAGTGTGGGTTGCTGGGAGGCACTTTAGGGCACGCGTGGGGAGGGTTCTTCTCAGATCCCATCTTCCCCACCGCACCCCCTTTTCCCTCTCTCCAATCGCCGCCGCCACCCTCTTGCCGCCACCTATTTGGAGCTCCTCCAGCCCCGGGGCTTGCTCTCCGTTGCCTTCTTGAGCTCTTCCGCCTCTTCCTCCTCCAATGGATGACGGTACGGTTCTCCCTCTCTCTCATCTAGTTGATGGATGAAGATGCACTAGGAGTTCCTCTCTCTAGTCCATGGGTAGGATGGGGGTAGTTGTTTTCCTTGAAAGATTTGTGTAGAAATTTCTCTAGGTTTGCTCTCATGCATCTAGAGTTTTCGTTTCTATGTGAATCTCACATTGATGTTTCCTCTCCAATGTGTCGTGAGTTTGTGAAGCATGCTTATCTATATTCCCTCTCGGTCAATTGCTTCTCACAGGTTTGGGTAGATCTCGTCCGTGAACTCGCTCCAAGACCATGGGGTGCAAGAAACCCCGTGTTGTGGATGAGATTGAGGTTGAGTTGGAGGCTGAGTTTGACCCCCCAAGGGGTCCATCAATGAGACGCAAACAATTTCCTGCTACCGTGAAGAAGCTCCCAATAGGCAAAAGACTGCTAGCACTCTACCCGATGCCCTATATGTTGAGAAGAGGAAGGAGAATCCGTATGTGGTTGAGAGGATGCATTTAATACCTTCAATCAGTGGCAATGATCCCCGTTTTCACACAGTTTTTCAAGCCCAATGTTACAAAGAGCTTTTGATGACCGAGCCGTCCAGGAATGTTGTGGAGCAGCACTCTATAAATATGGGCCACATTGAGAGGAATCCTGAGTATTTCTACGAAGCCATGGGACTAGTTGATGAGTTGGGCCTTCGTCCTCTTATGATTTTCTCACAGAACTTTGATGAAGCTCTTGTGTGTTTGCCACTGTCCATTTTGCAAATGAGACCGAGCGTTATGTCACTTGGATGACCAAGACCGAGAAGCTGACTATGACATGCGATGAAGTTGGGGGGCTACTTGGCTATGAGGAGAATGGACCTTCTTGTGCTCTCCCCCCCCCGCCCCCAATTTTGATGATGAGTGGATTCACACTCATTACACCGTGAAGTCAAAGAACAAGGATGCTCTTGAGTCTCTCTACTTTTGGAAGACCTATGTTTGCGGTGCGTCCAAAGGCCTTCACCCCACTTATGTAAACGGCTAACTCTTCGGATCCGGTCAAGTCCGACAAGAGAATAAGCTGGAGGGGGCCAACAACGTGAAAAACGCATAAAGGGAAGTACTGCCGGCTGGAATAATGCTGTTCTATAAACTTGGCCAAGCCGGCAGTCGGCAACCGCTTCTCCTATTACGGACGATTAACTACACAACGCTAAACGGCTAACTCTTCGGATCCGGTTAAGGCCGGCAAGAGAATAAGCTGGAGGCCGACTGTATGCGAAAGACGTAAGAAACAGAAATCGTTGCCGGCTGAGAAAACTCTGGCCCAACAAACCGGACCCTAACGTTATAGTAGTGTGCATGATCCCGCTGGACGGTGAAGTGCACACGAACGACGGCGGTAGAGGCTACAGGCGAGTGCGAAATTAAGTCAAGCAAAGTAAAAGTGTTCTCCATGATTAAAAGAGCGGGCTAACCACTTCATCGTTTCATTTCACACACGAAAACGCCGCCAACCGGCTTCAAGAGCTCAAGCCGGACACAAGCATGACGAGCAGAAAATTAAAACTACGTGCAAGTAAACAGATACAGGAACAAAGGCAAGTAACATTAAACATCAAGAGCACGGCCTTACATGCAGAAGCCGAACAACAAAACAAAAGAAGGAAGTCCACAGGCGGACTTTCCCCGCGCAACTACAAGGCCAAGCCGGCAAAGAGCTCCCTAGGCGGCACCCATCGGCTTCCCGGCTCCACCTTTCTTCTTGCCAACCCAGGGCCTGAGGCAGAGGGTGCCGTCAAACACCTTCACGAAGAAGATGCCTCTGTCACGCCGAAGACGGAAGCAGAGGATGAAGCCGGCTTCGAGCTCGTAGAAGTCGGCAAACTCGTCCCATCCCCTGACGAACTCCACCTTGTTGACAACATCATCACCCTCCACCTGGGAGGTGAACCGCACAGTTGCACTCCAGGGGCCCTGGGTAGCACCCTCACGGAAGAGCTTGAACATGAAGTGGCCAACGCCCGGCAGCGCGTCGGCGAAGGCATCAGGAAGCCTCTGCACCGGCCCAATAACCGGCGAGTGCAGGATCATGAGGAATTCTTCGATGGGGAACACATCCCACCCTAGGCGCCAGGGATTCTCAAGGGAATCAGAAGAGGCGGAAGACAACTCCGTGCTGTCTTCCTCGCTGTCAGCAGCAGCAGGAGCATACTTAGGAACCGGATCAAAACCCGGAGGTGGAAGAACAGGAGTGGCCTCCTTCTCGCTTGATGAGTCATGAAGAAGAAGGAGATTCTTGCCGCGGCCAATGCCACCGCCAACGCCGCCACCGGCGGCACCCGCCTTCTTCGAGCCAGTGCGGCCGCCGCCCTTGCCGCGGCCAGCGCTGCTACCGGCAGCAACGGCGGCGACCGCCTTTCCTCGTCCTCGTCCGCCTTTCTTAGGGGGACGGCCGCGAGGACGTTTCGTCGGAGGCGCAGCGGCGGTCCCCTCAGGAGCAACGTCCATAGGCTCGGACTTCACTATGGCGGAGCTGCGAAGGAACAAGAGGAAGAAGGCGAAGGGGAAGCAAGGAAGCACAAGTGAGGAAGAAGAAAGAAAACTGCCAAGCTTTATAGCAGAAGCAGGGGACAACGTGGGAGACCCAACCGTAACCCACGATCCCACGGTCTACACGTGGCAACGAAACTCAGATGATGGAACTTTTCAGTAACTGTAGCCGGGTCCACGCACAGAAGCCAAGGAGACAAGCCCAAGTCGGCATAACCTATACCCGGGGGCTGCGCACCCGCCAAGTCGGCTGCCCAGACCCGGACACATATCTATATCACCCCAAGTCACGGACTCGGGGGCTGCCACGCCGTTAGCCGGCATAAAATTCCCGGGGGCTGCGCAGCCAGCAAGCCGGCTCCGCAGACCCGGACGCATATCTATATCACCCCGAGTCACGGACTCGGGGGCTGCCACGCCGTCAGCCGGCATAAAATTCTCGGGGGCTGCGCAGCCGGGAAGCCGGCTCCGCAGACCCGGACACATATCTATATCACCCCGAGTCACGGACTCGGGGGCTGCCACGCCGTCAGCCGGCATAAAATTCCCGGGGGCTGCGCAGCCGGCAAGCCGGCTCCGCAGACCCGGACGCATATCTATATCACCCCGATTCACGGACTCGGGGGCTGCCACGCCGTCAGCTGGCATAAAATTCCCGGGGGCTGCGTAGCCGGCAAGCCGGCTCCGCAGACCCGGACGCATATCTATATCACCCCGAGTCACGGACTCGGGGGCTGCCACGCCGTCAGCCGGCATAAAATTCCCGGGGGCTGCGCAGCCGGCATGCCGGTTCCGCAGACCCGGATGCATATCTATATCACCCCGAGTCACGGACTCGGGGGCTGCCACGCCGTCAGCCGGCAGAAAATTCCCGGGGGCTGCGCAGCCGGCAAGCCGGCTCCGCAGACCCGGACGCAAAACTACATCACCTCGACTCGGGGGCTGCACGATATCAAGACAGTGAAGGAAAAACACAAAACAAGCAAAGGACATAAAATTTCGACCTGGATCGATGCTCAAACCGGCCCAAAATTCGGGGGCTAGGCATGGTGACTATCATCACCAAAACAAGCACAATGGCCCAACAGTCACAAAAACAATAACATTTGAAGGCAGCAAGCAATACGACGAAAGATAGTCATCAGTACAGAATACAACGAGTTCAACAGTTACACCCGGCATTCCGGGGGAGCAAACAAATCAGATGGTAGCGGCGTCAGTGGCAGCAATAGCGTCGCCGGCTCCAGCATCTTCAGCCGGCCGTGGTGCCGAAGACGGCTCGGCAGGCACCAACTTCGTCAAGTCCACCGCCTCGGCAATCCGCCCTGAGGCCATGACGATCTCCGGACGCAGGCTCGCGAAGGACGTTCCCGTGCGAAATCCATCCACCAGCGTGCTCATCTGCACGCCCGGATACCATGACTTCACCACGGCCAGTGCCATGTCGGTGCCTCCGCACGCCGCCATCTCCACTTGCTCGTTGATGCCGGCTGACGCCCCTTCAAGCCGGGCGGACAAGTCATGGAGAGCGGCTGGCAAGGGAGCATCCGGCCACAGGTTCTCGAGTACGCCGTTGGCCGCTTCTTTCAGCTGTTTGAACTCCTGGCCGAATCGGAGAAGACGGGAGGCGACAGTCGGAGCAGACCCAATAGCGGCGCCAGAGGACTCCGGCCGGGAATGAGCCGAGGCAGCATCTTTCTGGAGTTGCGCGTCTACCTCGGGATAAAGGCCTGCGTTTCAGACCGGTGAGGCCGAGTAGAAGACCCCAAGCAAGAAGTCAAGGAGAAAGAGACCACACTTACCAAGGATGAGTTCGTTTACGCGCTCAACCTCCTTGATCAGGCCGCCCACCAGCTGCTCATGCTCGAGCTCACGCGCCTTGGCCGTCTGGACGATCAGGTCGTTGCACTCGACGGACTCCTTCAGCTGAAACCGCAGATCATCCGCGTTCTCGCGGAGTGACTCGATCTTGCCCCGTCTCCGCCGCTCCGCTTCCTGCAGTTTCACCGTTTCCTCGCCCAGCCGTACGATTTCCAGGCGGCGCTCCTCCGACGCCTTTTCCGCCACCTGGAGATCGGCCATGGCCAAGGCCAGGGCGGTGTCCTTCTCCTTCAGTTGCCTCTCCAAGCCGGTTCGGGAGGCGGCGTCGCCTGCAGAGGTCGGGTCGTCATCAAACCAAGACAAGCAAGAAGGAATACTGAATGACAAGACAGAGGATGTGAGCAAGAAAGAAAACCGGACCTTTGGCCGCCTCAAGCTCTCGCCTGAGCAAAGTCGTCTCCTTGGCCGCCTCGGCAAAGCCATACTCTATGGAGGAGCAGAGCAACGTTATGTTGGCCAGGTTCTCCTTGGCCTTCTCCTCCACCAGCGCGGCGAGGGGAATCTTCCCCGATGCGTCGGGCAGGGCCGGCACCGGCCCAGAATACAGAGGAGAGGACACCAAGATGGATTGATGGGGACCAGGGAGCGAAGCCGTCACCCCCGCTATGGCCTTGTCCTTGGCCGTTTCGGCCACCGACGTGGAAGGAGTGGGGAAGGCGAGGTATCCGGCCCCGGCGCCGGGCCGGAGAACTATCTGGAAAGCGTCCGCCGACGCCTCGGCGCCACCTGCTGAAACCGGAGGATTGGAGTCGACCACGGGGGGAGCGGCATTTGCCGACACCGGGCCGACCGGTTCCACATCCGCCGTCGCCGTTGCCGCCTCTGGAGGCGGACCACCCGCTTGCACCACGGAAGCCTCGGGAGCAGGCCTCGTGGCCGGCTCCCCCGTCGCGACGGGCGCCGTCTCCACTATTGGAAGCGGCGCTCTGCAAAACGAAGAAAGCGTCACCACCAAGAAGTACCAGCCGCGAGATTTCTACCACAAGATAAAGACTTACCCGTCGCATGAGCCCAGTTTCCTGGGCTTCCTCCTCAAGCGTTTTGGCGGGGGAGCCGGCACGTTGTCGGACAGGCGCTTCACGCCTCCGGAGGGCGCCTCCCCGCCCTCCGCTGTAACGGCAGGGTCGTCAACCGGCCGCTCCGCACGGGCCGGTACCACTTCAACCTCTACACCGGCCTCCGAGGTCTTGCCGGCGTCCGTGCCCGCACCCGCCTTCTCCTCAGCCGCCTTGGCAGCGGCCAGCTACCTCACGGCCGCCTTGGCGTCCGTCTCCTTCCGGATCAGATCCGCCTGTGCCAGCTCCGCGTAAATAGCTTTTTCCATACCTTCAACGCCTAAGTCATAACCCGGACCAGCAGCAAGAATAGAATTAACCACCTGGACGTTGGTTCCGCCGGCAAGAGGCTCCGCCCTCTCCACGTCAACCGCCTCCGCCCTCGCCTTCTCCTCGTCCTCCCTCGAGGTCATTAACTGTTCCACAGTCAGACCAGCGTCAGACGCTCCCAAGGCCGAATCCGCCTGCATCACTTGGGCATAAAACTCCTTCTCCAAATCACCCGGATTCAAATCGTAAATGAAATCACCACCGGAAGCACGACCAATCACCTCATTGTTGGCCCCACCAGCTGGGACATCCGCCTCCTCCGCCAGCCTGGCGTCGACCTCGGCCCTGATGTCGGCCACAATCGCATCCGCCTGGGCCTCCGCCGAAGGTTTCCCGGCGGGCATCAAGCCGGCCGTAGTAGGCCGGGACGACGAAGAAGCCAACTTTTTGGCGGGCAGCACATCCTGCCTCTCGAATGTGCCCCTCCGCTTGTGGGGCACGGTGCTTGCATCAACATCGGCGGCCGACTTCGACCGCCTCTCATTCAGGGTCCGCCGGGGAAGAATCGCTTTCTTCTTCCGCGCCGCCGCCTCCAACTCCTTGGTCCTGCGGGAGGACGGCGCCGGCTTGGAGGCTGGCACGGAAGAGGAACCTTCTGAGTCTGGCTCGGAACCACTGGAAAGATCTACTACCACGCGCACGACATCGTCAGTTTGCCCGGCGGCGTCGGGCTCAGGAGACTTACCACGGGGCGGCGAGACCGGAGGAGGGACGTCGCGCTCGGAGTCCTCGTCCCTGTAGGCTGCCGAATCGGAGTTGGAGCCGGCAGAGGGGACAGGGCTCATCGCGGTGCGGGCGGCATCGTCATCGCCTCCGCCATCTTCATCAACATCGGCACCCCCACCGGACGATTCGGTGGTGTCACCGCGCCTGTCCGAGGCGACACGGGCGCCACCGCCCAATTCATCCTTGGCGGTGGCATCTGTTTCTCCTCCCGCCTGCTCATCGGTGGAATCCTCCTGCAGCAAGGCCATCAGCCGCTTGGAAAAAGGGCCCAAGACGTCGGGCTCGAAGACGACTTCGAAGTCTTCAACCCACTGGAGCTCGCAAAGCTGTACAGCGGGATGACTGAGTCAGGCGGCAGCCGGACGAAAGAATCGAAGACGGACAAGAAAGCAATGAATAACCTCAGGAGCACGTTCCGAGCGGGTGAATGGATCGTATCCAAAATCCCAGTCCGCCTCGATCCTGTCGGTGATGAGGCGGGAGGCCCACGCGCAGAGGTTCGCTGGTGACGGCACCTCAAAGCTGACCCGGGTAGGATCCCGGACGCCGGAGTAGAAGCACATCTTGTGCGAACGCGCCTGCAGCGGGTACATCCGCCTTGACATCCACGCCAGGGTCAGGTCCCTGGACGTTAGGCCGTTCTTCACCAACTCCTTCAGCCGGCTGAACAAAATACTCTCGAGAGCCCCATCCGCCGGCGGCTTCCGAATCCAGGACTTGGACGCCGGCAGCAAGTTGGAGAAGGCCGGAAGGCCGATTCGGTCGGCGTCAGTAAGATTCCGGACGTAGAAGTAGGTGTTCTGCCACTTCTTGATGGAGTCGGGCAGGTGAATCTTGGGCAGTGGCGTGTTCTTCGCACTAATGGAGACACTGCCGCAATCGCGCTGCTGCCCGGCGGTCGTTTGAGCCCGCAAGAAGAAGAACATGCCGAATATCTCCATGCTGGGCCACATTCCCAAATACGCTTCGCACAGCGTGACGAAGCAGGACAGCTGTGTGAGGCAATTTGCCCCCAAATGGTGGGGCTGCAGCCCATAGAAGCGCAGAAATTCTGCGAAGAAGGAGCTCACCGGGAGCCCCAATCCCCGCTCCAAATGCGCGGAGAACACGACGACCTCGCCCTTCTTGGGCGATGGAGAAATTTCTCCTTCAGGGGGAACACGGGCTTCCACATCGCCCGTCATCCCCAAGAAATAGTTCCGGCGAAGCTTCTAGAGGAACTCATCATCCACGGTGGAACCCATCCACGCGCCCGAGCCCGCCATGGAGGATCGGTTTCCCGTGGTGAGAGAGGCAGACGCAAGGAAGGCACGGACAAGAGAGAAGATGGGCAAGAACTGGGGAGCGCGAGAATCAGCGAGGAAGACGAAGCGAGACTGGGGAACGGTAACCTCGGCCATTCCCCCTCTTTCCACTTTAAAGGCAATGCAAGCGGAACCGTTCTGCCCGTCGCGCCGCGTGGCGGGCAAACGTGCCGCACTTTCCGCAGATGATCCCACGAGCAAGCAGTTGCCACAGAGAATCCAACCCGGCGAAGCCGAGGCGACGTGCGCCAGGCCTCGGGCAGAACACCAACGGCTCCCCAAGCGGCGAGTCGTGGCTGACGTAAGCCACGACCCAAGCCTTCCAGCCGGCCGTTCCGGACCGCTAAGATCCACTGATCCCGCTCCACGTAGCCGAACAAGTCAACAACAACTCCGGCAATAGACGATCAAGACCAAGAATGCTTGCGGAGCTGCCCCCACGGGCAAAACTCATCTTCATCCGGCTCCACTTTCAGCCGGCCCCATATTCAACCTCGATATTCAGGATGCAACAGCCAAGAACAAGGGGAAGATCGAGAAGTTTTCCCAGCAAGCTAGCAAGACTCCACGATCTCTGGGGCTAGTGTCGGGGATATGAACCCCGGATATCCCAAAGAAGCCTATTCCTTTAGTTCTCCGCAGGCCGGCTGAACAAGTGCCGGCTGCGCAGTGCCGCCTGAAACCCGCCGGCTGAACCCTGCCGCCTGCGTCTACCCGGATACGGACGTCCGGCTGGGTTGAAGCCGGACGCACCAACCGACAACTCCGTACGAGTGGGCCAGGCACGTATAACCGCTCTGAGTGAACAGTACCCCTTGTCGGGCATCTCCTGTACCGAATCATGACAACCAGCTCCAGCCGGCCCAGAAAGTAGTGATGTCATCGGGATAAACTTGTAACTTCCCTGTAACCCAAAACCCTAGCCCGCTGCCTATATAAAGCGGGCTAGAGCCTCCTGCGCGAGGCATGCAAGCAAGAGAGAGAAGAGTCCGACACGCATACGTAGTATCTTCTTCAACCTCCAGCCGGCTAGGATCTCTAGCCGGCAGCCACCCGAAACAGCTCAAGAAGCACCATTGTAGCCCGATTCTGTGATCAAGCAATAAGAACAAGAAGAGCAGGACGTAGGGGTGTTACCTCCACAAGGAGGGCCCTGAACCTGGGTAACTAGCGTGTGTTTGCGTGCTTGTTGCCCAATCCCGCGCGAGCATCCATCGTCGCCTGCCCCACAATCTTTTCCATCTCTGATGGATATGCCGTGCAACCCACCACGACAAATCCCAAGGTGGGAAATTTGGATGAGATTATGGGCTATCTTAAGGACCTTTTGATTGCCGTGCATGAGAATAGAGGCAAGGTCAAGAAGCTTGATGTTATGGATTACCTTTGGCATGAAATGTGAGGCGTCATTATCTGTAAAAGTAATGGTTGCTATGGTCCACTCATCATGAGGATCATCTTGGCTGCATGGGAAAAGAAGTTTCCCGAGGTTGAACTAAGTGACCCCGACAATTGGGTTCTTCACAAGGACAAACGACTTAGGATCAAGGATCACACCGAGCCTCCGGCTCCCCCAAGGCAAGGCCGTCGTGGAAAGGCCAAGGACAAGGTTGTTGTGGATGAAGATGAAGGAGGTCCCTCCCGTCCTCCCTCGAAGGGTAGCTTTGCTTGGATGGCTCGTGCTCTCAAGAAAGTTTTCAAGCTCAACAAGTCCATAGAGCGTCGCCAATGGGAAGCTCACTATGATTAGGAAGTCCAGCGCCACATGGATAGGGCTGCAACCATTCAGAGGCGTCACGATGCCGGAGAGGCTATGGCCGATATTTCGGAGACAAGCATCACTACTTATGGTCGTTGGCAAGCCAGAGATTCCGCCGGTCGTGCTCTTCACTGGTCCTCTGAAGATGAAGAACCAAAGATCTCCTCTCGTCGCTGTGCTCGCCCTCCAAGCAACGATGACCTCTCTGACGCTTGAGCTGGGACGTTTAGCATCGGTCCCTCTCCTTTTTGGTGTCTTGATGCCAAAGGGGGAGAGATATCTATTAGGTTGTCCGGGGTATTTGCCATGGGAGTCACAAGCTTTCATTTTTCTAATTTGCATCTTCAAGCTTGTGAAACTTTTCTACTTATTGTGCTTATGAATCTCGTCGCTATGCATGGTGTGAGACATGTGAACCTACTATGTTTATTTGTTTAAGTACTCTTGGTTCATTTATCCTCGCAAGCTATATGTCTCGTTATATCTTTATTGCTTAGCATGTTTGTTGTAGGGAGAGTGTTTCCCCGGGATGTTGTGCATGTGGTATTCAAATGCCCATGTCAAATCATGCACACATTGAGGGGGAGCTTCCCCTAGTGTTTATCTTGCTAAATTATTATGTTGTCATCAACACCAAAAAGGGGGAGATTGAAAGTGCATCTAGTCCCGTAATATGTTTTGGTATTAATGACAACATAATAATTCAAATCTAATATTGTTTTGTGAGTTCTTGCAGTTTTTACACAGAAAAAAATGCAGGTGGCGGCAGTACCGCCTTCCCTGGGCTGTGCGTTCTCCCTGGGCAGTGCGGTACCACCAGCGGTGCCGCCAGCAGTACTGCCAGGGAGGGCCTCTGTTAGCCCTCAGCGGCAGTATCGCAGCCTCTAGCGGTAGTACCGCTGCTGGGGCTTTGAGTCCTCCCATGGGGCTGTGTAGCACCGCCAGCAGTGCCGCCAACACTGCCATCAAGGAGGTGCTCTGTTAGCCCTCAGCGGCAATACCGCCGCCTCTGGCAGTAGTACCGCTGCTGGGGCTCTGAGCCCTCCCCTGCGAATGTGCAACACCGCCAGCACTGCCGCCAGGGAGGGGCTCTGTTTGCCCTCAGCGGTAGTACCGCCGCCTTTGGCGGCAGTACCACTGTTGCGGGATGAGCCCTCCCTTTTGTCATAATGAGCCGTTGAATATCGAAGACTACAACGGCACTACCGCCAGGAGCGGCGGTAGTATCGCTGCAGTGGAGCTGCAGGGCAGCCAACAGCCCTTTGAAGGTGAGGACTATAAAAGGAGGGTTTCTTCCTCCTTTGCCTTTAAGGGCTGTAGCTCAAGTTTACTCTCTCTCTCTCCTCCATTAATGAGCCCAAGCTAAAATCACCTATATCTCCCACTCCCTTGCCCCAACTTCGTTGATCTTTTGAGGAGTGAATTAGGAGACCTAGATCTAGCCTTCCACCGAAGGAATTTCGAATCCCCCCACTATTTGCTAATGGACCTTGGATCTTGTAGGCTCTTAGGGTTTCTTGGGAACTCCAGGAGCAAGTGCGGGTTTCGGAGCTTCATAGTTTGTGAGAAGCTCCGGGACATTGTTGGGAGTCTCCAACTCATTGTGGAGAGCCCCAACCTTGGTGTAAAGGTTTGGTCAACGCCTTCAAGTCGACCTCATAGTGGAAAGAGCTATTCCCTCACGGGAGTAGCACACGGAGAATAGGGTGAGCATGGACGTGCTTCTAGGAGGGCCAAGGAGCCTCCACACCTCTCCAACGTAGACGTACTTCCCTTGGGAAGGAACTACGGGAATCATTTTCTCGTGTCCACTTGCGGTGACTTCTATCATTTACTTTCCGTTGCGCATTTACTTGTTCCTTCTATCTTATCACTTAAGGTTGTTCATCTAGTTGCACATCTAGATAACTTGCTTTTACTTTGTTAAAGCCCTAATTAAAAGAAAAAGAATTAAAATTGGTAGTCGCCTATTCACCCCCTCTAGTCGACCATACGTTCTTTCAATAAGGAAGCTCACCGCCAGCACCGCCGCTGCGAGTTCCTCCAGGCCACCTTTCTCCTCGCGATGGATGCAGGCGGGGAATTTTTTGTTTTGGCGAAGGGGTACGCGGGCGGGGATGCCAATTCCTAGCGATTCCGAGGCTCAGACCTCCGAATCGGTGAGACGAGGTGGGCGGCCCGCGCGGGGCTAGCTCGGAATTGGCCTCACGATTCCATGCGTGAATTCTACGATGACCCAAACAATAGAATTGGCCCATGCAATTCCATCTGCCCAATTCCGAGACCTTTTTCCAACATCCAAACGCTTCCTTATTGTTATCTATTAAGCAAGCTGATGAGGCAAATTCCTTGTTTGACATGTTCGATTTGCCTTTATCCGAGTAGGCATTTGCTAAATTTCATAAGTTTGCAATATGGTTAGAAGCTCATATCCTACTTACTGAGCAAAGAAAGATCTTTAAACTTTTGATTGGGGTAGTATGTTCATGGTAAGCGAAACGTATGCTTTCTTCAAGCTTGGAACCTTGGACCCACTTCACACTTTGTTTTCTTCTTATTAGAAATATGTATTAGAGACAATAATAAAATATTATATTTTTGTGTTTATGGTTATTTTTATTTTCTATGCTTTGAATTGTAATAGTTTTCAAGTATGATTCAGATGCAAAGTTAATTACATATGTAGAATAATGAACGACAACCATATCCCTAGTCCGGTCTCTAGACTAGCTCATAAATTATTGATGGTCTTGTTTTCTGACCAACGGCATAAGTAAAGTGTTACAAGAATGTTGAGAATAATGATAACACATTGTTAAGTGGAATATAATGTTGGGTATCCCCGAAACCGCTAGATGCATCATCAATATGTTGCCAATAATTTATCATCATATGTATTCAAGATTACTAATCATCCCTAGACCATGAGAGTAGCTTAGTTAATGATACCAGATGGTTACTTTGGGGACGCCAAACGTTAGGTAATTATAAAGATGATCTTTGGGGTATACCGAAAAGTATGTCACGGTTTTACATATGTCAAGACTTGCTCCTCTGACGATGAATATATACAATTTGGGCCCTATTGTATTATGATGTCCATCATCGTCTGGCCACGTATGTGACTATGAGTTAGTCACATGGACATCGGAGTAGTAAAAGAGAGAAGGAGTACACGCCAGGTAACATGGATAACTAGGTATAGTGATTAAGGTGTTGATCACAAGGCACCTCTAATGTATCGTCTCGGGTTGTATAAAGTATCATGAAGCAAATGGGAAGTGTAAATAATAATACTAAAAGTTTGCATGATAAAGATCTTTGGTGATATGTGAGAATTGTTATCGGTGTACAAATCTCGCTATCTATTATTGAGCGGAAAGTGTTCCGATCATGTCCACATAAGCTCGAAATTGTATGGTGGCACGCTTAACGGGTTAGTGACATATAGGAACACAACTATGATATGAAGAATGATAGAGAAGATTTCGGAAAGTGCTTTGGATGATCTCAGAAGTGTTTCGGGAGGTACCAGATGAGTGTGCTCATGTCCGAAAGATATTGGAAGGTACTATTATAAGGTTTAAAGAACGTATGGTCGGCTAGAGGGGGGTGAATAGGCGACTACAAATTTTAATCCTTTTTCTTTTAATTAGGGTTTTAGCAAAGTAAAACAAGTTATCTAGACACTACAAGAGAAATGACTTTTAGTGACAAACTTCTTTTGTCACTTATTAGCCCATTTTTGTCACTGATTAGTTGTGGATGCCAAAAATGGTGCGTCATTAGGTTTGTCACTGATTGACCGTCATAGATTCATGGGGATGACGAGATGAAATTTTTTGTCACTGATTAAGTTGAATCTGTGACGGTAGGAATTTTTGTCAATGATCATGGTTAATCTGTGATAGCTTGATTTGTCACCGTTTGTTTGCAAATTTGTCACTATTAAGTTGAATTTGAGTGTACGAATGGTCAACATATGCTGACGTGGCTTCTTACATGTGGGTCCAACTGTGGTGACGTGGATGCTGATGAGTGGGTCAAGATGCTGTGACGTCACATGATGTCATGTGGGCTAGGACCGTGCTGACAAGTTGGACCCACTTAATCCTGACAGGTGGGACCCACTTAAGCTTTTGAATCTTGGGCCAGTACACTTTCTTAAGCCTATATCGTTGTTGTCGAATACTATTTTTTATCATTTCTGTGCACACTGATTTGGTCACTTCATCAGATGTGTCCATCACAAACTTTTCCTGCGAAAGAGTGTTGCATATGCAGAAATTAGGTTGTTAACCATGTAACAAACTGATTAATATAAATGAAGAGACTAGATTCACCGCAACTTTTTTAATCGCAGAAGGAACAGCCTCTTGGAGACTCTTATCTTTGTCTTACAGCTTCCACTGTGTTGCAAGGGGCATCTTATCGCTGCGGACGTGCATACCAACCTCAGAGCTAAGCTTTGCTGCATGCAGCGGATTTTTGGGTCTCCTCACGCCTGCAGTGAAGTCAATTTGCATTTTATTGCCACCATTTTTTTGCCCATTCATGGAGTGAATGCCCCATGGTAGGTATGCGTCCTTGTCCTTTCAGTTTTGACTTGACAGAGTTTGACAATGCATCTAATATTAAGACACAAATTTGGTTAAACTTGACCAAATATTTGTAAATATGCGGCAGTAAAACATGTAAAGTATCGATGTTCGTACCTTGGCGTTCAAACTGAACAATTTGATTGTCATCAGGTGAGTTGCTGCCATCAGAAGTACGAATCTGCATCGTAGGTGTGTTTTGCTCTTCAGCGTTGTCGTCTTCTGTCCTCGTAGGCGTATATGAGGCCGCAATTTCAGTGACAGTAGGTGCTCTTGATCTTGCTGAAATGGTGGATGAAGGTACAACGTTTTTGACATGCTTATGTGCTGCAGGTGCTGGTTCATCCACTGCCTGTTTGATAATGCATGAAGACATAAGTATGAATGTAGTACCACTACCATGCATTAGATAAGCAATTTGCGAATTAATAGACTTGTTCGACCTGAGACGGCCGCTTTGACACATTGCGCTCATCCTCATCTGCATCAAATTCATCATCTTCATTGCCTAGCTCTTCATCATATGGTTGATATGCAGGGTCATCTTGTAGGTCCTTGTGTTGACGTTGTGGCTCGTTTTGTTTCTGATTAATCCCGCTTTGTAGCCCACCATACACGAAGGTACGTGCAACCTCTCTGAAATCTTGTGGGTTAAGACCTCCCGCAGCAAATTTGGCTTCCATGGCTTGCTGTAGACGAGCAGTATTTTCCTCCATCTATTTTCTCCTTTCTAACTCATATGCAGGTACGACCTCTTTTTCTTTAGCAGCTGAAAAAGAATGAAAAGAATTGTGTGTATTAGCTTGTAGGAATTCATGATAGCAATATCAGAAATATGTGTTAGGTTGCAGAAATAATATAGTGGCCTAATTTAGAATAGACATGAGAAGTTTGTTTTCACGTCAATGTTGCAGATCGGAGCGAGTATATGATTTCCCGAAATTAATGGACATAACAAATATATGATCTCGTTCAGTTAACTAAAAAAGTTCATGCAACGTTTCAGATCTAAGATTGATAAAAATCGCAGATCCTCTTCTGTAGTACATGTAGATATTATCTAAAGAATTCCTTTTCTAAAACCCAAGATGCGATCGTGGTAATAAAAATGATCTAATGTCGCTAAAACCCTAGATGCGATCGTGTAAATTAGTAGAACGTACGTAAACCTAAATTCTTATGCATGTAGTTCTTAACATCACGTACCCTAGTCTAACAACTGGCAACGATCGATCTAGTGTGTACTGAAATGTGGGCTAGATTTATCACCTTGGCGTTTCTGAATGTCCTTCTTCGGCATAGATTTGGGAGGATCGCGAGCCTTGGGTGGTTTCCGGGGACCGGTCATGGCGGTCGCCGGATAGCCTGCCGGCGAGAGGGTAGGAACTGCCGGCGAAGGGAGTGGATCTGGCGAGGTAGAGAGCGATGAGGGAGGGAATGAATTTGTACGTGGCAATTAACGGGGAGCGGAATTAAGGGGGTTGGGTAGCACGATGTATTTATAGTAGCGCGGGCGAAAAAAATAGCTGTGTCGGGCGGGGTAAAGTGGAGGGAAGGAAATTTTCCCAAATTTAGGAGGGAAGTTGAATTGCCGGGTAAGAAGTGGAGGGAAGAAGGAAAATTTGAAAAAAATGTAAAATTTTAAATTATTTTTTGTCGTATATAATACCAAAAGATTATTTGAGTCATTAAAAATTAAAAACTAAAATTGCACAGGTTTTCTTCAAATTTATGTGTCAAAGTTTCATTTATGAGTTCATATTGTTAAAAATGGTGAAACCTTGTGTTATGACATGAATGAACACCAAAACTTGCAAGTAAATGTGTGGCTTCTGATTCAACATTCAATTGGTGGAAATCTAAAACACATTGGTTCTATGGTTGTTTTTTTTAACCGTATTAAAAATTATGGGACCACAAATGGAAAAGGGTTAATTTTGAATGATAAAGGCTAGAAAATCATTTGAATGAAGCACAATTGGAAAAGGGTCCAACGAAGTTGAATCTAGAGGTCAACCTTTTTTGTGTGTGCTTACATAACTTCCCTTGGTCATTTAAAATATTTTTTAGCAACTTTAGTTGTGCCTACCAATAATTTTGAATGAAAAAAGGCTAGAAAATCTCATTTGAATGAAGCACAATTCGAAAAGGGTACAAGGAAGTTGAATCTAGAGGTCAAACTTTTTTGTGTGTGCTTACATAACTTCCCATGGTCATTTAAAATATTTTTTAGCAACTTTAGGTGTGCCTACCATTAATTTTGAATGAAAAAGGCTAGAAAATCTCATTTGAATGAAAAACAATTGGAAAAGGGTCCAAGGAAGTTGAATCTAGAGGTCCACCTTTTTTGCGTGTGCTTACATAGCCTTAATAACTTCCCATGGTCATTTACAATAATTTTTTGCAACTTTTGGTGTGCCTACCATTAATTTTGAAAGAAAAAGCAAGAAAATCATTTGAATGAAGCACAATTGGAAAAGGGTCCAAGGAAGTTGAATCTAGAGGTCAATCTCTTTGTGTGTGCTTACATAGCCTTAATAACTTCCCATGGTCATTTACAAGAATTTTTTGCAACTTTAGGTGTGCCTACCATTAATTTTGAAAGAAAAACCAAGAAAATCATTTGAATGAAGCACAATTGGAAAAGGGTCCAAGGAAGTTGAATCTAGAGGTCAATCTTTTTGTGTGTGCTTACATAGCCTTAATAACTTCCCATGGTCATTTACAATAATTTTTTGCAACTTTAGATGTGCCTACCATTAATTTTGAAAGAAAAAACAAGAAAATCATTTGAATGAGGCACAAGTGGAAAAGGGCCCAAGGAAGTTGAATCTAGAGGTCCACCTTTTTTTGTGTGTGCTTACATAGCCTTAATAACTTCCCATGGTTATTTACAATAATTTTTTGCAACTTTTGGTGTGCCTACCATTAATTTTGAAAGAAAAACCAATAAAATCATTTGAATGAAGCACAATTGGAAAAGGGTCCAAGGAAGTTGAATCTAGAGGTCAAACTTTTTTGTGTGTGCTTACATAACTTCCCATGGTCATTTAAAATATTTTTTAGCAACTTTAGGTGTGCCTACCATTAATTTTGAATGAAAAAAGGCTAGAAAATCTCATTTGAATGAAGCACAATTGGAAAAGGGTACAAGGAAGTTGAATCTAGAGGTAAAACTTTTTGTGTGTGCTTACATAGCCTTAATAACTTCCCATGGTCATTTACAATAATTTTTTGCAACTGTAGGTGTGACTACCATTAATTTTGAAAGAAAAACCAAGAAAATCATTTGAATAAAGCACAATTGGAAAAGGGTCCAAGGAAGTTGAATCTAGAGGTCCATTTTTTTTGTGTGTGCTTACATAGCCTTAATAAACTTCCCATGGTCATTTACAATAATTTTTTGCAACTTTTGGTGTGCCTACCATTAATTTTGAAAGAAAAACCAAGAAAATCATTTGAAAGAAGCACAATTGGAAAAGGGTCCAAGGAAGTTGAATCTAGAGGTCCACCTTTTTTGTGTGTGCTTACATAGACTTAATAACTTCCCATGGTCATTTACAATAATTTTTTGCAACTTTTGGTGTGCCTACCATTAATTTTGAAAGAAAAACCAAGAAAATCATTTGAATGAAGCACAATTGGAAAATGGTCCAAGGAAGTTGAATCTAGAGGTCAATCTTTTTCTGTGTGCTTACATAGCCTTAATAACTTCCCATGGTCATTTACAATAATTGTTTGCAACTTTTGGTGTGCCTACCATTAATTTTGAAAGAAAAACCAAGAAAATCATTTGAATGAAGCACAATTGGAAAAGGGTCCAAGGAAGTTGAATCTAGAGGTCCACCTTTTTTGTGTGTGCTTACATAGACTTAATAACTTCCCATGGTCATTTACAATAATTTTTTGCAACTTTTGGTGTGCCTACCATTAATTTTGAAAGAAAACTAAGAAAATCATTTGAATGAAGCACAATTGGAAAATGGTCCAAGGAAGTTGAATCTAGAGGTCAATCTTTTTCTGTGTGCTTACATAGCCTTAATAACTTCCCATGGTCATTTACAATAATTGTTTGCAACTTTTGGTATGCCTACCATTAATTTTGAAAGAAAAACCAAGAAAATCATTTGAATGAAGCACAATTTGAAAAGGGTCCAAGGAAGTTGAATCTAGAGGTCAATCTTTTTGTGTGTGCTTACATATCCTTAATAACTTCCCATGGCCATTTACAATATTTTTTTGCAACTTTAGGTGTGCCTACCATTAATTTTGAAAGAAAAACCAAGAAAATCATTTGAATGAAGCACAATTAGAAAAGGGTCCAAGGAAGTTGAATCTAGAGGTCAAACTTTTTGTGTGTGCTTACATAGCCTTAATAAATTCCCATGGTCATTTACAATAATTTTTACATTGGAAAAGGGTCCAAGGAAACTGAACTGCTTACATTGTACTGAAACTGCTAACAAAAGTATCAGAGCTACCGGTACATAAACAGGGAGCGCTTGCTGCCGCTCACCACTTGCTATGAGTCTTAGTACTAAACTATTTACACAAAAGCATCCACACATACTAGTTATGTTCAGGCAACTACATATTAACATGGACCACTTGATGCGGCTCATCACTTCGTGCCGAGGGCAAACTGTGTATCGGACGACATGTCAGGCTGCCACCCGTCAGCCTCATTCCACCCCTAGTCGTTGGACTGCCCCTCTATCGAAGTGCTGTCACCTCTCCATGCTGCATCAGGATCTGCCTAGGCTGAACGCTTTCTGTTGCGCTCTGCTTCTGCTATGGCATGCACACAACTAGGACAATACTCTGCTTTTGGTTGAGGAGGCTTTGGTTCTTTTGGCATCAGGTGTCGTTGCCCCTTCATTTAATCGGTGATCTTACGGTACAACTCATAGGAAACAAAGCCATCAACAGCAGTATAGTGGATGTTAATGTCATCAAGTGGCTGCTTCTCCCAAAAGTCATGCTGCTCCTTTGGGAAGTTGTTCTTCATGTCCTGGTAGGAGTCGTCGATGAGAATGGATGCCATCACACTAATTCCAGTCCTGTAACGACCTTCATACCAGAACAAATCTTGCAAATCAATATGGAACTCATCTGGAATTTTAATGGACCAGGATCTCATCATCGCTCTCTTGTCACCCCTTTTGTTGACGCTAGCAAATTTGATATTTGATGAACACAGGAACTCGAATAGCACCGGACACACCGTGCCACACCTGCGGTTGGAAGATATTAGTAATGGTAAATTTGCAGAATGTAAATGTAATTAACAATCAAATTGTAATAACTAGTTGTTCTCGGATCAATATGTACAACAATTAAAAATATTTCAAGGAAATACATAATGTACTTGTCATATGAAGCTTAGTAAGGTAGTACTTATAAACATTTTTTGAAAAATACATGCAAAAGACATTTAATCAAAAACTAGTACCATCAATTATGATAACAAGACTATAAGAAAAAATATTTGAAAGATTTAATACCCATAGTACTAGTTATCCAATGAACAATACGGTTAATATATTTCATAAATAAATGAAGTAGTACTTCACATGTTATGATACCGAATCAGAAATAAATGAAAGTAGTATTTAAATGCAATCTAAATACCCCAAGGAAAAACTATGTAGTAGATCCTATACTACTGTACGTACTGGATCGGAAGAACTATACCTAAGTATGAACTATGAAACAAAACCCGCAATCCTAAATCTGTACTAGATCCTATATATGTCCATACCTAGGCAGTTGGAAGACCAATACGTGGCGGCGCAGTGCAAGTTGAATCACAACCACCTCTTCCTCGTAGTCGGCGTAATCGGCGATGTACTCGAAGTCGAGGACGAGGAACTTGTCCGCCTCTTTTTCAAGCATACGATGGAACATCGCGGTATTTTCCTCCACCACTTCGACATTGTTAGTGCACGTGATCTCGATTTCGGTCGTCCGATGGGTGACTTGGGTAAGCTTTTTCATGAAGATCTCGACGTCTTCCATGGCGGCGTTGGAGGTGGTAGGGGATAAACAAAGCGGAGAGAAACAGGGGCAGGGGAGAAACAAGAGCGCAGAGAAATGAGGGGACTAGATTTCGGTGGAAGTTGGGGCGGCAGGGCATAACTTGGCAACCGTTACGTGTACCTCGGTAAATCGTAAGGTCACTGACGGTGGACCTAATACGTGAGATTTGCAAGAGGTTTTTTTACCCTGTCACCTCAACTTTACACGACACTTATTAATCCCCTACGCGGTGCTTCTCCAGAATACCAACCGCAATTAACTCCACTATCCATCTTCAGCTCCAGGACGAAGGGCGGCTAGCGTCGACGCCGTCCATCGGTGACCCTACCCATCTCTCGCCATCCTCGTCCCCCTCTAATCGTCCTCGTTGCTGACCCTAGACCCTCCTTGCCTTTTGCAATATCATTGAGGAGGCATTTTCATCTGTGTTGCTAGGATGGCTCCGCCAGTAAGAAATATTCTCTCAATCCATGGAGTACTACTTGTTTTCGATTTGATAAATGATCTCCTCATTTCGATTTGTAGTGTCCTACTTGTTTCGACCAGAAGGGGTTGTGCCCTCGTGGGAATCAGATGAAGAATTTCTTTGTGCTAACCCTGCAAGAGGGTTTTCAGGAGACGACCGTAATACAGTTTTCCAATTAATTGATTTTTTTAAAATCCTGATCATGTTTGCAACATAAGATCTGAAGATGATTCCACTCACCAATCATGTTTCTGACATGTAGATCTTGTTGTATTTACAGTTTCACTGTGTTGTATTCCCCAGTTGTAGTACTCACTGTCATTTAGTAGTGAGAAGTCGATTTGTTGCTATTGTGGACTACAAATTAAAAATAGCAGTGTTGTTCACTTGATAAACGAGGAGTTTGTTTGCTATGTTCAAATGATATAACTTACATGTAATTCTTAAAGTCTGTAGGTGGGTATGTGTGATTTTACAACACATGCCGTTGTTTGGTGGCTGCAGTGTGCAATAATGTTGTCTCATCTATTTATAGAAATTAGTACACGCTCTTCTAGTTTTGTGGGACACCTTATTTATTTTACTACTTATAGTTAGGTTTGTGCATACTAATGTTTATGAATATCCAGTGAATTAGATAATACTTAATAAATGAATGCATTAATTAGGTATTATTAATATGGCTAATAATGTAGTGATGTACATGACAACTAGATATGGCACTGATGAATATTACTTTGTTTCAGTTCATCCCATGCTACATCAGGGCTTATTTCCTTATGAAATACACCGTATCAAAGATTGACAGTACAATGTTCTACGCAAATCTGTTAAAGTTACCAACAATACTGATGCAACTTATTTGAGTGGACGAGTTTGGAATGAATTTATTAGAGTCTACGGGCTAGAAGTTGGACAAGAGATATATTTCAGTATTGGCGACTATGGTCCTGATACTCGTGTCACCACTGGAAATTACCCAAAATTCCATCCAAGTAAGATTTGTACTACATATTTCTTTCTTACTTTGCTTGCTAGTTGATACTTGTGTAATATAATTTGTTACACGCAATCTCCTCCAACATGTTTAAATCCCCTGGTAATTACAATCATGTGCACAAGTTAAGTTCATTGTGTAAAAACCTAAATTAGTACCCACATGCTAACTACAATTTATATGTGCTAAGAGGTCATATTAATTATATATTTTCTACTACGATTTTACAGTTTATTACCATTTGTCCCGTGTGAAAGTGCATGGTTGCCCCCATGCATGGTTTTGGTAATTAATGACAATCTCTATGGACTAATATTTGCATTGAGCTATATTTGTAGGTGTCCATTAGCTTGCTTGTCTCCATATGTTGGAGTCAAGGTCTTGCTTGTTCTCCATGTGTTGGAGTCAAGGTTAAGGGAAGAAGATCTTTTGTTGATCAAGGCCAAGTGAAGTTATGCCAAAGGTGTGCTTTCCCCATCTTGGTGTATGGGGGAGCGTCATGTGAATCTTCACCAAGCGAAGCGCAATCGAGGAAGTTGGTGCGTCTTGAGGAGATGAAGATCGTTTTCATTGACCTCAAGTGGTTTAATGCGCAAGGCAAAGGTATGATATTGATAGGGCTTTTATTTTACCGGTCTCATGATGTTTAGTGAGAGACCGGATTATAGGATAGATAACCGTATTATCAAGAGGGGCTCTCGACCGAGTAACTTGATCGTATCATTCGTGGAGAGCTCAACCCTTTGCCTCCTTGCATCCTTGAAATCATCTTCATTGGTTCTTATTTGACTCTTATCGTGGTGTGCTCTTGGTGCTTGTCGTGCTCGTCATGACAAGGTTAAGTTCACCGAAAACAGTTTGCATATGCGTCTTCTTTTTGCATCTTCGGTATAGGAGATTTTGCCGGTTCATCCTTTTGGAAGGTTTCACCTTTCCAACCCTTTGCAAAATCTCCTTTGCTAGTTTGCCTTTTTCAAAGGTTGCTTTTGTCGTCCTCTTTCCAACAAAATTGGTTTTGCTTCATTCAGACTTCAATTGCAAAAGAAACGGTTTTTCGGTTTGCGAAAAAGAGCTTTCAAACTTTCCCCATTTGGTTTTATAATATATTGTTGGACTATGATGTTTCTCTGCATAATCTTGTTGTGCTCATTGTGACGATTCCAACGAGTCCAAGATTATCGAAAACGGAGTTCATTTGCAAAAGTTATGGGGTTATGTTTTTCTGTGCTCCTTCATGGTCTGTTGCACGACCAGGTTCGAGTCTCCGTATATCATCAGGCGATCAGCGCCGCACTCCTTAGCCATCTTCATCCCATGGATCAGGGCTTCATACTCTGCTTCGTTGTTGGATGGTTTCTCGAAGTCCATCTGCAGCACATAACGGAGCTTGTCGCCTTTGGGTGATATGAGGATAACACCTGCTCATGCGCCTTCATTCCTCTTGGACCCATCGAAAGTACATGGTCCATGAGTTGGATGTATCGGGTACCGATGGCAGCTGCATCTCCATCCACTCTGTAGTGAAGTCGGGGAGGACTTGAGCCTTGATTGCTGTTGGGTGTTTGTATGTTAGGTCTAAAGGACCTAATTCGATGCTCCATTTGGCGACTCTGCCTGTTGCTTTGGAGTTATTGAGTATGTCACTTAGGGGAGCCGCGCTCACCACCGTGATGGGGTGCTCCTGGAAATAGTGTGCCACCTTGCGCGAGGTCATGAATACCCCATATGCCAGCTTCTGATAGTGCGGGTATCTCTGCTTTGACTGGGACAGCACCTCGCTGAGGTAGTATATCGGTCTCTGCGCGCCGTGAGCTTTTCCTTCTTCAGCTCGTTCGACTACCAGCACCGTACTGACCACCCTGTTTGTGGCCGCTATATAGAGATATAGCGGCTCCTTTTCTTGTGGTGCCACCAAGACTGGTGGTGTTGATAGAGTGCGTTTGAGGTCGACGAAGGCGGCTTGGGATTCCTCGGTCCACTTGAAGCGGTCCGTCTTCTTCATCAGTTGGTAAAACGGGAGCGCCTTCTCCCCGAGCCTGCTGATGAATCGGCTGAGTGCCGCTATCCTTCCAGAGAGCTGCTGCACATCCCTGAGCTTCGACGGTGCCGGCATCTTCAGGAGCGCCTGAATTTTCTCCGGGTTTGCTTCAATGCCTCGCGTAGATACGAGGTAGCCTAGTAGTTGCCCGGCTGGCACGCCGAACACGCACTTTGTAGGGTTTAGCTTGATGGTGTATTTCTTCAGTGCAGCGAATGTTTCGCGTAGGTCGTCAAGGAGCGTGTCTTCCTGCTTGGTCTTGATGACGATGTCGTCAACATAGACCTGGACATTTCGTCCGATCTGCTCCTTGAGGCAGTTCTGCATCATACGCTGGTACGTAGCACCCGCGTTCTTCAGCCCGAAGGGCATCGTTGTGTAGCAGTAGACACCGAATGGTGTGATGAATGCTGTTTTCTCTTCGTCTTCTTTCTTCATCCTGATCTGGTTATAACCTGAATAGGCATCCAGGAAGCAGAGTCGTGCGCAGCCTGCAGTCGAGTCGACAATCTGGTCGATTCGAGGCAGAGGAAAGTGATCTTTTGGACAACACTTGTTTAACGAAGTGAAGTCGACACACATGCGTAGTATGTCTGTGTTCTTCTTTGGCACCAGGACTGGATTTGTGACCCAGTCAGACTTCTTGATCTCCCGGATAAAGTTGGCTGCCAGGAGCCTATCAATTTCGTGCCCAATGGCGAGGCGCTTCGGCTCCGCAAAGCGGCGCATCGTTTGCTTGACGGGCCTCACGTTGGGTAGGATCTGGAGAGCGTGCTCGGCGAATTCCCTGGTTATGCCTGGCATGTCGGTTGGACACCAGGCGAAAATCTCCCAGTTCTCACGTAGGAACTCGATGAGCGCGCCTTCCTATGCGGAAGGTAAGCTCGTCGATATGAGGACCGTCTTCTTAGGATCTGTCGGGTGCACCTGATGCTCCCTTATGTCGTTTGTCGCGTTAAAGGCAGAGCCTGACGCTGATTGTTTGCCCTCGGGAAAGAGGGTGCGGTCGTTGGTGAGTGCCAACTCCTGGAGCTGCTCCTGCGCCCCAAATGACTCAGAGATCGTGTTGAACTTGCGATCGCACTCGTCGGATCGCTCGAAGTTTCCGTTGACGGTGATTGTCCCGTAGGGCCCCGGCATCTTCAGCTTCAGATAGGCATAGTGCGGTACCGCCATGAACCGCGCGAACGCTGGTCGTCCCAGGATGACATGGTACTGCGACTTCCAGTCAACCACCTCAAACTCTATCCGCTCCTTCCGGAAGTTAGCTGGCTCGCCAAAGATCACATCGAGTGAGATCGTTCCCAAGGGATGGACTGGTCTCCCTGGTACTATGCTGTAGAAGGTGTTGACGGAGGGCGCCAGTCTTGTCGTCAGTATGTTCATTCCGCGCAGCGTGTCGGCGAACATGATATTGATTCCGCTGCCACCATCCATGAACATGCGGCTCATAGCGAAGCCTCCTATCTGCGCGTCCAAAACGAGGGCCGCGTGACCCGGCCGCGGGACTTGAGGTGGGTGATCGTCCCTGGTGAATGTTATGCTGGCATGTGACCAGTTGAGGTACTCCGGTACCACGGGTGGTGATTTGACGGCAAGGTGGACCTGCCTTGTTATGAGTTTTTGGTCCCGATTTGAGGGACGTCCTTTCTGGATCATGAACATGCGACCCACAGGTTTTGGATAAGCATCTCCATCAGATCTTGGCTCTTCTATCCGTGGCTGGTACTAGATTGCACCCGCCATGTGTCCCGGAGGCAATGGTGGAGCGTGCGGTGCTCCCACAGCCAATGCCCCCGGTACCCCCTACGCCTGCTGCTGCTGTTGCAAAAGGAGCCGTGCGTACTGTGCATGGAGGTCTTGAAACTTTTCGCAATCTTTGAGGAGGTGCTTGGACGTGAGAACACCGTTCTCATCCCTGAACATGTGGAATCGGCACGCGTCATGAAGCGTTGGAGGAGGCCGTGGAGCTCGGCCACTGCGTGACTCTCGCGGTCGCCATTCGTGCTTGACTTCCTTGCTGCTCTTGTAACCGGTTGTTCGACTATCGCGCTCATAGCGATTGTTGTCACGGTTTCTTTGCTCGCGGCTGTCAGTAAAGCCTGCCGCCACGAGTTCCATGCCCTCCGTGTCCTCGTAGACGCGCGACTTCCTCTTGCGACGACGGTCATTGTTACGGCGACTCCAAGAACCTTGATCACCGTTGATGCCAGGTGTGCCGGCGCGCTCGTTGCGTATGGAATCTTCGCCATCGGCCCACTCATTGGCTATCTGCATGAGGTGGGCGATGGTTTTGGGCTTCACTCGACCAAAGGTCTCCCGGAGCTCGACCCGATAGACTCCTCGGGAGAACGCGTATATGGCGTTGTCTTCCAATATCTTCTCCGTCGCGTTGCGGAGGAGAGTCCAACGCTGGATGTACGCGCGCAGCGTCTCATCTTCACGCTGCTTGCAAGCTCGTAGCTCCTCGAATGAGGCGGGTCTCTTGTACGTGCCGATGAAGTTGCGGACGAAGTCCTCTTTGAAGTCCTCCCAGCAGATGTATGCGCCTCTCGGTAGGCTTTTAAGCCAGGCTCGAGCCGATCCCGAGAGCATGAGTTGTATGTACTGCATGGCAGTAGACGTCGATCCTCTTTGGCAGGTTACCGCCGTCAGGTAGTCCTCCAACCAGGCGGACGGCTCTTGCAGGCCATCATACTTGGGGGTTTCCGAGGTTAACCTGAATTCTTTCGGCATCCTGGTCTCCCGGATGCGTCGACTGAAGCATAGTGCACCGCAGGGGTCGACGTCGCCCTCAGACGACGAGTTGTCGCTTTCCTCCTCTTGCACTGCTCGCCTGGAGCGGTTCCTGGTGACCTTGTTATGCGTGATGGCATTGCGCGCATCTTCACCCTCGGTGAGCTGGTAGCGCTCCTCGTGCCCGCGATTACCGCGGTTTCGCCGGTCGTGGGTGACGCGGTTTTCTTCTTCTGGAGCTGCTCGCTCATTGTTGCCGCGTGTGACGCGGTTTTCTCGATCTCGAGTACGGTCGCCCGTGTAACATCCCAAATTTTGGAATGTTTTAAAAATCACAAAAATTTAAAACTTTTATTATTAAATAAATAAAGTCTCCAAAAATTAAGAAAAACCATCATAAAATATTATTTTGAGGGTTATTATTTTAAATATTCTTTTATCGTCCTATTTCAAGATTTAAAGATTTGGAAATAAAATATTTATTTGGATATTTATAAAACCCATGTTTAAAATGGGTATATGTAGTCAAAAAGGATTTATCAAAAACTATTTAATAAAATATTTTGTCCCAAAATATTGGTTTGAGTCTATCATTTTAAATGATATTACTCATACCGTTTTTCTGGATTTTATTTGAGTTCAAAAAGATTTTATGAAACCTATTTATTAAAATGACATAAAGGTGTCAATTATGCAAATATGCAATATTTTAAATTAAAATTTTCAAATGTCTTGAAAAGGTGTATTTGAATATTTCAAATGATAGATATTGATTTTACAAAAATTTAGAAACTGGTTTGAGTTGTTTTGGACACTTAAAACAAAAGGTATGAAAGAAATAAGAAAAATCAGAAAAAGAAAAAGGAAAAAAAAAGGGGTGGCCGACCCAAACTGGGCCGACCCAGCCCAACAAGGCCGACCGGCCTCCCAGCCGTTGACGCAGTCGTCTTCCTCCTCATGCACGTACGTTACCCATTATTTCACCTTTCTTCTTCTCCTCCCCCAAATTAAACTCCCATAACTTTTCATTAAAGAGTACAAATTCAATTCTGTTTTTTTTGGCATGCTCCCTACCCCAGGTACTACCTACCCACCGGCCTCCATGCCTATATAAACCCCAGACCCGGACTCACGCTTGATCCAAAGTCGAAATTTCGATTTCAGCTCTAGCTTTCAATCATCCACTCATCACGATTCGAGCTTTGCTCGTATGCCATTTCATGCTTTGCGAGAGTTGTAGATCTCGTCGATACCTTTCCATTCCGATAAAGATCACCACTTTTCATGCACCGTAGCCGGAGATATCTGCATCGCAAGCTTTCAGATCCGACGGAGGAAAACGTACATTTCTTCTCAACCACCCAACCAAATCCGGTGAGATTTTTACATAAGGTATATCTAATACATAACTACAACTTTGCTGAAGAAAGTTTTTCATTTTGACGCACGGTTTTATTTCTAAAAATCAGATCTCTTTTCGGGATATAGGAAAAGCCACGCGTCTCCCACTTCGCCGCCGTTGCCACGATCCCGACAAGGTGAGACCTCACCATGCCCCACTATGATGTCCTACGTGATATATGTGTCCTCCTTCAGTCCCCCTAATTTTTCCAAATTTTCCCCGCAGCCCAACCATGGAGAACGAGCTCAACCGATCTCACCGGTGACCGACGTCGCCGTCGTTCTTCTCCTTTTCTGGCGCGTCCAGAAATCCACCAACCTCGAGATCTTGTCCTTTTGTTGTCGTCTCATTCCTGCGAACATCTACGACAACTTCATCAACTACTTCCCGGAGGCCGTGTTTGATCGTCTACATCGACCACCTCGTTTAGCCGCGTCACGTCCTCTCTTCGACACCGACGCTATTCGTTCTTGTCGGTGAGCCTCTCAAAATGTTATAATCTTACATGTATATCATTTATAATATATTAGTTGAGACCACCTTATTATGCCCAAACAAAATAATTTTGGCCATACAAATTTTCCCAAGTGTCAAAACCTTTTTATTTTCGGATTTGACTTTGGACAGATTGTTGGTCAATCTTAGAAATTCCATATCAAATCAACCGTAACTCCGTTTTCGATATTTTTGTAGTCTACAGATTCGTATGAATGTGTAGAATACAGTGGTACAATAAAAATATATATTTTAGTCGTGCACTAACTTGTTAATTGCAGAACCTTGTATTTCTTGTTTAGGCCATATCTTGAGTTTAAAATTAGATTTTTGAGTAAATCCAATTGGACTAGTTTTGTATAGTTGTCCTCTATCCAGTTAGACCTTTCCCAAAATTTTATAAAATGTTTTGCATCCCTTGCTTATTTTAAAATGGTATTCATGCCCTTTTGGGGGTATTAAAATGTTTTGAATCATTGTTTTATATAAAATTGTGATTATGCTATTTTGGGAGTGTTAAAATGTTTTGTTATTGTTTTAATTGTTTTCTTTTGGGAAAATGTTTTAAAACTTAGTTCTTTGTCAAGTAAACCAAAACCCACTTTGGTTGAACCATTTCATCATGAACATGTTGAAAATGGTTTAAAATCTTTTAGTGACTTGTGTTGCAAACTTGACCTAGTTTGCAATTTGACCATATCCAAATTGTAAACCTTGGACCTTTGACCTACCTAGACCTCATTACAATAATTCTTTTTGTATATTGAATTATGTGATGAACTTGGACTATCAACCTTGTTGTTTTATTGTTGTCCATGTTTGATGTTGTGCTTGTTTTATTGTTTGTTGGGTGGTTATTTATTGTTGTTTGTTTATATTGTTTAGATTGAACGGAGAGATACGACTTACGTTGAAAAGAGTGCATGAGCAACGACAAGTTTCAAAAGGCAAGTGATACTCCAGCATAAATGACCTACTACTTTACTATATTGCATTGTAGACTATTTTCCAGTAGCATGCATGATAGGCTGTTTTTATTAAAAGTTATATGCTATGCAAACCTGTTAGGTTAGCCACATGACTTAGTTGACTAGTGACCTATATTAATTTAGTAGATTGGCTTGCTGCAAAAATGAAGCGTTTTATTGTAGTTGAGTTAAGGAAAAATTCTACTAAATTAATGAACTACCTAGGTGGTATTGGTTTGTTGATGGAGGCGAAGTTGAGTGGCTACTCAGGCCCATTTTCATGGTGTGAACCTGAGTATGTGCACTTGTGGATGACCACCTAGGGTTTGAGATTAATGTGACACCGTGTTTGTTTGCCCGACCGTGCAACCACTAGTCATATGGGCTCTGTCTGGATGGAGTAAGTTGTGTGGACCTGGGTCAGTGAGATCTGATGATGTAGAGGGGTAGGACGGCAGTGATCTCGCTAGAGTACCATGGGAAAACACTTCTGAAAAGTCTCGTCTTGATCTTCTCCTTTCCTTTTCACTAAATGAGGGTTAAGGATAGAATGGGTTGATCGAGTCTAGTGGGGAAAGTGCCACAAACTCTCGAGAGTTATTTAAAACTATGATCATAGCCGTGTCCCCGGTAATGGACAATCACGAGTGACCAAATAAGGTTGTCGACAGAAGATCTCACTCATTCCAATTTCAGTAATAAAACTTGTTGGGTGAACTCGGGTAAACGAGACACTGGTGCGCCCAGGGACGTCTCTTAAGGATTTTGGAAAGAAAGAAATGATTTTTGAAAGTATAGGATAAAATATTGCTTTGCGCAAAAGCCTGTCAACTCCACCAGCCAAATATGCATGTAGAAGTTAGAAGTTTGCCTTTATGAGTCCACAAGTATCATTTGCCAGATCCATTCCAATGGTTCTGACCAATTTTTGGCTGCAACGCTTTTATCGTTGCAGGTCCGTTTGACGATGAGTAAGGAACGCTATAGGTTTCGAGTCTGCAACCAACATGTCTGCCTGTGGCACATGAAGATGATGAGGACTCCATGCTATTATATGATTTCCGCTGCTGAGTTTCGTAATATGCTAGCCTTGTGCTATGCAACTTGTAATGTTTTACTTTTCTGGATCTTCGATGTAATAGATATTTGACGCATTTGCATGATATTACATCTTGAACTATGGTGCTAGCTATTCGATCCAGGGACTAGCACAGAACACAGGGATCTTGGCCTATTTTAAAAGGGCAGGATCGCCACAGCCCGCTTCTCGAGTTCTTGTCTCTCGCCGTGGACTTGGCTGGCGGCGATTGACCATGTTGTTGCCAGCTGCAGCGGTTGCAACTGGTTGTGGCTCCTCAGGTATCAATGTCGTCCCTATTATACTGAGGAACTTGATTTGTTGGCGATGCAGGGCTGCCCGCGGATCGCTTTCTGGCGGCTGTGTAGCCTGCAGGTATGTGGCCACCGACATTAGTACACCAGAGGCAGTCTTGGGGATAGGGATTCCCTGCTCGTCCACAGACATGAAGGACGCCTCCAGATTACGGGTGACGTTGTTCCGATCCACCTCTGGTATCCGCAAGTACCGAGGCTGTGCTTGGGGGTCGCGGGATCGCCCCGAATATTGAATGGACAGACCTGCCCGCCGCGCACTCGATATGCTGGCCTGCCTTCTGCGCTCCTCCAGCTCCGCTCTCGTGGCTTCCAGCTTGAGGCTTTCTTGCCACACCAGGTACTGGTAGCATGCCAGGTCTTCTGGTGTCGCGTCGGCTGCCGGTTGGCCATCCGCTACAGCCTTGATCGCTTTTTCGCCCATAGCCTGGTTGATGTGGAGCTGCGTCCGCCCGTTTTGCAGGGTGACGACGTATGGGTAGCTCGGCTGGCCACCCCTGTTAGGTGGAGCGTTTACTTCGACCTCAGTGTTGGTGGCTGCTGTCCTTGCGGCGGCGGCGGCTGCGGCTCCTGCCGCGGCCGTTTCCCCGAGTCTTGATGCACCTCCTCCTGCATGCACCGTCATGTATACCTCGATCGGCGAGAGATACGGCGTCTGATCATCGGAGTCGTCGTTGAAGGCGGACTCGAAGGATGCCGAGGCTCCGCCGGTGGAGTACGCAGGGCTTGACGGGGTAGATGAGATGTATGGCGCGACTGGCGTCTTGGTTGTGCGCGCGAAGTTGACGGTTGGCGATGTAGATCGCGATGCTGCGGCCAAAGGCGACGCAGGTTCGTCGAGCGTTCCCCCCGCGAGATCCGCGCGGGTAACAGGATGTCCACCGATGCAGTCGATGAAGTTGCGACTTCCGCCGATGAAGTCGATGAAGTGGCGAGTTCCTCCGATGCGGAAGGAGGTGCGTCCGTGAGACGGAGCGTGCCCCACTTGTTGACGTAGAAGCGCAGCTTGCCAAAGCTCGTCTCCACGCCAGCTTGTAGGTCCTCAAAGGCCGATTGCACACCCGTCGAGTGCGGGTGAAAACCCAGGGAACCGAAGTAGATCAGCTGCAGTAGATCCGGCGAGTCGCCGATGGTTGCTGATGAAGCCGCCGAATCCGTAGATCCAGCACCAGTCTTTCCCATAGACGGCGCCAATTGACGTGGGGTTACCACGCCAAATCCCTCGGATGACATCCTTGGGTTGAGAGAATAGGAGAAGAAGATGGTGGTACTGGTGGATTCGTCGGCTGACAAGAGAGATTTACCCAGGTTCAGGCCCCCGAAGGTAAAAGCCCTACGTCCTGCTTGTCTGGTATTGATGATGGAGCTTACAGATCGGTTACAATGGCGAGATCGTGAGATGCGATCTCGCTAGGGTTTCTGGTGGTGCGTATCAACCTCCCCTAGGTCGGCGGCCCTCCCAGTCCTTAAATAGTGGGACTGGGTCTCGGGTCCGTTACCGACTAGGTTTACATCTGGGCCTTTTGACCTATATCTCTGAGTCTTTCCTTCGGGGCCTCCTTCCTGGGCCTGATGACAGATGGGCCTTTTATTCTTTTCCGCACCAGGGTAGTCCATGATGGCACACCCGAAAGGTGTACCCACGTCATCGGAGATGGTCCGGAATCACCGGTCACACCGGAGTCTCCGATCCAGAGGACCCGGAATCTCCGCCCCCTATTTTTCGCTGCCGAATGGATTTGTGTGGTGCGTCTCTGGACTCGGTCCGGAGGTACCCCGGAGATGGGGCGGAGTCTCCGGCCCAAGGGACCCGGAATCTCCGGCCCTGTGCTTTTTCCAGCCGTTTCTCTTTTGTGTGGTGTGGCTCTGGTAGGGGTCCGGAGCACCACCGGAGGGTCCCCGGAGTCTCCGGCCTGGCCGGAGTCTCCGCCCCCTGGACCGGACTTTCCGGCCCACCCCGATGATCCAGCAGACCGGAGTCTCCGGCCACTTAGTCCGGAGTCTCCGGCCTGAAAAGGCCCCAACGGCTAGTTTTTGGGGGAGGCTATAAAAAGCCTCCTCCCTCCCCAAAACCTGGCTGCTGCTCTTGCTCACTTGCTTTCCTCTCTCCTCCATTGTTGCTAACCTTGTGAGCTTCATTCCTCTCAATCCCTCCAATGATTCTTGCCCAAACTTAGGGATTCAAGAGAGGAGATCTAGATCTACCTTTCCACCAATCAAAATCCCCTCTATGTGAGGGAATCTTGTGGATCTAGATTTAGGGGGTGCTTTGTGTTCATCCCCTTTGTTCTTCCTCTCTTATTCCCTCCATAGCATTAGTTGCTTCGGTTGGAATTTGAGAGTGAAGGATTTGACCACTTAGTGTGTTCTTGCCTTTTGCATTTGTTGCATCGGGTTGCTCTCCCTACGGTGATACGTGAAGATCGACATTGAGAAGCTTGTTACTCTTGGGTGCATTGTGTTCCCAAGAGCTTTGTGCCTCTTGGGTGCATTGTGTACCCTAGACGGTTGGAGGTGCCGCGAAGACTTCGAGTTTTGAAGCTTCGGCACGAATTTGGGAGCCCCCCAATTGAGTTGTGGGTGTGTGCCCCAAGAGAAGTTGTAAAGGGCTCCGGAATCTGCCTCGAAGGATTCCGATAGTGGAAGGTGAACCAAACTCTTGGGTGCGGTTCATCGGAGAATAGGGTGAGGCCTTTGTGGCATCTTGAGTAGGCCTTTTGTGGCGAGCTCACACCCCTCCAACGAGACGTACTCCCTTAACAAGGAGGAACTCGGGAATACATCCTCGTCTCCGCGTGCCTCGGTTATCTCTATACCCGAGCTTTTACTTATGCACTTTACATTGTGATAGCCTTCGTGCTTGAAGTTCATATCTAGCTATCACCTTGTTGCTTGCCTTGTTTAGCATAGGTTGTTGGTGCACATAGGTGAGTCTAGTTATTAGGTTGTTGGCTGGTTAATTTAAACACATAGTTTTATTCCGCAATTATCAAGCAATTAAATAGAAAAAGTTTTAATCGCCTATTCACCCCCCCCCCCCCCTCTAGGCGACATCCGGGCATAGCTTGTTCTTTCAATTGGTATCAGAGCCTCGTCTCTCTTGTTTGGCTTTACCGCCTAGAGAGTAAAGATGTCGTCTAGGGATTTAGTGCACAATTCCTTGTTTAGATTTAATGGCACAAATTTTAATGTTTGGAAAACTCATACGCTTCATCACTTACAAGTTCTTGGACCCCAATATTGAGCGTATCTTAGATATAGGTTTTTCTCCTCCAAAGGATTATGAAAGTACGACTTTAGAGGATGAGAAAAACTTATATCTAGATGCTCTAGCTTCTAATGAGTTTTGCAAATTTGTGAGTGTTGTAGTGTTTGAGTCAATCTTGCCTCTCCGGGATGCTCATGAGCTTTGGACAAAGCTTCAAGATAAATATGGAGTGTCCAACTCTATTGAGGATGATTGCTCTCCCTCCACCTCCGGCTGTGACGAGCTCTCGTCTTCGTCTACTTCACCAAAATGTGGTAAGCCACAATCCAATGTAATGGTCAGTAGTGATAAGCTTTGCAATATTGATAGTGAGCTCTTTTATGATGATCTTTTATCGCTATCTTGTTGTAATGCCTCATCTTTGGACTTAAACTCTTCTAGCACTCCAAATGTCATACATGCTAGTGTTGATAGTCCTTGCATATCATCCAAAAATTGCTTAGATAAATCTAATGATGATATGCTTGCTTTATCTTGTTCCAATGATAAAAATGCTTGTGTTCCCTCTAACTCTTGCATGAATATTAATGTAGAGGAAACTCAATTAATTGTGGAACAAGATTTGAACTTGTGTAGTTCAAAAACTATTTATTCTTCTTCATCCATCACTCATTGCCTTATGGCTAAATCTTCTTCTAGCAATGATAATAATAATGATGATAATGATGATGATAATAATGATGAAGAAGATGATATTGAAAAGGTTAATGCTTTGCTTCAAAATAAAGGTCTAATGATTCTTAAAGCCCTTCCTAGCAATAAAAGTGCCCAAGCTAACCTCTTTGAAATCATGAGCACCCTAATTGAGCATGGGGAAACTATTGAGGCTTTGGAAGCTAGCCTTGAAGAAAAAGGTAAGATAGAAAGAGATGATGCTATGGAGAAAGCATCGTTAGAAGATCCTCTTGTGGAAGAGCAAGAGACTCATGCTTCTCTAGAGGAGAAACTAGAATCTATCGAGGAGTCTCATAATGATATAATTGCTAAAATCATTAAAGAACGTGACCATGCAAATGCTAAATATAAAGTCACGAAAAATGAAAATGCTAGATTAAATGATGAGCTTGCCAAGTTATCATCTTCTATTCCTAAAGTTAATGATGCTTGTGCTACTAACTCCACCTCTTGTGAAGCATCTATTATGAAGGAGAATGTTGAGCTAAGGGCTCAACTTGAGTTGCTAACTAGCAAGTATGAGAAGTTGGAAGCAAGTCATGAACAACTATATAGCTCTAATGATAATCTTCTAGCATCCTATGGGAAGTTGGAAGAAAATCATGAAAAGCTATCTAGCTCTAATGATGAACTTCTAGCATCCTATGCTTGTCTCAAGTTGGCTCATGAGGCCGTCACTACAAAGGTAACATCTTGTGAGCCTCATGTGGATAATAGCACAACCTTAACTAAAAATGCTATATTGCCATGTGCTAGTCCTAGTAGTTCATCCACTAAAAATGTTGGTACATCATGTGATGAATTACTTGCTTTGCCTTGTTGCTCTAACATTGATGCATCTACCTCCTCTAGTACTTGTGTTGTCACTAACCATGTAGAGAAAAGAGGAGAGCTCAAGGCCCAAGCCACTTCTATGAAGAAAGGCTTGGAAAAGCGTCATGAAGGGAAGCATGCACTTGACAACATGTTGAGTGTGCAACAATCCCCCAATGACAAGAGTGGACTTGGATTCAACTCCAACATCAAGAACAAGTCCAAGGTTGAGAAGAAGAAGGGCCAAGTTCAAATCAAGAATCCGGCCAAGATCACTTGCTTCAAGTGCAAGGTTGAAGGTCACCATGTTCGTGATTGCCCAATGAAGAAGAAGAAGCCTCTTAGTGAGAAGCAACTAGGGAAGCGGCCTCTTGTTCAATCTCGTGCTCAACCACGAGTTGAACAACGGCCACCTCCTAAGAAGACTCAAGCCAATGCTCGTCAAGTTGAGGATCCTATTAAGAAGAAGAAGAGTCGGGGTTGCTACCTTTGCCGTGGCAAAGTTCATTTTGCTTCTTCATGCACTAACGGTACCGTATCCAACCCTATTATAGTTGATGATGCTTATTCTCTTGGGAAGGATAGAATTGGCAATGTGTTTGCCAAATATGTGGGAGCTCAAAGTGGTGTCAAGAAAAGCACCATTTGGGTTCCCAAGCCTATTGTGACTAACCTCTTAGGACCCAACTTGGTTGGGGACCAACAAGCTTCAACTTTTTGATCAATAGGTGTTAGTGGAGGACATTGGTGACTTGGCTATTTTTGAAGAATTAAAAGGATCTTCATGGTTTTATTTCTCAAGCCAAGTCAATTGGATTATCACATATCTATCTCATATCCAATGCTTCCTCCTTGCGGTAACTTGTGTTTAATTCATATATTCATTGAAAGTTGCTTGCTCCCTTGCATGTGTTAGTTTTGTTCCTAGCATGTGCTTGTATGTGATATGCTTCTTTCCTACTTGTCTTGTTAGTCAAGGTGGTGTATGATAGTTGTATATCATGTATGTGTAATTTGTGTGTTGAGCTTCATTGAATCTTGTGTTGATTTCAATTGGCTTTTTGAGATATTAATGGACTATCCCATTTTGGGGGAGTGATGTGCTTTGTGCACTTCACAAACCTAAAATGTGTATACATGAGGCACACCACCTAGTATTGATATTTCAATATTATCTAGCTACTATCTGGTATGTCATATTCATGAGAAATTCAAATTCTATAATGTCCATTAATTTCTCTAGTTGGTTTTATTTGCCTCTTGTTTAAAAATAAAATGAATTATCACATTATGGGGGAGTAATAAGCTATGTGCATATTACAATCCCATAAAAATGTGAACATTTGAGGTTTGCCACTTAGATTTGATATTGTACATTATCTTTCTCCTATGTGGCATGTTTGCTCGAACAAGTTCAAATTTCCTCTTGTTTGCATGGGTTTGCTTGTTGTGGTTTTTCTCTAATATACATTTCCATATATTATGTGAGAAACCATTTGTTTCCTTTTATTCTAACCATGGCTTTGCCGGTTGGTTCGAATAATTGAAACTACCAACAAACCTATTTCAAAATATGGTGTTTAATTCCTATCTCTTGCCATATGCTTATTTGTTGTGAAGTTGGTCTTGAACATCATTCCTTTATACCACCGAGAAATATCTCTATATACTCCTTGTCCATGACAAGTGATACTAGTAATTGTGGTGGATTTTGTAGACCATCTTCACATTGGCTCTTGCGTTGATTTGCTTTATCTATTGCCTTCCTTGCCTTTTGAATGGATCCTATTTTTCAATTGGTAGTGTTTAGTGTTGTAAATAAAATATGGAGAGTAATGATCCCTTGTGCATGCATTTTGTATTCAAATGCAAATATCCAAGATAATGCATTAATCTTGGGGGAGCATTCCTTTTTATTTAGAACACTATTCTATATATCAATATTTGATCCTTTCAATTGGCATTTGATTCTTTATCTTGTTTTGGTACCTTCAATTGGTATTAATTGGAATTTAATATCTCCTCCATAGATATTTGTTCCAATTAATATTTATTGTGGGAGTCTTGATACCTTTTGCCTTATTTTACTTTACTTGATTTCGGTCAAGTATCACCCTCTTCTTGGTATCTTTTCTCCTAGTTGATATTTTTGTTTTAATTGGTATCTTATCTTCAATTGGTGTCTTATCGATCATTTGTTGTGTTGATTTGATTCCTTTTGATATCACACTTCATGTGTTGATGTGTTTTGGAACCAATCATAGGTTGATTTGGTTTCTCCTAATTCATGTGTTGATTTGGATTTTGATATAATTTGGACAACCTTTTTGGTTCACTTTGTGTTTTCGTCCAAATTGTGTCCCTTTTGGTTCTAGAAAGCCTTTGCTTGCTCGGTTACTAATTTATATTATTTTAGCATGCTTATCTTTCTTGATCCAATATATAGGGGATACTCCACCGAATCCTAAATCGGCTAAGATGTGCATGAAATTCAATTTCATATCTATATGCACATATTTATGTGGAGTGTTTCCTATATATTGTAGTTGATCTAACTACTATGGAACCCAATGAGTTTGGGAACCATTTTGTACTCTAATTGTGTTTTAGGTACAATGGAGATGCATTGGATGCTTGCCTCATTCATAAGGAAGGTGTTCTCACCGTGTGATTATCGGAGTCAAGCTTTGATGACAAACCAACTCTCATCATCGTCATCGTCAATGCATCTCGGTAACAAGTATCCATCTCATGCATACCTTTCTAGTTTTCAACCTTGTGTAGGTTGCCTCTTGGCATGAAATCTCTTATATGCAATTGTTGTGGTTTTGGCTCTTTCCTTCACTTAATATATCTTTGTGATATGTGTGATGAATTTGCAAAAACCTTTTCTTCAATTGATATTATTTCCTTGTGATACTTGTTGCCTAACTCAAAGCATCTCCACTATCTCTTGTTCCCTTAGTGATATGTGTGATGCATTTGATATATTTGAAGTTCATTTATATACAATGAGATAAATTTGAGCTATGTGCTATGCTTTTAAGCAACAATCTCATTTGTATATTTATGACTTCCTTTTGGATACCTTGTTCTCTTTTCCCGAACCATTTCGTATGTATATGTTTCTTTGCGGATGTATATCTTCAATGGTTTATCTAATTAGAAACCTATACATATGAGAGAGGTCACCTTTTAGTTGGTATCCTATTCTTTTGAGCCACCTTGTGTTTTATCTATAATTCTTTGGTGGCTCCAAATTTGTCTCATGAGTGCTTGTCTTATTGTTTATTGGTATCTTTGCACACTCATGTATTTCTTGAAGATCTTTTGACCTCATGCCTACCATGGTGAGCATGTTGAATTTTTATTGTCTAAATGCTCTCACTAGCTTTTGGCATTTTCAATTGGTTTAATTTCCAATTGGTATCCCTAAGCTTGTGAACATATTTCTCTAAAAAGATCTTTTTATCTCGGTTTGGCCTATCTTATGTTGAATCTTTGAAATTTGATATCTCCTTATGGCTCAACCACATCTTTGGTGCAAGTGGTATGATTTGCTATTGCATTATGCACTATTGCACTTGTTGCGTGTTCTAGATGATTTTGGGGGAGTGAGGATACCATATTTGTGCAGTCTTCATTTTGTGCATAAATATTGGGGAGCTTCTCCATTTTTATTTGGAACTCTTGCTTTGGATCTTTTCGATTGCTTTGCTCCTTTGTGGAGATGTTTAAAATGATTTCATCTTTTTGCAATCTTTGGATCCTCAATATAGTTTGATTTCCTCTAATTATTCGTCAATGAATAAGTGCATTTGATTTCAATCATATCTTGAGAAATGCACACCTTTATGGAGGAACTCTTATTATATTGGCTCTCTAAATTTTTCTTCCCATTTCAGCAATCGATGCCAATGGGGGAGAAGTTTAGAGGGTTTAAGGGAATTTGGGTTTTATGCTTTTGTTGCATTTGCCTTTAATGCGCTTTGCATCCTTGCTTGTTTGTCGTGCAAGGTTGCTTTATTATTTATATAAACCCTCTTAAACGGGATTGTCATCAATTACCAAAATGGGGGAGATTGAAAGTGCATGGTTGCCCCCATGCATGGTTTTGGTAATTAATGACAATCTCTATGGACTAATATTTGCATTGAGCTATATTTGTAGGTGTCAATTAGCTTGCTTGTCTCCATTTGTTGGAGTCAAGGTCTTGCTTGTTCTCCATGTGTTGGAGTCAAGGTTAAGGGAAGAAGATCATTTGTTGATCAAGGCCAAGGTGTTCGTCATCAAGATTAAAGGCCAAGTGAAGTTATGCCAAAGGTGTGCTTTCCCCATCTTGGTGTATGGGGGAGCGTCATGTGAATCTTCACCAAGCGAAGCGCAATCGAGAAAGTTGGTGTGTCTTGAGGAGATGAAGATCGTTTTCATTGACCTCAAGTGGTTTAATGCGCAAGGAAAAGGTATGATCTTGATAGGGCTTTTATTTTACCGGTCTCATGATGTTTAGTGAGAGACCGGATTATAGGATAGATAACCGTACTATCAAGAGGGGCTCTCGACCGAGTAACTTGATCGTATCGTTCGGGGGAGCTCAACCCTTTGCATCCTTGCTTCCTTGAAATCATCTTCATTGGTTCTTATTTGACTCTTATCGTAGTGTGGTCTTGGTGCTTGCCGTGCTCGTCATGACAAGGCTAACTTCACCGAAAACGGTTTGCATATGCGTCTTCTTTTTTGCATCTTCGGTATTGGATATTTTGCCAGTTCATCCTTTTGGAAGGTTTCACCTTTCCAACTCTTTGCAAAATCTCCTTTGCTAGTTTTCCTTTTTCAAAGGTTGCTTTTGTCGTCCTCTTTCCCAACAAAATTGGTTTTGCTTCATTCGGACTTCAATTGCAAAAGAAACGGTTTTTCGGTTTGCGAAAAAGAGCTTTCAAACTTTCCCCATTTGGTTTTATAATATATTGTTGGACTATGATGTTTCTCTGCATAATCTTGTTGTGCTCATTGTGATGATTCCAACGAGTCCAAGATTATCGAAAATAGAGTTCATTTGCAAAAGTTATGGGGTTATGTTTTTCTGTGTGGATCTACCCCGGAGATGGTCCGGAGTCTCCGGTCCAGAGGACCCGGAATCTCCGCCCCCCCCTATTTTTCGCTGCCGAATGGATTTGTGTGGTGCGTCTCTGGACTCGGTCCGTAGGTACCCCGGAGATGGGGCGGAGTCTCCGGCCCAAGGGACCCGGAATCTCCGGCCCTGTGCTTTTTCCAGTCGTTTCTCTTTTGTGTGGTGCGGCTCTGGTAGGGGTCCGGAGCACCACCGGAGGGTCCCCGGAGTCTCCGGCCTGGCCGGAGTCTCTGCCCCATAGACCGGACTTTCCGGCCCACCCCGATGATCCAGTAGACCGGAGTCTCCGGCCACTTAGTCCGGAGTCTCCGGCCTGAAAAGGCCCCAACGGCTAGTTTTTGGGGGAGGCTATAAAAAGCGTCCTCCCTCCCCAAAACCTGGCTGCTGCTCTTGCTCACTTGCTTTCCTCTCTCCTCCATTGTTGCTAACCTTGTGAGCTTCATTCCTCTCAATCCCTCCAATGATTCTTGCCCAAACTTAGGGATTCAAGAGAGGAGATCTAGATCTACCTTTCCACCAATCAAAATCCCCTCTATGTGAGGGAATCTTGTGGATCTAGATTTAGGGGGTGCTTTGTGTTCATCCCCTTTGTTCTTCCTCTCTTATTCCCTCCATAGCATTAGTTGCTGCGGTTCGAATTTGAGAGTGAAGGATTTGACCACTTAGTGTGTTCTTGCCTTTTGCATTTGTTGCATCGGGTTGCTCTCCCTACGGTGATACGTGAAGATCGACGTTGAGAAGCTTGTTACTCTTGGGTGCATTGTGTTCCCAAGAGCTTTGTGCCTCTTGGGTGCATTGTGTACCCTAGACGGTTGGAGGTATCGCGAAGACTTCGAGTTGTGAAGCTTAGGCACGAATTTGGGAGCCCCCCAATTGAGTTGTGGGTGTGTGCCCCAAGAGAAGTTGTAAAGGGATCCGGAATCCGCCTCGAAGGATTCCGATAGTGGAAGGTGAACCAAACCCTTGGGTGCGGTTCATCATAGAATAGGGGAGGCCTTTGTGGCATCTTGAGTAGGCCTTTTGTGGCGAGCTCACACCCCTCCAACGAGATGTACTCCCTTAACAAGGAGGAACTCGGGAATACATCCTCGTCGCCGCGTGCCTCGGTTATCTCTATACCCGAGCTTTTACTTATGCACTTTACATTGTGATAGCCTTCGTGCTTGAAGTTCATATCTAGCTATCACCTTGTTGCTTGCCTTGTTTAGCATAGGTTGTTGGTGCACATAGGTGAGCCTAGTTATTAGGTTGTTGGCTTGTTAATTTAAACACATAGTTTTATTCCGCAATTATCAAGCCATTAAATAGAAAAAAATTTAATCGCCTATTCACCCCCCCCCTCTAGGCGACATCCGGGCATAGCTTGTTCTTTCACCATGACAAACGGGACATCGTTGACTCCATCACTGCCATTGATGGAACTGAGATAAATTGGAGGATGATGGAGAGAGTCATACAACATGTGGACAATCTTGACTTCCTTGTGGCACGTCATGAAGCTGGGATATATGGAGAAGGAACAGTTGTTGCAATGATGCATACCCTCAACTGGACAAATAGTATCAATGAGAACAAGCACCTGGTAATACTTAATATCCACTTTTGTACAACCTATAGTTTGTTGTCATCATATATTGTTAGCTCTTGTCATTACAATGTAGATGTGAAATATTTTTCATATAGTTGACTCGAAGATTTGTTGCTGCAACAGAAATTCCCACACCGTCTTGTCCCCGAAGGAATGCATGAATATGGTGACATCACCATTGTGTGTCATCCCTACACTAAGGTGACTGGGTCATACACCATTTCTGCTGATGATGGACGTCTCTGCGTCACTTGATGGAAGAAATTCATGGAGGAAGAACATTTTCTGCAAATGGGTGGCAAGATGTTGTTCTTGCTCTTCGTAGCAAATGCAAGCGCTTTCCTGTTTGTTTCCTACATTCCTGAAGTTGCTATTGAGTAGTTACCTAGTGGTGATGCTCATATGTCTTAGAATGCACTCATTTTAGTCGTTTTATCCACGGATTTAGTTTGAAGACTCTATATGCATGGTGAACTAATGGATACATGTATCTTCTGAACTAAATTGTGTTTGATTATCAGTTCATATTTCTATTTGCATGGTCCATTATGGTGTCACGTACGCTTGTCACATTTCATTGCATAAATCATGAATTATATCAAGTACTCATAATGTTTCCAAATATATAAATGTTTGCATTACACAATCTAAAGATTCAAACATCACTATCATTGTCTGAATTTATGTCCCCATCATCCCTACTATTGTCTGCCAAAGTGTCTTGTTCTTCATCTTTGCTCGTCTCCTGGTAAACATAGTTTGTGTCATCTTCCTCTTCTAGTCGACGCATAATGCGAGCATCAACATGTTCCACATCGTCAGATCGGTCAGCATCCTCATCTTCCAACTCTACATCCTGGTCTTCACCATCAAGATTGATAAATATATGATCATATGAACCCATCTCATCCTGGTACGCATCTTCATTACCTAAATATGCATCGTCAACGCCGCTTTCTTTTTCTGGAACATCGTATACATGTCTGTGACTGAAAGTTTGGACAACTTTCCAAGGGTTCTCAAACTTTGTGTCATCCAAGTAGAAGCATGTTTCCGCTTGGCTTGCCAATATGAAGGGGGAATCCTTGTACCAAAGTGTAGAAGTATTAACGCTTTTAAATTATCCATCATCTTTCATCTTAGAATTTCTGCTTGCAAGGTCAAACCAATCACAGCGAAACATGTAGACAGATCTATCGCCGTGCTTGTTACTCCCATACTGCAACTCCAGAACTTCCTGCAGAACACCATAGAACTCACTTTCTTCTTCATCACCAAAAGATGCCTTTGTCATTACGCCAGAATTTTGAGTCTGTCGGAGAATTGTCCCAGGAACTGGGTGTGCCTCACTAAGTAAGGAATCGAGTAAGGGGCTGAACACGGAATCAAACAACCCTCCATGTGCCTCGGCGACGGAGCTCGTCGAGAATCGCTGTGGGACGGCACTGCAGAGAAGAACACACGATGTTACCCAGGTTCAGGGCCCTCTTGGAGAGGTAAAACCCCTATGTCCTGCCTTGGTTGTATTGCACTGCTTGGAGAGGTTTCAGTACAAATAGAGCATGGCGAGCTTGAGGTGGCTAACAATGGCTAACCCTAGATCTTAGATTGCCAACTGAAGAAGAAACAGCTCTGGAAAACCCTAACCAAAGACCAACCCTTTGCCTGAGCGTGCTCCCCCTCCTTTTATAGGTGTCTTGGACCTCTTCCCCCAAATATCTTGGCGGGAAGGGTTACCACATGGCGACGAAGGAGGAGGACGGGTGCACGATAAAGGGAGAGTCCATGTACGCGGTCCACGGTAGGGAGCGGCGTCACCAAAGCTGGAAAAAGCCACCGTCCAGCTAGGACGGTGGGCTGGCGCTGCTGAGGTCGAGAGGCGCCCCACGGTGACGTCGCCCTTGGAGCGTAGCAGCAGACGGTCCCCTTATCACCAGAACGGCAACTCTTGTAGCTCCTTTGCTTGGTGCAGCATTGTTGACTGCTTTATACACGGGAATGGCAACTGCGGCGCTGTCGTCAGCGCGCGTAGGCGCGCCCGTGACTCTGTGGAGGGCGCAGAGCCCATGTGCGCTCTGTCACGGTGACAGAGCTTTCTTCGTGAGGAAAAAAACCTCGCGAGGCTGGAGGCCTCGCCGAGCCTTTTTGCTTGGTCCTTGGCAGAACCGAAGGCAGCATCCAAGATGCCCTCTCGAGGAGAGGTTGTAGCGCCCCGGCCCCAGAACTATACAGTGGAACGTTGTGTAACCGGTCATGCTACACAACCGAGGGTTACTGGGTTTACCAATCCCAGGCCAAAACTCATTGGCAGGCGTGCTCAGAATACATCATCGGCACACAACACCTCGATCATGCCATAAGCTCAGACAACGCTTACATGTATAGTAAAGAGACCGAGACTTGTGGAACAAACTGGCACATCACAGACTCTACGACACAAAACTCATATAGCAACTCATCAAAAGGTCACAGACCATCAATTCAACAAGCGGAAGCGAAGTAGTGTTGTCTAGCACAACAAGATCCAAATATAGGGCCTAAGAGGCCTACACATAAATAAACCCAGCCAGCTTGCTCCACGGTCCCAAGCTGCCACCTGGGAACCCCAGACTAGTAGTCGACATCAACGAAGAACCCACCTAGCTGCTCGGTGTTGTCTCCTCTGAAATACAAATACATAGAGGCAGTAAAGAGAGACTGAGTACTTGTACTCGCAAGTTTAGTAGGGCGATATAGGCCCAATGACTGACGGAGGCTCTAAAGCTATATCTGTACTTGTTTTGCATAAAGCCAGTTTTCGATAATGAAGACATAAATGATACGAGGCGTCGTCTACTCAGAGTACTTTTCAAAAAGGGGGTAAGAGAGTAACATTGTCATCATGGGTTCTCATTGAACCCTTTTGTAACCAACCACACTCAACTCCACCAAGGCACCCCCTCGAATCACCCTCGAGGAAATGAACCTTTGTCACACGTTAATTATGCAACCTTTAGCTGCCATAAAATTTAGGTTAAGATTCTCTATGGTCTTATCGTCTATTCCCAAGTTGTCCATAACCGTGGACAAGGCTTTTCGAAAAGATTAACCCTGCAGGGGTGTACTATTTTACCCATTGGTACCGTCCGGCTCACCTAGTTGGCCCTCTTCCGGGGAAGGCCGGCGAGCGGGCGCGGTTAGACCTTTACAAAGCATGAGGCTTACTCAAGGGCCATCAGTGTGCGGAAGGACAGGTTCAGCGCCTCCAACGCCCTGCCCCGCGGTCACATCCTAAACACCACCATCCTCGTTCCTTTTTCCACCCACACACTCACGCGCAAATGGAAATAGCAAACTAGAGGACCCTTGACAAGCCCCTCACAAATTATTTGGTCAAAGGGGATTCCATATGTCCCTACCCTTGGAAGCACGCTCAGTCTTGGTTCAAGAGGTAAAGAACTCGCACCTAGGGGCAAGAGTGAGGCAAAACACCATCCCCGGTGGCAACTCACCCAAGCCGTCTTAGCATTTTAATTAAGCATCACAATTATCCACCATGCCCGAATCATTCCATCGACCTCAATAATTATGGAATTCAATAACGGACATAACTAGTATTTCAACTAGGCATTTCTAAGCATGGCTAAGCATATAACCAACAATTATATTTTGTATCCGGCCAACACATCAACACTAGGGTTCATAGGTAGGGATACATGTGATTGGCTCGGGGAAAACATGCAATCATAGGATTCTCTATATTTTGATCAAAAGAGACATTTGAATCGCATGCAATAATATGGTGGATAAAATAAGTTTATAAAAACATTAGGATGCTAGAATGCCAAGAAGGTTAGGTTATCTCTTGCCTTGCTGCCCGGGCGTGTAGTACGGCTCGTCGGGGTAGATAGGGGAACCCTCGACTCCGGAGTCTATCGATACCCAAAAGAAAATACAAAGAACCAAATAAATCACACGAACACAAGGTGCAATGCGCAATCACATGATGACATGTCCAATTGATGCAAAATGATATCATTTAATTTATTTAACAAATTAAATGGAGTTCCAAATAGTTAGTGCAATTATTTGGACACAACTCCATATTTATCTTAGTGACCACATTACTTATAAGTCATCACATTATTAGAGAAATGGCTCAATATGCATGAACATGACATGAAATGGATAGGGTTGGTCATTCCGATCATTTTGGTACTTTATTTTTAATTTTCGGAGTACCGATGAATAAGTAACAAATTAATTAAATTAAATAATTTAATTCATTTAAACCAATTATGAATAACGTCAAATAAGAATTAGTGATCATAATGTGATAAGTGCATGGTTGAGTAGCATTTGACAAGTTGATCACATTGATAGTTTATTCATAATTTTTGTATCAATTATTTATCGAAATATGATTTTTCCAATTTGGGTATTAATTAACCCATTTTAGGGAATAGTAAGTAAACAGCCAGAAAATTAACTTCAAAAGAACATTTCAATTATTCCAATAGGTAGAGTTTGTCTTTCTGATCAAATTGGTATTTCATTTGTTAAATTTGGACCAATATTTGAAAAGTTATTAATTATTTCAATTTAAATCACTTTTCTGTTTTTACTGTGCGGGCCGGCCAACAGGTCGGCCCAGGCCGGTTTGCAGGCCGGGTCGGTGGCAGAGGAGGCCGGCCTCAGAGCCGGCCCAGACCGGGGCCAGGCCGGGGCAGCGCCAGAGGCTGCCGGCCTCGCGGACGGCCCAGTCCGGTCGCTAGGCCGGGCTGGTACCCGAGCCAGCCGGCCTCAAGGCCGGCCGGGCCGGAGCCTAGGCCGGGCACGCGTGCGGGGACGCCGGCGGCGACGGCGACCAAGAAACGGCGGCGGAAGAGGGAAATTGGGGGGGGGGGGCGAGGGAGAAGGCAAAAAGGTAGCTAGCTCACCCGTGAGCTCGCGTGTGTGGTCGGTACGGCGAGGGGTGGGCCGGCGGCGACCGAATCGGCTTCGGCGTGCGGCGGCAGCGGTGGAAGCAGTCGACGACGCACGCGTCGTCGCAGGGCCTCCCGGCTCGATTCTTCTGGTGGAGGGGGAGAGGGGGAGACGGCGGGAGCGAGTGCTGGCCTTCAATCCACCTCGCACGCACTAGTACGACGGCGGCGAGCTCGACCCCCACGGCGGCAAGGAGGAGCTCGGGAAGGGGAAAAAGAATCGCCCGATCCGGAATTCGTGGGAGGAACGGGGAGAGAGAGGAGAGAGAGGGCAGGTGCACGACCGTCTGGCTTTCCTTGACCTCCAGGGCCACGGCATCACGCGGCATGGGCGTCGCCAGCGCGGCGGCATGGCGCCAGGACGCCATCGTCCACAGTGACGATGCCATTTTGCTGGAAACCCCCTGTCACTTTTAATTAGCTTGCAAATTAGTCCAACAGCAGGGCTTTAGCAATTTAATTGAGGCACCCAGACATTTTTGTAAAAAGTGTGAAAATTCATATAAGCTAGATTTAACCTTTAGAACCTCCACAAAATTGGGTGGTCCAAAATAAAATGTTTTGGCCATGATTTGTTCACATGTTTTAAATGAAAGCATTTTTGAGATCTTCCAAAATTCATTTAGTTGGAGCATTTAAACATATCCAAAAATAATAAAAATATTCATGGAGACTCTCACAATCATATTGGGGCTCCCCATGATTTTAGTTTGAATTTTTGAAATGTTTAACTGGGTTTCAAAAATAGGAAAGGAATTCAGCCAATTTGAACTCTCATGACATTTCTTATTTGGCACAATTTGAAAAGTGAGAATTTGTTATAAACAGCAAAGTTTGAACTTCCTAAACAATTTGGAAGTTCATTTAGTTGTAGCCAAGTTGGGCATTGCATTTGGTTGGAGGTTTTGGGGAAGGTTGGCTTCCCATTTCAATTGGTTTTCCAAGTGAAAGTTTAAAAAAAATGGCAAAATGCATATGGATGCTATGATGCAAACATGGAAACAAAAATTGGAAAAATTCTTCGTATTTTTCGTTACCAAGTTAGGGCTGTTACAGAGGTCCCTCGCGAGGAAAAACCCTCGCGAGGCTCGCCAGGCTTGGAGAGCCTGGTCCTTAGCGAAATCTTCTGAAGAGTGTTGTGAGCCCTGGCAGGCCGGCCCGTGGTACCCTGGTTTCCACTGTGCCGATAGTAGCCCCCGGGCCCACGATGGGCACGCCGAAGCCCATGGATGCAGGCGCAGCGTCGGGGGCCCAACGATGCCTGCCTGGGCCGTGACACATGGGGCGCAGCAGTTGCGCCCGAGGCCACGATCTCCTCGGCTCCAACGGTCGACCCGGTGTGGCCCGCCACACCCTTGGTAACTGGCCAATAAAGCCTGCGCGCGATGAAGGCACCCATCACTTCTCCCATTACTCCGTCGCACACTTCCCCCAAATGCCTCCTTCTTCCCAGAGCGCACCACCTCCAAAAGTTTCTTCTCTCCTGCAACCATGGCGCCCAAGAGAGCAGACGCTCCCAAGAAGGGCAAGGCTCCGATGCAGGCCGGCAAGTCCGCGGCGGTGTCGCGGAGTGCTGAACCCCAGGGGGCACTGCCGAGGTCCCGCATTAACTCGGTGGGGGTCGACAAGGTGCGCCACCTGGCGGCCGCGAGAACCAACGAGCACGGCCCACCATCATGAAACCGGCCGGCAGCAAGCTTCCCAAGGGGTACTACCCCATCTTCCTCCACACTCTCTCCGCCGGTCTCATTCCTCCTTTTTCCGACTTCCTCATGGGGATTCTGGAGTCATACCAGATCCAACTCCTCCATCTTCATCCCAATTCCATCCTCATCCTCTCCATCTTCGCCTACCTCTGAGAGGCCCATATCGGTATCCATCCTTCTGTGGACCTCTTCCGCAGCTTCTACGCACTCCGGTCCACCACGCAGAACGAGCGGACCGGATGCGTCTCCTTTCGTATCGCCGATGCCAGGAGCAAGAACTACATCCCCATCGCGTGGAGCAGCGAGAATGCCATCACCAAGGTGACGAAGAAAGTGGAGGACTTCTGCCAGCGGTGGTTCTTTGTCGACACCAAGGTGTCGAACCATCTCCTAGATATACCCGTGGCGCCCCCGAATAAGTGGGCGCGCTGGGTGAGCGAGGGCTTCGAGGGCCCAAAGCTCGATGCGGTGTACGAGTGCCTGCGGGGGCTCCGCGACGCCGAGCTCACTGGCCAGATGGTGGCGAAGGACTTCACGAGGTGCCGCATCGCCCCCCTCCAGTGGCATTCGGAGCCGATGTGGACGTACGCAAGCCTGAAGGATAGGATGCGCCTGTGCACGGACAACTTCACTCCGCAGGTGTTGGACAGGGTCATGGTGGCCCTATTCACTACGGCGGCCATCCCAGCCCCAGCCGTCGACGAGGCCCGGACGCTCTTCACCTTTGGGGAGGAGAAGGTGCTCGAGCACCGCAGGGCCCTGCCTAGATTCGATGAGTGGGGCATCGTGCCCGAAGGACACCGCGGGCCCCGCGGCAACCCGCGCGCGGCGGAGCCAGAGCAGATGGACGAGTCGTCGGAGCCGGACGAGGCGGAGGACTCTGGCGAGGGCGAGGCCTCGGGGAGCGCTGACCCCTCGGGAGTCTTTGCCGGCTCCTCAAGGAGCGCACCGCCTGAAGAAGAAGGAGGAGCGCTTCACGACGAAGCGCAATGAGCTCCAGAACCGCATCAAGGGGCTCGAGAAGGAGGAGAAGCAGATGGCCTCCCGCCTTCAGAGCGCCAGGGCCGCTCAGGCCCGCACGGAGGAGAAGGCCGCCGCCCTGGAGAAGGACCTGAGCGAGCTCCACCAGCAGGTGGGGCCGGTTGCGGACGCCGCGGAGGAGGCACAGTGCAACGCGCAGATCGCGCGAACCATGTCGCGCCAGCGCCAGCGCATGCTTCAAGACCTGGTGTCCTGCGCGCGCGCTATTGGGGATCACCTGGGAACCGAGGTCCCCTCCTTCGCCACAGAGGGGAACGACGACGAGGCCGGGTACGTGTTCTTCTTCGAGCGATTCCTCACAAAGCTTGAAGAGACCGCGAAGAGCCTCGACGAACACGTCGTGAAGGAGAGCCGTGATCTCCTTGTCCTCGCCACCTGCCGCATCTTTGCCAACCTCGCGAAGCTTCAGCCTTCCCTCGACCTCGAGGCCGTGACAACGCCCATCGACCTCAGCTGCCGCGTCGCGGTGAGCGATAGGATGCGGAAGGCCGCCGAGGCGTATGCCAAGAAATTCGACCAGGTCGAGGTAGAGGAGGACGAGGACGATGGCGAGGAGGACGCCGCGGAAGAGGGGGAAAATGCCGCTGCGGACGACGTGGGCACCTCGAGAGGCCCGACGGCCTGAGCTCCTTCCTGCGACTGGATGTGCATGGGGCACACATTATCTTAGCATTTTGTTTGTAACGCCTTGTAAAGACTTGTTTAAGTTTTATTTGAATGCGCTTGTGAATATCCCTCGGGAGGCTTTTATCTTTCCTTTCATGTCTTTTTCGCTCTACGTCTTAGGACCCTCTCTTAGCGCTACACCACCGCCACTTCGGTATGTGAGAGTCAGGGCTCCACAAGGCCGGGGGGTGCGCGAGGCCTCGAGAGGTAAGAGCTCCCGAGGCGCGATGCTCCGGGCTCCCCTTTACCGCGCAAGCAGTCCATGAGGCATAGGAGAGAGAAAAGAGGCTCGAGGGACAAAAACAACGAAAGGAATTTTAACCAAGTGTTTGGACTTAGCTTTGCGAGGCGTTTTTGCCATGGAGAGGGTGTTAGTTCCCTGACGAGACGTTTTTGCCTTGGAGAGGGTGTTGCTTCCCTGATGAGGGGTTTTTCTTCCGAGATTGCCTGAGGCTTGTTTTGAACCTGCTTTCCTGCGTTTGGATAGATAGGCATACCCACGAGCAATACATAGCTAGATAACTCATGCGTGCTCGTAGGTTCCTTCATGTGTGTCTCGCGAGGAGAACAGGCACCAAGGTCCTTGGTGAGTTGACGTGCACGAGAGCCGGCCCATGAGTTTAGAGCTCCTTGGGAGTTGACGTACATGAGAGCTGACCCGTGAGTTCTGAGCTCGGATCCCTTGGGTTTGAGGCGCTGCTGGAATGCTCCCGAGGCACAGGCACCATGCTCAGCCCCCGCTCGCGGGATACACAGGAGGGATCATACGAGCAAGGATGAAAAGCAATAATATAACTGCTTACCGAAGCAACAACATATGCTGGCGCGAAGCGCAAAGGTTCAAAGTGACCTGAAACAAGGGTTCATTACACTGGCGTGGCCAGAAATACAAAATCCGCCATGTCTGGGCATGGGGTTCCACATGGAGTGGCTGAGACTCTTGCGGCCCGAGGCGACGCATGTAGAGAGAGCTCAGAGAGGGGGCCCCTATGCGGGGGTGGCTTCGTAGAGCCTGCGGTCCACCATGGCTGGGCATGGGGATCCACCTCGCCAAGGCATGGTGCTTGAAGAAGTCACCTTTCCGAGGCGTGGTGCTTTGGGACTCTTCTCGAACGGCCCGCGGCAACGTATAGTAGAGAGGGGAGCCCGAAGTTTTTTCTCGTGGAGGATGATGGCGCAAAGCTCTCCCTTGATGCAAAAAATTGCTCGTCGAGGACGATCAGGGGTAGAACTTGCGCAGGTGCTGGATGTTCCAGGGGTTGGCGATAGGAATGCCGTCCTCCGTCTCGAGCCACGCGGAGCCAGGCTTGGCGATGTGCACGACCCTGTAGGGTCCTTCCCACATTGGCGAGAGCTTGTGGAGGCCTGCCCTGGAGAGGATTCTCCTCAGGACAAGGTCTCCTGCTTTGAGAGTGTGCGGGCGGATGTGGCGGCTGTGGTAGCGACGGAGGTCTTGCTGGTACCTTGCCGCTCTCAGGGCCGCATTGCGGCGGAGCCCCTCGAGCAGCAGCAGGTCGTTGTTGCGGAGTTCGTCCAACTCAGCCTCCTTGAAGGCCAAGACTCGTGGAGAGCCGTGGGTGATCTCGCTGGGGAGAATGGCTTCAGCGCCATAGACGAGGGAGAACGGCGTCTCGCCAGTTGGGTTTGTTGGCGTGGTGCGGATGGACCAGAGCACTGAGGGGAGCTCATCGATCCAGTGCTTGCCACTGGCCTTGAGGCGGTTGAAGCTTCTCGTCTTGAGGCCCTTGAGCACCTCGGCGTTGGCTCGCTCGGCATGCCCATTGCTTCGTGGGTGAGCCACCGAGGCGTAGCAGATTTGGGCGCCGAGGCTGCCGCAGTACGACTTGAAGGCGTTGCTGATGAATTGCGAGCCGTTGTCGGTGATGATGCGGTTGGGCACGCCAAAGCGGCAGACCAAGCTCCTGATGAATTTCACCGCTGATTTCGTCGGGATGGTGCGCACGGGTTCCACCTTAGGCCACTTGGTGAACTTGTCGATGGCGACGTACAGGTAGCGGTAGCCCCCGAGCGCTCGCGGGAAGGGTCCCAGGAGGTCCAGCCCCTAGACCGCGAACGGCCAGGAGAGCGGGATAGTTTGGAGTCCTTGCGCGGGCTGGTGAATTTGCTTGGCGTGGAATTGGCAGGCGTCGCAGGACTGGACGATTGCGACTGCATCTTGAAGCACTGAAGGCCAGTAGAAGCCACTCCGGAAGACCTTGCCTGCAAGGGTGCATGAGGATGAATGGTGGCCGCACTCTCCGCTGTGGATGTCGTTGATGAGCTGGCGGCCTTCCTCGGCAGGGACGCACCGCAACGCAACCCCATTGGGGCGCTTACGGTACAGGTCTCCGTCATGGAGGCAGTAGGACTTGGCCTGGCGAGCAACCCTTTCGGCCTCTGCATCTTCTTCGGGGAGGACTCGATTTTGCAAGTAGCTCTTGATCTCGTTGATCCAACCAGTGTCTTGGCGTACCAGGGTCATTAGCAGGCGATCGCCTGAGGGCAGCCCGTAGTTTGGTCCTCCACTTGATGGGGCTGGTGGGAGATCCTAGTTGATGCTCATGTTGACCGCTGGTTGCTTGACCGAGGACCTGTCGAGTCTCTCCTCGAACACTCCAGGCTTCTGGGCTTCCCTTCTTGCCGCTCGCCTGGCGAGTTCATCTACTTCTTGGTTTTCCCCTCGTGGGATATGCTTGAGCTCCATGCCCCTAAAGTGCTTATCGAGTTTGCGTACCTCTTCAAGGTAGGCTACCATGTAGGTGTCCTTAGGCGTGTAGCTTTTGTTGGAGAAGTTGACGAGGAGCTGAGAGTCGCCCTTGATGAGGATGCGCTTGATGCCGAGGGCAATGGCAGCTCTGTGCCCGGCGATGAGGCCTTCGTATTCAGAAATGTTGTTGGAGACCTTGTCGCTGTCTTTGAAGCACAACTGGACGGTGTAGTAGAGCTTGTCGCCTGTTGGTGAGGTGAGGACAGCACCAGCCCCTGCACTCCGGGCCGCGAAGGTGCCGTCGAAGTGCATGGTCCAGTAGCTGGGCTCCGTCCCTCCTGAGGCTGTGGCGTCCTCCTCTTGAGGCTCTTCTTCACGCGTGTCCGTCCATTCAGCCATGAAATCAGCCAGCGCCCTGCCCTTGATGACCCTTGTGGTGTCAAACTCCAGCTCGAAGGGTTGTAGCTCGATGCCCCAGCTTGCGACGCGATCTGTTGCGTTTGGGTTGCGTAGGACTTGCTCCAGGGGGTACAAGGTAACCACCTTGATGGGGTGACCCTGGAAGTAGTGGCGCAGATTCCTGGAGGCGCTGAGGAGCGAGAAAAGGAGCTTTTGCTGCATGGGGTAGCGCTCGCGAGCGTCCCGCAGCACTGTGCTGACGAAGTACACGGGATGCTCGACGAGGGTGGTTGTTGACGTGGCAGCGGTTGGCTCCTCTCGAGGCTCGGTGGAGTCCTTGTCGAGGTTCTCTTGAGGCCCCACTTGTAGAGGCTCGGCATGAGGCTGGAGGCTTGACGAGGCTGCTTCCTTGTTGAGGAGTTCTGGGCTTGGTGAGGCGGAGCTCTGCTTGGCGAGGACTGGCTCTTCCCTTTCAGCCACCAAGACCGCGCTTGCCGTCTGAGGAGTGGCTGCAAGATACAGCTTCAGAGGCTCGCGAGGGCGTGGGGCAACCATGATGGGTGGGCTCGCCAGGTATTTCTTCAGGTCCTTGAAGGCCTTTGCCGCTTCAGGGGTCCACTTGAAAGGACCGGACCTCTGCATTATCTTGAAAAACGGCAGCGCCCTCTCCCCGAACTTGGAGATGAAACGGCCAAGGCTGGCCATACATCCCGCTAAGCGCTGCATGTCCTTGAGGCGACAAGGAGGCTGCATCTCTTCTATGGCCCTGATCTTGTCGGGGTTTGCTTCGATGCCACGATGAGACACCAGGAACCCGAGGAGTTTGCCTGAAGGGACCCCGAAGACGCACTTGGCGGGGTTCAGCTTGATGTTTACCTTGCGCAGGTTGGCAAAGGTCTCCTCGAGGTCCTTGATGAGCGTGTCCTTCTCACGGGTCTTGACCACGATGTTGTCTACGTAGGCCTCTGCATTCCTTCCCATTTGAGCCCCAAGGCGATCCTCATGAGGCGCTGGAAAGTGGCACCGGCATTTTTCAGGCCGAAAGGCATGCAGACGTAGCAAAACACACCACAAGGGGTGAGAAATGCTGTCTTCTCCTCGTCCTCCTTCGCCATCTTGATCTGGTGATAGCCTGAGAAGGCATCCAGAAAACAGAGGAGTGCGCAGCCGGCGGTGGAGTCCACGATCTGGTCGATCCTCGGGAGGGGATAAGGGTCCTTGGGGCAAGCTTTGTTGAGGTCGGTGAAGTCGGTGCAGAGGCGGCTTCCTCCGGTGTGCTTGGGAATGACCACACCATTGGCGAGCCAAGTGGGATGGACAACTTCCTTGATGATGCCAGCTTTCTTGAACTTTTCTACTTCTTGAACGATGAAATCTTGCTTCTCTGACGCCTGGCGCCGCGCCTTTTGCTTCACGGGGCGTGCGTTTGGGACACACGGCTAAGTGGTGCTCGATCACCTCCCTCGGTACTCCGGACATATCTGACGGTGTCCATGCGAACATGTCAGAGTTTCCCGNCACTTGGCAGGGTTCAGCATGATGTTTACCTTGCGTAGGTTGGCAAAGGTTTCATCGAGGTCCTTGATGAGCGTGTCCTTCTCGCAGGTCTTGACCATGATGTCGTCGACGTAGGCCTCTGCATTCCTTCCCATTTGAGCCCCCAAGGCGATCCTCATGAGGCGCTGGAAAGTGGCACCGGCATTTTTCAGGCCGAAAGGCATGCAGACGTAGCAAAACACACCACAAGGGGTGAGAAATGCTGTCTTTTCCTCATCCTCCTTCGCCATCTTGATCTGGTGATAGCCTGAGAAGGCATCCAGAAAATAGAGGAGTTCGCAGTCGGCGGTGGAGTCCACGATCTGGTCGATCCTCGGGAGAGGATAGGGGTCCTTGGGGCCAGCTTTGTTGAGGTCGGTGAAGTCGATGCAGAGGCGGCTTCCTCCGGTGTGCTTGGGGATGACCACACCGTTGGCGAGCCAAGTGGGATGGACAACTTCTTTGATGATGCTAGCTTTCTTCAACTTCTCTACTTCTTGAACGATGAAATCTTGCTTCTCTGGCGCCTGGCGCCGCGCCTTTTGCTTCACGGGGCGTGTGTTTGGACACACGGCTAGGTGGTGCTCGATCACCTCCCTCGGTACTCCGGACATATCTGACGGCGTCCATACGAACATGTCAGAGTTTGCCCTGAGGAAGGCGACGAGCGCGCTTTCCTATTTGGGAGGCAGGTTGGTGCCGATGGTGACGCTAGCTCCCGAACTGTTTGCCTCAAGAGGCACCTGCTTCGTTGCGGCCCTCTCTTGAGAGAACAGCTGCTTCTTCTTCGTGGGGGGCCTCGGGAGGGGTTCCTCATCCTCGTCGGCGGGCGCCACCGTGGCAGCCTTGTAAGCCGCTTGCGCAGCGTACAGGGTGTCTGAGACCATGCCGCGGATGACGATGGTGCCGCCCGAGCCAGGAAGCTAGACAAGGTTGTAGGCGTGGTGGGTCACCGCCATGAACTTCGCGAGGGCAGGGTAGACGAGGATGGCGTTGTAGGGCAGGCCGATGTGCGCGACGTCGAAATCGATCAGCTCGGTGCGGTAGTTGGCTTGCGTGCCGAAGGTGACCGCGAGCCTCACTTGCCCCAAAGGGGTCGTGAGGCCCTCTGTCACCCCCGAGAAGGGCCTGTTGGGCATGAGCCGCTCGTAGGGCACCTGAAGCTTCTCAAAGGTCTCGACAGAGATGACGTTGAGGCCTGCACCCCCATCGATGAGCGTCTTAGAGACTGCGATGTTGTTGATGGTGGGGGTGCAGACCAGCGGGATGGTGCCAACAGTCGAAGTGGACTTGGGGTGGTCGCTGGAGTCGAAAGTGATGGGGTACTGGGACCACTTGAGGGGCCTGGAGGCCTCAACCCCGGGAAGCGCTGCCGCGATCTCGCGAGCGAGTTGCTTGAAGTGGCGGTTGGAGCTGGGGGCCTGAGCCCCGTCGAGGATGCAAGCGGCCCCGCGAGGCACCTAGTAGCCCTCAGGAGTCTCGGCAGGGAGGTTGTCGTTCGCGGGCTGGACAGCGTTGGCTTGAGGGTTCTGCTGGTAGTTGTCGTCGTAGTTGTTGTTATTCCAGCGTCGCCCCCCGCGGCCGCCGCGGCCGCTGCCACGGCCACCACGACCTTGCTGCCGCTCGCGAGCCTCGCGAGCCTCGCGAAGCCTCTTAAGGTCGTAGCAGTCCTCGGTGGCGTGGGACTGCCTGTTGTGCTAGATGCAGAAAGGGCGGTCATCTTTCTTCTCGGGGCCCGCGGCTGGGGCGGCAGCGTGAGGCTGCTTGGCGTCAGGTTCAGCTGCGAGGACCGCAGTGGTTTTGCGCTTCTCGGTGGATTTCTTCTCCTTGGATCCCTCGGCAGGGTCCCCTGGCTCGTTCTTGACGAACAAGCGGCCCTCCTCAGCCTTGGCGCACTTGTCCGCCAGGTCGAAGAGCTTGACGACGGTGGTGATGTTGTCATGGATGCCAAGCTTCTCGAGCATCCGCACGTCCGTGACTCCAGCCTGGAAGGCCGAAATGACCTGCACGTCGGTGGCGTTGGGGATCTTGTTGCGCACCTGGCTGAAGCGCTGGATGTACTTGCAGAGGGCCTCGCCAAGCTTCTGGCGTACGCCGCGGAGGTCGTTGTACGTGAGGCCGCGCTCGTACGTGCCCTTGAAGTTCGCGACAAAGCACCGGCAGAGCTCCTCCTAGGTGTTGATGGACTCGGCGGGGAGGTTCGTGAGCCACGAGGACGCGGAGTCCTTGAGGGCCATGGGGAACCAGTTCGCCATGACTCTGTCGTCGCCCCCCGCGGCCTGGATGGCCAAAGTGTAGAGCTGCAGGAACTCCAGGGGGTTGTTCTTGCCGTCGTGGCGCGGAGAAAGATCCGGCTTGAACTTGACTGGCCAGACGACGCGACGGAGGCTGTGAGTGAACGCGGCCGTCGTGCCGTAGGTGACCACGCCGTTGGCGAGGGTGGCGCGGAGGTGGCGCCCCACGGTGGCGATGTCCAGGAACTGGGTGCGTCTCACTAGGTAACGAGTAAGGGGCTGAACACGGAATCGAACAACCCTCAATGTGCCTCGGCGACGGTGCTCGCTGAGATCGCTGTGGGACGGCACTGCAGAGGTAAAACCCCTACGTCCTGCCTTGGTTGTATTGCACTGCTTGGAGAGGTTACAGTACAAAGAGAGCTTCGGGAGCTCGAGGTGGCTAACAATGTCTAACACAGATCTCGAACCCTAGATCTCTGGAGAAGCGAACCAATCTTCGAACCCTTTGCCCGAACGTGCTCCCCCTCCTTTTATAGGTGTCTTGGACCTCTTCCCCCAAATATCTTGGCGGGAAGGGTTACCACATTGCGACGAAGGAGGAGGCCGGGTGCACGGTAAAGGGGGAGTCCGTGGACGCGGTCCATGGCAGGCGAGCGGCGTCACCAAAGTTGGAAAAGCCACCGTCCAGCGAGGACGATGGGCTGGCACTGCTGGGGCTCGGGAGGCGCCCCACAGTGACGTCGCCCTTCGAGCGCAGCTGCAGACGGTCCCCTTATCACCGGAATGGCAAGTCTCGTTGTCCGCTTTGCTTGGTGCTGCTTTGTTGACTGCTTTATACACGAGAACGGCAACTGCGGCGTCGTCGTCACCGCGCGCAGACGCGCGCGTCACTCTGCAGCGGGCGCAGAGCCCATGTGCGCTCTGTCGCGGAGACAGAGCTTGCTTCGTGGGGAAGGAACCCCGCGAGGCTGGAGGCCTCGCTGAGCCTTTTGGCTTGATCCTCTCGAGGCATCCGAGACGTCCTTCTAGAGGAGAGGCCCCTCGCGAGGGGTAAACCCTCGCGAGGCTCACCAGGCTTGGAGAGCCTGGTCTTTAGCGAAATCTTCTGAAGAATGTCGTGGGCCCTGGCAGGCCGGCCCGTGGTACCCTGGTTTCCACTGTGCCGACAATGCACTCCACAAAAATTAACATGCTTATATAAAACATTATTTGTAGAGATTGGATCATGTCTATTGCAATCATCATTAACAATTTCATTTTGTTTGCAAATGTCTTTGAAAGGTTCATGATGCTTAGACCATTTCTCTTTACGAATATTAATATGAGAAGCAAAAGATTTATAGATATCAACAACTATATGAGAGTCAAGTCCAAACTTAGCACTAAGCTTATTAAAACTATCAGTTTCAATAAAAGACTTAATGCAATCATACTCATAATTTATACCTGACTCTTTACCTTTGTCGATCTCCCAATCTTCAATGTTGTGTTGAATCTTTTCAAAAAGATCCCATTTAGCATCAATCTTCTTACTTGTGAAAGATCGATCTCCCAATCTTCAATGTTGTGTTGAATCTTTTCAAAAAGATCCCATTTAGCATCAATCTTCTTACTTGTGAAAGAACCCATAGAAGAAGCATCAAGTATTTCCTTGTCATGACGAGATAGCCTTGCATAAAAATTATTAACAATGATATCCTTGGAAAGCTCATGGTTAGGGCATTTAAGTATTAATGATTTTAATCTCCCCCAAGCTTGAGCTATGCTCTCTCCATCATGTGGCCAAAAATTATAGATATAATTTCTATCTTGATGAATTTCATGAAGAGGATAAAATTTAGAATAAAAGAGAGACATAAGCTCCTTCCAATCCAACAAATGAGAATTGTCTAGTAGCCTATACCACTCCAATGCTTTCTCCTTAAGTGATAAGGAAAATAATTTCCACATGATCCCCTCTCTTGAAACACCTGCAATCTCAAACAAATCACATAATTCCTTAATATAAAGCAGATGATTACTAGGATGGACAGCTCCATCTTCTGCATAGCAATTAGTCATAACAAGATCAATTATTCCCATCAGTATTTTGAAAGGAATACATTCAGTAGGTGGAGTAACCTTATCCACCACGGGAGTGGTGGAGAGGTCACTCTCAAACAGCAAATTTAAAGGACAACGTTCCATAAGCCAAACTAGTAAAATAAAAATAAGAAACCAAAAGATTTAATTGCAAGATCTAAAGAAGATACCTTCAAGCACACACCTTCTCAACAATGACACTAGAAATTAGCTTTGTTGAATGGAGAGTGAGTACCGCTTACCTTTCCTCCCCGGCAACGGCGCAAGAAATTAGCTTGATGTCTACTACAAGCTTCTATTCTTGTAGACTTGTTGGGCCTCCAAGCAAACAGGTTTGTAGGACAGCAGCAAATTTCCCTTAAGTAAGTAAACCAAGGTTTATCGATCTCAGGGAGGTGTAAGGTGGATGTATCCTCTCTCAAGCAACCCTGCAATTAAGATACAAAAAGTCTCTTGTGTCCCCAACACACCTCATACAATTGTCAGTTGTACAGGTGCACTAGTTCGGCGAAGAGATATTAAAATATGGGTAATATGGATGGTAAAACAAGGTTTTGTAATTCTGTAATAAAAATGGCAGCAAGCGAACAAGTGACAAATGTGACTAAAAACGGTGTATCAATGCTTGGAAACAAGGCTCGGGCTTCATACTTTCACTAGTGACTACTCTCAACATCATTAACATAATTAAACACATGATAGTTCCCACAAAAATACATGCATGGTAGACGTTACTCGGAGATCATTCTTTCGTGGATCAAATAGGACGAGAATTGCGTAGGGCAACGAAAAGCACACCTTAAAGTTCGTATTCCACATCTATGGACACTTCATGCTGTCACTATCCGCATCCAAAGATAGTACTAACAAACACCACAACCTATTTCTTGAATAGTCTCTTTCTTCAATAACACAAGCATCAAGAAACCTCATGATCTATTCAATCCAACAATAATAAAGAACAAACTCATGATGAAGATCCCTCTAAGCTTTTATCTATAGAGTCACACTCGGCACCCACACTGTCACCGACATACCATGATCACAACGGTGACTCCCAAACTTATACTAGATGACACCACTTGAGCTAAATCATATCCATTACACATAGGGAAACATCGTGTATTCAACTAGACTAACAAAGCTCATGATCACAACGAAGATCACATCTTGGGATAGAGCGATAACCACATAGCTAATTGTATAAGCCTCAGCCCGGTGAGGGACTACTCTCTCCTCATCACGGGAAGCAGCGGTGTTGATGGAGATGGCTCCGACGGTCGATCCCCGTCCCGGCAGGGTGCCGGAACAGGACCTTCTGAACCCCCAAAACTTGTCGGCGATGGCGGCGGAGCTATGTATCGTATTTGGGAAAATCCTTCTGGGGTTAGGGTTTATTCTCCGAGAATTAATTTATAGGCAAAACCCCTCGGGAAGGCGAGTCCCGAGGGTCAGGGATGGTCTGCGGCCGCAGGTGCCCCTGGGCAGTGGGCCAAGCCCGTCTATGCCCTGTGGGCTGTCACCAGGGTCGCCCTTTTGGCTAGTGTCTTCAGTTGTCCAATAAAAAATCTCCGTAAATTTTCGTCCAATTCCGAGAATATTTCCAGTAGTAACTTTCTGCAACAAAAACAGCACAAAAACAGGGAACTGGCACTAGACATCTTGTCAATAGGTTAGTCCAATAAAATGCCTCAAAATGATATAATATGATAGTAGAAACTTATGACAACATCACAAAACAAGCATGGAACAATAAAAAATTATAGATACGTTTGACACGTATTAGCGCCAGCATTCTGCTTCGACTTCCCTGACAATTTCGAGTTGGCGTCACGGAGTCGCTTGCGGCGGGCCTCCAGTGTAGCATCGTCGCTCTCCACAGCTTCCGCCTCATCGGGCAACACGGCGGAGGAGACCGAGATGTCCTGTTCGTCAGGATCCACCCGCAAGTCTGGAACTGCAGAAGTTCCCTTACCCTCGGGCAGTGGTGGCAGACTAACGAAGATGGAGTATCCCTTCAATCTATCATTCGAGAAGAGGCGGCAGAGAACAAAGATTAGCACAAGCAAAATGAAAACAATGAGGTTACCTGAGGCACAGGATGCTCTACGCTGAATGGGGTAATGGGAGGATCAAAGACGTGTGGCTCACCAACCTTTAACATGGTCAAGGCGCACACACAGGCTTTGACCTCACCCATCGACAACTCCTCTGCATACGTGCGTGTCGCATCCGCGGCACCCACATACTCATACAGCGGGTGCTCCCAAGCCTGAATAGGGTGCACGCGCCTTTTAATAAACTTGGCAATCAGATGCACTCCGTTCACCTCCTTGCGAGCAGTCTTAAGCAGCGCGGATACACGAGACACGAGAGGGATTGCTTCATTAGCCTCTCGGGCATCGGGTCGGTGCGACCATGAGTTTTTCTTCTTGACGATGACGCCGGCTCGGAACGGCGGCACTCCGTACAGCTGCCCCGGCTTGTGCGTAACTTAGACATAGAACCACTTTTTCCTCCAGTTTTGCGCAGACTCGAGCTACTTCAAGTCAAAGTAGTCAATGTCTCCGCGGGTCTGGATCCCGAAGACGCCAATGGGGTACACACCGCGAGCACCGGCGTTGTGCTTCACGTTGAAATGCACTGCCACAAGCCCCAGTGCGGGTGTATCTCAAGGAAACACTCGCACTGGACGATGAAGCACGCGATGTGCAGGATGGCATTGGGGGTGAAGTCGTGGAGTTGCACGCCATAGGCGTACATCAAACCACGGAAGAATTCGTGAACAGGGAATGTGAATCCCCTGTTCACGAAATCAACAAAGCAGACACGTTCGCCATCTTTGGGACGGGGAGTTACCTCGTCGCCAGGCGCCCGTGTCGTCATCTTCTCCAACAACGGCAGATGCCCGTCGCGCCGCAGCACCTCCAACTGGCGCTCGGTCACGGAGGACCGCTGCCAGTCACCATGAATCTTCTTCAGATCGCCCATGGTGTTGCTCTCAGTAGCGGCGGCGGCGGCGGTTCCCGTCGTCTTCTTCCTCCCACTGGTCTTCTTCATCATGGCGAAGTGGGAGATGGAGGAGGGGTTTTTTTCTCTCTTGGTTGGAAGGATGGTTGCAGAGCGCAAGGAGGAATATGAGCTCGGACGGTGAGAATGGGGATTTTCCTCTTCACCGCCGGCGCATCTTTATTTATCTCATATGGCAGGTGAATCCTAGCCCTTGATTTGGCATCATGCGGAACGGCAAAGATCTAACCCTTCACGTGGCGAATGTGGAGGGCAACCGTCGTGGACCGCGTCACCCACTACGCACGGGAAACGAGGAGGCCATCATCATAGCGCCGCGTAAACTTCGCAACGCGTGGTCAAACTGACGCAGCGCCCTGTCCTGTCATTTCTGGCAGACCGAGAGGCAGAGCACATCGGTTGCGGCGAGCACGCCTATGACGTCATCAGTGACATAACCAAAGTGTGATTCCATTCGATTCCTTCGAGGCACGACAGACTTTCTATCATATCGGGTCCTGTCGAAGTTCGACTAATGTCGTAAACTCTATATTACTCCCATCGGGAGCAAAAAATTCTAAAGATGATAGCGAAATTAGCGGGTTGAGATTATCCCCAATTACAAGTAATTTGGCATAATCTCGGGGGCTACTCCAATCGGGAGCGCTGTCGCGCACCCGATAAGTAAAAAGACTAGCAAGCACTTGAAAGGTTATCGACTCTGGTCTAACCCGAGCAAATAAACAAATTACCCGAGAAGAATCAGATACAATTGACCCTCGGATGTTGCACTTTACTGTGCAAAGGTAAGACCCACCGATAAGTCGTGTAGGGCCGGGGCTAACAGCAACAGCTGTGGTACCTGACAAATATGTCGCGCCAACAGGCATGATGAAAATCCCGACGGACGTGTTGGGTACCCTTAAAAGCTCAGTTCGACTCTGTGAGACCTTGTAACGCCCCCCGGATCGGTACTATGTAGATTTGAGCATTCCCGCCAAATCCGCATAATAACGATCCTAGGACGACCACTAGGAATAACGTGCACGTCGCAACACACATGTTATGCGGATGGAATTGTGATAACATTACAACAGTTCTCGATGGAACCCATAAAAGAACTTATATACAACAACGACTCACCGAGTTAAGAACAAAAAATACAATACAAAGATCCAAATAACAACGGAAGCAAATAGTATCCTAGTACGGATAAGAATACAAATTAGACTAAGATTCCTAAAGATAAACAAAGGCATCATATCCCTGCCCAGGCCAAGCCGGAGGAATTCCCAAGCTAACGTCGTCAGACTTCAAACCTGTTGGTTGCATTAGAATAACAGCCCCCAAGGGGGTCAGTACTATAAACAGTACTGGCAAGTAATACTCACGAGATATCAAAGATTGAATTACGAGGAAAAGGGGATAGCGATTGAGGCGGCGGCAGCGGCACTAACAACTAATAGAGACACACTATCACTTTCCGTCTATCAGAGAGAAGGTAAGAGAGCGCATAGGAAACCAACTACTAGTCAAGTTATAATCATCATAAGGTGCAAGTTGTCGATGATCTTTTTAGCCAGCGCATTTCACCAAGTCGTCCATAACCGCGGACATGGCTTTTCGAAACGATTTCACCCCGCAGGGATGCACCAATGAACCCACACGCATCAAAACACTCGCTTTGAGGTGTACCGGTAGAGCGTTCGACGCAATACTTCCCTTCTCTACAAACAAGTCCAGGGAGCCACCTAGCTAGGTTGGATCCGCCTTGAAAGTCTGGCCGAAGCTCCGAGGTGGACCTAGCCGATGTGAGAACGGCTTTGGGAGGAACACTCATACGATTACCCTCCGTCCACATGCGGTTAACGCCCGGTCCGCAAGCCCTACTGTAAAGTTACCATGTATCCATCATCATCTTACCTTCACATCAACATCATTGTACATGCGCAAATGGAAACACCCGAACTAAGTTGTGGCTCTTGGATAGGTTTGAGGATCCGGTAATAGATTGCGGGGAGGCCTATAGAACTCCCACATGTGGTTAGTGCGCTTAGCCTTGGATCAGCGGAAAAGAACTCGGATCCTAGGCGACACTAGCAGAACAAAACACCACGATTGGCCTTCCGTCGGTGTCTTATCTTTATTATATTATCCCATCGCAACAGAAATTAAAGATTAACATATGAGTTGAGCCTAGCTATCATATTAAAACAAGTCTAGATAAAGAGATAACAGGACTCAAGCAAAGCACCTAAGCATGCACTAGGACTCGCAGGGCTAACAAGGTAAAACAAGCAACAGGATAGGATGTGGGGGTGTGGCTATATCTTGGCTGCCAGGTAAACATGCAAATAGGATCGGGACACAAGCATCGTAACATAACGTTAGCAAGAAACAAAAGATAGGAGGAGTAAGAGACAGAAAACAAGCAAAGAGAGCAGGTGAGTAGTCCTTGCCTGCAATCCGGTAGAGGTAGCAGAAAAGTCGTTGTTCACATCAACTCAACGTCATATTCCCGAAGAAGCAACAAACACTAGAAAGCGGAAAAGATGCATCTTACTACTACGGCAAAAGAAGCGGCATGTTGATGACATGCATGCATGACAAATTAAAGGTGATCTAATTTTATTCCCTATCACATGGCAAAGCATTTTAAATGGAATCGGTGCATAATATAGATGCACCGGACAAATCCCATAATTAAAGTTGGATTAATTCGACTAAATGAACAATTGTTCGATGTTGATTAAGCATGCATGATTTTATAAGATACGCATATAGGGTATAGGGTTAGGGTTGGGGTCACACATCGGATCGGGGGTCTTCGGATTCGGAGAGGAAATAGTCGACGTCGTCGAAGTAGCCGAAGTAGTCGAAGTAGTTGTTCCGTAGTCGACGTCGTGGAAGTAGTCGTACTCGGGTCGTCATGGTTGCGGACCTTGGCATTCCAGTCTTCGGGGTCGACGGGGTTCATGGTGGTCGAGGATCGAGCACAGGTCATCACGGACACGCACGAAGGCGGCCAGCACAAACGGGCAATGAGGCGGAGAACTTGGCGGGTTCTGGTGTCGGGGAAGATCTTGTCGTATCCACATGGTCGATGACCTTGTCGTTGCACGGCACCGCTATCCACACTGACTCGAGTTGAGTTGTATAATTTTCTCTTGCGAAATGCGCACTTGTTTCGACCCGATTTGCACTTTTCCAACTATAAATGTGCAGATACTAGATTCGAACGGCGCGGCTCGCCGCGCAACGCTTGTTCCTTCTTTGAATTTTTTGCCCGTAGTTGTCACATTTTATACAGATTATTTAGTAGGTCATTTATATCCATATGTAAAAGCAACTCATTATGGTAACAGATTTGAAAGTATATTTTTAGTATCGTATGAGATCAACAATCACCACATTGTACAATTAAAATCGTAAGAAATACGAAGATCATAACAATGCTGAAGCATACAAAAGTAATATAGAAATTCACATCAATATCATAACATAAGATGGCATTATGTGAGTACCATTTAGGTGTACATAATATATATGCACACATGAAAGTAGTACTAAATACGTAAGTTCTGTCCGGTTTGTAAACAGGCGTTCAAACTCGTAATGAGTTTGAAAGTTAGTGTAGGTGGTCTCAACAAAATTAACAATGAGACAGAGGCTGATCTAAAATATTAAAGAGTACGGATTGCATAGCAGCCACGGACAAAGACTCTGTACATGCAAAATAGGTCTGTGCTGCAGAAACAAAGTAAATAAAATTAATCGCGTGTGTAGGTTTGTTTATAGAAATAACAATAAGTTTGGTCTGGCCAAACCTTCAGCAGTAGCATGTCGGATGGACGACTCTTCTTCAAGATACTTGTTTAATGGAAGTGGTTCGATTGTACTTTTATTAACGGGCTGAATCTAAACTTGATGGTCAGGTCCTTGAAACAAAGCCTTGCGTGCAGTTGAACCAGATGAGACATCTTTGTTTCTGTACACCAGTACACGTGTGGTAAAACATGTCATTAGAGAAGAGCTTGTGAAAACAAACACAGGGATGAACTACAGAAGTTGTTGTAAGTACCTAAATTCTGGATGGTTGTTGACTGAAGAAAAAATATGGAAATATCATAGTTTGTTTGTTCACTGAAGAATTCAGATAATAAGAGATGCATGAATGTCATTTGTATCTCTTTGTTTCGTATTCTTAAATTAACAGAGCACGTTGCCATGTCCATATTTATGTCATGATGTGGTAAAATTACAGGTTCAGTGTAATTTAAGATATCCAGGAAATTGAGTTAACATGTAATCGATATTTAGTCATAAAACATGGTTCATGGGCCTATGTACGAAAAACCGTCATTATGAATACATATGCCCATATACAGTAGGAATATAATTAGTGGATTGTTCCATACATAAGATCTGATAGTAAAATAGCTGATGGAGGGCGGGATGCATGGCGTAGATTTCTTCTTATTCTTGTAGACTTCTTTCTCAAATCTAAACCATGATTTTTTGAGTTTACTTGTCTATTCCATCTGTGAATCAAACAGCCGCTGAACTTTCTTTATCATATGGTGGCGTAGATTGACAGGAGGATGCTACCTCATAAGGATATGTGCCAACCATCTGGATTTTCTTAGCTGCTTCCATTGTAAAATGTTTGAGATCAGTTGCACATGCATCAACTTCATTTAGCACTGACCTGAGATTGCATTCTGAACAATACTTTTTCAGACATAAGCTGTTTCCAATGATATTGTCGATTCTTTCACCAGGCTCGCACACATTATTTATGAAAGTATCCCAGCAAAGGGTAAGTTCCTTTGTCTCGCTTGCTTTTATTAGCTACCTTTTCTAGCAGGCATGCATTACAGTTTTGCATCGCCTGCAATTTATCCATAAGTTCGATGATGTGTTCATCCTTCTCCACTATGTGATCTCGGAGAATTGCATTAGAGCGTTGCTCTTTCTTCAGCCTAGTGTAGTTACAGTCCTTCAGTATTTTTTCCTCCAAACATTCCATGTATTCCACCGCTTGGATTACCGATTGGTATTCAGCAGCACGTATACTGGTCTGGGGATAGCTGGTAAAGTACTTTCGTTCGTGACCTTGTCGGAGAGCATATATTGATGGGTAGAAACCGACAGTGAAGATTATGCTGCCATCTATGTTAACTGTAGATTTGCATGTTGATCTTGGAAGCTGAAGCTCATCTAGCATGGCATCGAGCATAACCCTCGCAGGAATCTCGATGAGAGTCATCGTGTGTTCCTGGAAATGAATACTATAAATGATCATCCTGCCTAGGTAAATTAATTTTAAACTCGACAGTGCTGCTGTACATAATTTTGGTACAGAAAGAAAAGAATAACAGACGTGAAATTCTTAGTAAACGTTGAATGCGTTTGTCTCTATCAAGTGTAATCGTGGTATATCATAATCTAATATAGCAGTGGATAAACCATATGTGAATATTGTGTATCAGGTGCGAGTCAAGTTAGTAAATGCGATTGTATCGATGAAGGCACTAACCAAATCGAATTCAGCAGTACCTAGGAAATAATAGAGGATTTGTTCCTTTGTCTATGTTAAATCCTTGGCTTTATATTTGCTCCTTTTCAGTCGATCTAACATCTACTTATATACTTTGTTGTACTCTATATACGTACTGTCTAAGCTTCTGGAGCATGTTAGTCTACATGAAAGGGCAAACCCAGCAAGAATATAGCTGACCCTTCAATCCAGCTTTTCGTTTGGTTCTGGGACCTAAACTGTGAATGTCTGTACTCAGCTTATTGCTGCAGTCACGCTCTAGCCAAAACGAATCCTATTTCGGCTAGCTTATAAAAGCTTAGCTTTCGGTCTCTGCACATCCCAGCAGCCAGCAGAATACAACAATACAGCAGCTCCAGCAGCAGCATGCAATCCATCGAACGGTGGCCCTATACAAACAACTTGTTTGTGTAGTTAAGCAGCAGGTATATTGTTTTCTAAATAAAACTGATGTACAATGTTTTATGCTTAACCTGAGAGTAATTAACAGCATTCGGATTGGCGGTGACGAACTTGTTTTCTGAGGTGGCATTAATATGGGTTTCGTTTGGAATGACAACCACAGGTCCAGTAGGTATATTGCTGACCTGATTAGAAGGACCGGGTTCAGTAGCAGATGATATCTGGGCAGAAGGAGCAGACTGAACCATAGGCGGGTGTATATCCCAAGATGTGGCAGACTGGCAGGAATAATAGTGTCAGCCGAAGATAGACGGCGAACCCTTGGGAAAACAGCTTCGATCTTACGGACCATGAACGACGTCTGTCGCTTAGTGAAACTTGCTTCGGTCACCGCCACAACGAATCTGTATCTGTTACCAAGCATCCTAGAGACCTCTGGTGGCGGAAAGCGTACTCGTGTAGCAGCAATTGCATCATTAACTATCGGAGGCCCAGTTGGTTGGTTGTTTCTTATTGCCCGGTGAATACTATTTCCAGTCGCTTGCTGAGCGAGTCTTCCAAACAGGGTGAATTCAGCTTCACCAGTTTGATCTAAAGCAATGACTCGTAGAAAGTACCTACAAAGAAACATACTGGTAATTGTGTTGCCTGGTAGCATTTAAAAAAAATAAGTATGGAACAACATTTGTATGACAGAGAAAGGTATCTATCAATAACACAACAGGCGTAAGGTCGTAAATGTTTAGCATCTTTCCTTTGATGTCAATGGATAGACTAAATGGAAAATATACTCTCATGTATACTGCCTTATAGTCCAAGTGTAAAACAAAATTGACAAACATGAATACAAATGACAATCCAACCAATGAAATGCGAGTTGTATATATCAGGGTACTCACTCAACGTTTGCAACGGTTGATGGGCATAATGAGTTAGTACAGGTATATGTCTGTGCATCCGCAGCGGCTGGTTTAGCCAAACGATGACAGAGCTCACAAGCAGCGAACCACCACCGTCTCGATGGATGAAACCTCGATATCGTGACCGTGCATCGAAACATAAAATTCTGTGAAATAAATACAACATTAGTAGACATGTGTTAACCTAGACTGTTTGTGAAGGTGAAAATTATTTACTACATAGACTGAGTAGTACCTTGTTCTCAAAGAAATTGAAAGCATCCATCTGAGAAATATGTTTTTTAGGCCAGTTAACGCCAAGCTGAGTCCTGCGAGCAAGGACATGCGGCAGCGGAGCATGTGCAATAGGATGATAAGCTCCTTCTAAACTGTATACAGAGGTGCCATTATAGACATTATAGTACAAAGAGTAATAATGGTTTGTGAAACATCTTAAATATTGTCATTATAATACCTTGCACGGAATATGTTTATGTCGACGATATCTTCATTAATGTACCATGAACAGGCAGCCATACCAGCCAAGCCTCTTTCACCTTTGTAGTAATAAGAAAATGAGGTTGAGATGAAGCAGGAGAAATGATATACCGTAAGTAAGAAGAGGTGATTTAAAGAGAAGAAAGCACCATCATATTCTTGGGTAGTAGTTTCAACAAAGACAGACAGTATCAAGTTAGTCTGCACACTTTGAGTTAAAGAGTTTATTTAATGCTCTGAAACGCAGATTGGTTTATTTGGCACAGAGCCAGCAATATCGACACTCTCCAGTTAGAGCGCCACCTATAGTATAGCAACACAACAGCAGAAGGAATGAACCGTAAGGATTATTTTTGAAAGAATCTCATTTCAAATAGGGTTTAATAAAGAAGATTTAACCACGAACAAGTCTGGAAACATAAACCTGACAAACAAAATTAGTACCTCTGTAGCAAGTGCCATCACAGGCAAAAAAAAAACCTAAACCAAATTGAATGCACACGAGAAGTATCTATGATGAGGATAGCATAAGAAGAAATTGAGCTGACCTGCACATCGCTCAGGCAATATGCAGCAACGGACATAGGAAAGAATCAAACCAAACCTACATGTATGAAATGAAACCCCAATACTCATCTCCCACCCATGATGGTGACCATAGAGAATGTTATGGAGATTCAAAGTAGCAAAGAGGAACACATCAATAGCATTGTCCAGCAGATGCGAAGGTTTTAAGAATATTATCAATCATTGTACCAACAAATATAGCTAGAGAAATCAGCTGATGACAAACCTCAAATGGAAATACTCTAGAGGTCTTAAACTTCTAGTGTCGATCACTTGCAAGAAATGAGATTTAGATACATGTAACATATTGTTTCACAGATAGAAATGATGGACTAATCTATCAAGTTATTAAATCATGTAGGCAAAACAGATCACTGTAAACTTTCCTGCAACTACTAAATCACTGATCATAGCTAATGAATCAATGCAGGTAAGCATTACAGCTGATTCAAAAGACAAAAACACAAGGAAGCATCAACTAAGCTGTGGCTATAAAATATTAAAATTCCTCGTCTGGAGGCTCCAAAGAAAAAGCAGAGTCGTAGAACCTCTGCATTATTGTGTTTCTGACATCATCTGCAGCTCCATGACCTTTGCATGATTTTTTCCTTTTCCAGATGCTACACAAATAGGAATTCTCTATAACTGAATGAATTTTATTTCTGCAGACATTAAAACAATAAACAAAGCAAAATATGAGTTGCGGGGTAGAAGATCAAGGAGCTGAGCAACAAAGACCAATGACTCGCCGATCCACACGGTGTGACAAATAAAACAGGGGGGCTTGAACTTTCATAACATCATGCTCTGAAATGCAGAGAACATTACAACTTAAGTCTGGGAAGCTCCCAAAGGAAAGTACAGAACATGAATTTTATTTCAAGGAAGTACCTTTATTTCCAATGATCTGCAGGATTTTATTTCATAACGCTCACCAAACTAATGCCCTCCAGTGAGCGAGTATGTTAACATGCCGATATCCTGCAAAAAAAATGTAAGTAGAAAACAGGGGAGGCTTAGAATACTAAAAAGAGCTAACTGACTTGATATAACTTATATGAATAATATGAAGCAGCACTAACAATTTACATATCATCGCATAGCAAGAGAATGGATAAGGATGATGGTCAGTTGCTGCAGTTCTATCAAACGGATGCATATAAAGGTTCGGCACAACAATAATGGCATTGTAGTGCATAAAAAGGTAATGGTCACTTGGTCAGAACGATAATGCCGCTCCATGGAGGAAAGTTAAATACACATCACTTACAACCAAGTCCACATAATATTTCCTAGCGATGGTCTTTTTCTAACGAATGCACAAGAAATAGTTGACTCTTGACTGGACACAAAACTATCCAAATGTCATTTATGAATGTTTAAAGTTCTAACTATCTCCTGAAAAGGGGTGCATGTTATTAGTAATTAACTGAAAATAATTGGGTCTCCTGTGGGTCGTGGCCTTAAGCTGATCAAGGCGCTCTTGAAATTCATTTGCTTGAGCCTCTTCACTATCCATACACAACTAATCATGCACCTGCACTTGCGAAAAAACAACCTCAGCATGAGACATATCCTAGACAAACGATGGTACATACAGCATGATCAAGCATTTGGCTGACCTCACTGAGTTTCTTTGTAAAAGATCCCATCTCTTGTTCAGTTAACACAGCCAAAAGTACACAAAAGAGCTAGAGATTGCAGGAAATGAGAAGCTTATACAACGTTACCCAACATCGTTGGCAATATAGAAATTGCAACCGGTATTATTTTCAATTGCAACTTGAATCAAAATAAATGAGCTGTTGTTTTCAGCTTCCTAATTTTCAGTTATCGTGTAAAAAAAATCTCCAGTTTAAAACATAACAAAGTTCCATCGGTATGGCATTCTAGATGATTCACCAGCAGGAGTGAAAATGAGATGCCAAAAGCAAACATAAAATAGAATATGGGAGCAGATTTGACTAAACTTACCTACCAACGTCCCATATCATCACCCTTTTGTATTCGGCATGGGAAGCTAACATAGTCTCAAAATTTGGATTCCACTTAACCTAAGAGACCGCCCCCTACAGGTGCAATCTGCAGCACAAAAACATCATATGTTTAACAACATATCACTTAAGCTGAAGAATAGCAGGTACATTGACTGACCAATGAAAAACAGAAAACTGCAGCATGACAAAAGAGAAAGACTGACTGAAGCAGACATGTAAGAATAAATAAAATACACACTCATGGTTGTCAAAAAGCATACAATTAGCTTCATGATAGTTTACACAAGTCAAATAGCTCACATATTACTGAATCATGGAAGGGAAGAGACACCAGAGGCCTTCACGACTTCAACCGTCGCAGCGTGCAAGAATCTTCGCATTAGCTAATGCTGAAGGTAGGCGGCAGGCTCAGCGGCAACATTATGAGGTGAATCAATTAAACCTGTGTAGCAAGCAAATGAAAGGCTATGAGAAGTGAACTACATCATTAGGTTAGTTTACTTATCGGCAAGGAAATGTAAGGCAAATATCACCTAACCCTTCACAGCACCAAAAGCAAACTAAACACTAACTACTTCATCCGGCCATAACAACAATGCTAGTTATCCTAAATTGTTCCGGAACACATCAAACAGCTCCAAACTACCTGAAGGAACATGAGTGACTCCCAAATGGAGCTTTTCAACACCAAATACAACAAATTATCTTTCCCACCGAGCAACCAAATAACCAACAATCTGAATCACCACCTCCCAAAATTCAGATTCTAACCCGTAACTTTTAGTCTCCTGCAATAGAATACAAACTTGATTTAGCAGCAAGTCATTGTCAATGAACAGAAATGGTTGAAAATTGCAGTAAAAAGATAAGAACATACACAAGTCAGGCTAGGTGTTGGGGCTAGGGATGCTATTCTAAACAATCCATCCTGTGTCTGCCTGCTTGCTCCCTACCAGATCCACCAAGCAGCAAAACCCAATCCAGTGGGGAAGGAAACAATTCATTAGATCGATCTAAACTGGAAGCAAATGAACTGAACTTTTTTAATCCCAAAAAATGGCAATGGTAAGCGGAGACAGAGGCACTTAAGGGGAGCAGCGAGGAAGTAGCAGTTGGGGAGGACGAGAAAAACAAACCGAGATGTGTGGTCCTCGACTTCGTTGGCGTCCACCGTACTGCGCAAGACTCAGAGTTGTGCCGCCCTCGAGCGGGAGCCTGGCCGCCGGCCGCCGGCAAGGTCCAGTCCGACCGCGCCCCCGCGTGCAGTCGCCTTGCTGCAAACAGCGGTCGCGTGACCGATGCGCCGTGTTCGGCCGCGGACGACCGCGTCCCTGCGCAGGCTCGTCCCCGACGCTCCGAGTTAAGCCGCCAACAACCGCGTAAGAGAGAGAGAGAGAGAGAGAGAGAGAGAGCTGAGGGATGGGCTGGTGCGGGAGGTGCTCCAGGCGCCGCCGCTGAGCGCACTTCCGCCATGCCTCTCGCTACAGGCTCCTCGTCTCTGTCCTCTTCGCCCGACCGCTTTTTATCCGCCGGTGGTCCGCCCGCTGCGCTCGCTCCTGCTCCTTCTCCTCTCCAGTGCCATCCCCATCTCCTCATCCACCCGCGGCGCTGCGTCCGGCGCCCTCCAACTGCGGGAGCCGAGGAGTGTGAGCTGGAGGAGGAGGGGGAGGGGGCCGTGGTGGGGAGGAGCAGTGGCGGCGGGAGGAGGAAGAGGATTGGGGGAGGAGCGCGAGGGGGAAGGAGGCGATGGAGGCGGAGACAGAGGAGAGGAGAAGGGGATCGGGGGGGGGGAGAGACGACGCGGGGATCGGGGGCTAGGGTTTTCACCGCGTGGGACGCAGCTTATATACCAACAGACGCGAAATGACGATTTTGCCCCTGAAGTTCGCCGGAATTACAGGCCGTGCCACAGGACGAAAAAACGGACGGCCACGATCGAGTGGCAATCCTATAGGACGGCCGGATGTCGCTGAGCTCTGAGGAGCCTCATGTTTCCCCCAAGATTGTATGCTTTAGATGAGTCGCGAGTTGCACTTTATTCTTGTGAAATGCCCAGCTCGCTTCGAACCGAATTGCACTGTTCCAATTAGAAAAGTGCAACACTGAATCGAGCTGAGTTGGACTTTTCTCTTGTAAAGCAACTCGTCAATCTCAACCTGAGTTGAACTTTTCTCACTTTGTTAAATGTGCAACTAGCATTGAGCCAAGTTGCACTTTTCTAACTAAAAATGTGCAACAACTAAATACTAATTAAACCCGAGTTGCACTTTTGTCTTGTGAAATGAGCAACTTGTCTCGATCCGAGTTGCACTATTCTACTATTCTAACTAGAAAAGTGCAACCCGTATTGAGCCGAGCTATCCCGAGTCTAGTTGAGTTGCACTTTTCCAATTAAAAATGTGCAACTAGACATTGTATTGATTTTCTTTTGGAATTTTCGTTAGGATCAAACCTTGTTTTACACATTTTGATTTCAAATGAGTCTTATAAAAATGAGTTGTATTTTTTCTAAAAAAAATGTGGACTAGACCATTCATTGACTTAAAACTTTTTTTAAAAATAATTCTTCATTAAAAACGAGTCTTTATAAATGAGTGGCGCTAATAGGCTGTGATTTTTGAGAGCGGACGTATGGAGGACCCGGTATCCCGACGTGCGTGCGATCGATCTGGTCGGTTCTGCGGTATGTCGGAAAGGCCGCGGCGCAATACGAAAGAATAATTCAGCTGTGCCGTGCCGTTACGGATGCGTGCCCACGGAACACACGATGGGCTGGCACATCTTTTTCGAATGGGCACATGTTTTTTGCTCGCCTGTGCGGCGAAATATCTGGAGGTCCTATTGACTTCGGGAAAGGGCCGGGGCTCTTGTCGCATACTCCGCCGGACTCTCAAAAAAAAAAAAAAAAAGTACAGCTCCGCCGGTCGGCGAGCTTGCGGACGCGGAGCTACCTGATGGACGAACTGAACGATGGCCTCGAGTTCTTCTTCGAGCAAGTAGATTCAAGGTACGAACTACCTCACGTCTGGTGCTTTGGGTTGGGGTGGGTGCGTGGTATGATCTGGGAAATTTCTGGATGCGGCAGTTCTAGGATTTCACACTAATTTCTTTGCCTCGAAAATTTGTAGGATTATCCCAGGGGCGTGTGCGGGGGAATTGCTGAAGCATGACGTGATTGATAATGGTGAGATGCTGTCCATGAAGGCATCGACATGTATAGAGCTGGCAATGTTTGGGGAGGAAACGCTGGCGCCTCTGATTCTATCAGAACCTACCATCCAGGCCGCAGGCTTCCAGTTCCCGCCAAGGTGCTCGTCTAGTCCATCAAACGCAGTAAGCGGGCGAGGGATTCTGTTGAAGGTTCTCATATGGAGGCGACGCGGGCGGCTTTGATTCTAGATGGACCAACATCGTCGTCTTCAGGCTCGGCTAGAATCGCCTGGTGCATCGTCCAGGCCCTCGCCTGCGATGGGCTGCAAGTGGCCGAGGGTTTCTGTTGAAGATTTCGGTATGGAGGCGACCCACCCCGGCGTCTCTGATTCTAGCAGCAGCACCAACCGCGTCTGCTTCCAGTTCGGCTAGAATTCAATGTGTTTGGAAAATGAAAATTATTTTTATACTCGCTTTATACAGTAGGTATATATATTGCGTGTAGCAAAGGTGTTTGCATGTGATTCGTAATATACTTTGGATGTTTCTGTTAAGCAATGTGTCCTTGATGTATACGTTTTGCGTGGCATTGCCTCTGACTTGAGTAGTAGTTGGAGACTGCATAAAATTATATCCTTTCAATATTCAATATTCCCGTGTAAAATCAATTTCGTGACATTGTTGTTTTTGGACACTTTACCAGTTTGCCTTGTTATACTTGCTAGTCTTAGCACTCATCTTCAGTGCACCCAACTCAACTGTTTTCACCAGCTTCTTGTTGGTTGATTATGATAGATACGTTGCACATTGTATCATGTTTTCTGTAATTGATGTACTAGAATTTCCGTATGTTTTTCATGGATATCTGACACTATCTATATGTTGTTATATCACATTCTTCAGAATTATATAGTTATTGCTCCTTTGATTAGAGAGAAAGTGAAAAGCACATGAAAATTTAATTAGTTTGACTTCAACATGCAATTGTGGATTCGAGTTTAGACTGCGTATCACATTAAAACCTTTTCCTTGTACATCCTGGTGGCCGGATCACACTTCGTTGGGAACCCCAAGAGGAAAGTATGATGCAGCAAAGCAGCAGTTTTTCTTGATTGTAAAACCAAGGTTATCGAACCATTAGGACTTGGAGAAGGCCTAGCAAGGTGTCAACGGCGCTAGAAAATATTGTGACGTGTTGACGTGGACCTGCACACAAACAAACTACTTTGCCCCAACGAAACAGAGAGCGTGTCAATCTCTCCGGCTTGCCGAACACAAAGGATTAATTGTGTAGATGTAAAATATGATGAGAGTGAAATATGACCAGCGAGCAAACAATAATGAAAAGCTATTAGAACGGTTGTAAGCAATGCAGGAAAATAGGACCGGGGTCCACAGTTCACTAGCGGTGTCTCTCCAAATTACAGCATGGCAATTGACAGAATTGTGGGCGCACAACAAGGCTATCATAAAGCAATATAGTTCATCGTTTCATCTAATATGGGCATTACGTCAAAATACATAGACGTCATCTAACCGCATCTATTACTAATAATCCACCCCGGGATCGCTATCTAGCATGTCACCCATAAGTATTAAGTTGAAATCCACAGATTATTGTAATAAGCAAAGTGCATAATGTAAGCAATGTAAATAACACCGCTGTTTTCTCCCTAGTGGCAACATCACATCTTTAATCTTGATCGTTTTTGTCAACACGAGCTCAGACAAAAAGAGGCATGAACCGACTATCTAGCATAAATGCTCACTCATACAACAATAACAATTACTTGGCCAAAGCATCCACTAGCATCGGAGAGCATGCAAGATCATAGAGAAAACATAACACATAGATGAACAAGAGTAATGAATTGCACAATTCATCGGATCCATGCAAACACAATCATGTAGCAGTTACAGATAATACGATCTTGATCATGATAGGCAGCTCACAAGATCTAAGCAATGGAGTATAAGGAGGAGAGACAACCATCTAGCTACTGCTATGGACCCGTAGTCCCGTGGTGGACTACTCACGCATCATTCCGGAGGCAGGCATGGTGATGTAGATGCCTCCGGTGTCGATTCCCCTCTCCGGCAGGGTGCCGGGAAGAGCTGCAGAACCCTCCCGAACTAGGGTTAGCGATGGCGGCGACTTCGGACGTCTTCTGGAAAATATGATCGGGTATTTAGGGTTTTTGGGTCGAAGATGAATTTATAGTTCAAAGGGTGACTCGAGACGGTGCCGGAGGTCACCAGGTGGGACCCAGGTGCGGCCAAGGGGTGGGACGCGCCTGGGGGCGTCTGGAGGCTAGGAGCCTCCCCCTCGGGCGTCTTCCTGGCTCTGGACTTTGTTTCTTCTTGGAAATAATTCCCGTAAATTTTCAGCGCATTCCGAGAAACTTTTCGGAACAACTTTTCTGAAACAAAACGATAGCAGAAAACAGGAACTGACACTGGGCATCTTGTTAATAGGTTAGTTCTATAAATCATGCCAAAATGATACAAAAACACTATAAAAACATGTGGCACTGATATATAATCAAGCATAGAACATAAAAAATTATAGATACGTCGGAGACGTATCACATCCCGATAAAGACTCTATGAAGCTATATTCACTTTTGTTATACTTTTAATTTGCAGGTGGAAATGCTACGGAAGCAAAAGAACGAGGTAATAACCTTTCATTTGGGACTTGGGAGAAAATATTGTTGCTATCAGTAAATATTACATTTTGGTATTTTTGTTGTGGAAGTTGTAGCATGCAGTCCTGCTCTCTGCACTGGTTTTATTTATTTATTTTTATTTGGTTTTCCATATGTTCATGGATCTAGTCTATTAACATTATACATCTTCATACTAAAGGTGTAAGGCTTGCACAATTGACATGGGTGTTAGTCATGCATGCATAACTGCATCCATTAAAGCGTTTTTAATAAACAAAGTGCATATCTGCTGAACTTGCTATTCCAAGACATCGGAGCCTGGTCGCCTGGTCGGCTGAGTTGATTTTGAAGACAACTTTCTATGGTCCTAAAAATATTATATGTGGCAGTAGTTTCCACAGTCACCTCATCCCATGGTGCAACACCTCGTAGACAAGTAGATAGTTTGATGTAGCATGGGTAAATGGATATATTGTTGGAGCTTTGAAAAAAACGTTTGATGTAGTTAAGAAATGTGGAGATTGCTGATTGGATTTCAATATGGGATTAGGATCGAATCTTTCTAACTGACTCAGGTCATATTTGAGAAATCCCCTATGTTTCAACCTACTAGTGATGTGCAATGATGCAACCAGGTAGCACACGCGCATGTGCGAATTTGGTGACAAGAGTATGTACTCCTAAGAGTATAGACTCATTTTCCTATAGGACTCATATATATATATATATATATATACGGCCTCGGCCGTTTTCCGGCCCAGTCCAACTGAGCAGAGTCTCCTATAATACTTTCCTTCCACGTCAAGCCCTCCTTCCCCTCCACGCCCTTCTACTTGCTTCCCACGCCGACCCGCCTCCGTTCCACCTCGCAGCCGCCGCCGCCTCCATCACCGCCTCCTGCGCCCCGCCATGTCGTCCTCTGCCGCGGCGAGCGCTTGGAGGCGCTCCCTGTAAGAAATTAAGGTTGGAGCTATTTCGGCCTACCTTCTATTCCTCTGCCTTATCGGTGGTGCCGCTCACAATGCATATTGAGGCTAGAGGGTGGGACCTTTCTATAGATTCCAATTACAGATAAAATCAATCTGTTTCCAGATAGGACTCGTAACATGTTAAATCAACCACAATATATAACAGCTAGTTATCGAGCCTATTACTGTTAAGCATTTAGGTCCCAACACGCATGTGTGAGTCATGCGCCAAGTTCGAATACAAAATCAAACTCGCAAACTTTAACAATCCATAGAGCCAATCCTATGGACAACCTGGTATTTCGCTATATATTGTTCCCGGGTATAATTTCAGCGTATTAATATACACTGTGTTCTAGTATAGCCGTACCGGCTTTGTTAAGTATATTTTCTCAAGTACAATTACACATCATTAATTCTCTGTTATTTTTGTGAGACTTCCACACTGAGTTTAATTCCGGACAATGTAACTGATATATAAATGTTGCAAGACACAATTTTCTACACTCCCTCTGGGGCTCCCTCCTGCGCGGCTCCCCTTGGCGCGCCACCGCCGCCGGCGCCTCCCGGCAGACTAGCACTGCCTCGGGCGAGGCGGTGGCGGCGGCGGCGTCCGCTGCCGCGCCGAAGAAGATCCACCTTCCTCCCCGCAAGGTAACGCCACTCTCCCCGCCGTCGCCGTCTCCTCGGCATTAACGCATACACCTCACGCGCTCTCTGCTGGGCTGAGCTCTGCTCGCTTCTCCGCGCGCTCCGCTCTTTCTCGAGTAAAGCAAGCTCGCCGAGCGTGTCCGCAGCAATGACTCTCAGCGCGTCCGCTATCTTTAGCGTGTTTTATTACATGCTATGCACGCTGCGTTGCTGATTTCGTGCCATCTTAGCGCATTGCATCTCTGAAAAATATAACATAATTTTTGTAACCTTCTGTAACACATTTACTTGCATGCACTCTGTCTCGGCATGATGTAAATACGAATACAAAGAAAAAAAATACTTACTGTTCCTGTAGATGGAGACTACCGACGGCACTGTTCTTGAGAATTTGACAACAGTACCGACTTGCAACTTCTATTTTTTATTTTAAAAAGTGCATTGATGAATTGATCAGACTGTTATTACAGTGATTCTGTGCCCCTTTAGTGTCTTCCTGTCATCTACTACTTTATTAATTAGTCCTTGTTGTTTCTTGTTAATTTGGCAGGGTAGGCTTTTGACTGGGGCCATGATAGGGTTGACAATTGCTGGAGGTGCTTACGTGAGTACTACGACGAGGCCACGCTTTGGTACATGATACTAAGTTCTTAGACCTAAATTTTCCAACACTAGTTCTAGTTATATCAAAATACAATGAAAGCACCTCTTAGGTGCATGGAATTGCCACCCCTTGGGATTCAGGAATTTATAAAGTCCTGCTTTGTTTTTACCCTTTTTGGTACAACTATTAACCAGGAGCCTATTCACTAATGCTTCTGCCCTTTGTGATCGTGCAGTGGCTGGTTATTCAAATCGACAGAACTGGTGAATCCACTTTTTTGCACTGCTAGATGCAGAGTTTGCTCATCGTTTGGCTGTCACTGCTGCTGCTCATGGATTTGTTCCAAGAGAAAAGAGACCTGACCCACCAGTTCTTGGGCTAGAGCTTTGGGGTAGGAACTTTACAAATCCCATTGGTCTTGCTGCTGGTTTTGATAAAAATGCCGAGGCTGTTGAGGGTCTATTGGGCCTTGGATTTGGCTTTGTGGAAGTTGGCTCTGTGACACCTCAGCCTCAAGAGGGAAACCCCAAGCCTCGAATATTTAGGTTAAAAGAGCATGGGTAAGCATTTATATTCTGTAGTTGGTATTCAAACTGTTCATGTCAATCAGAATTATGAAAATAAAATAAAAGTCTAGTTGACAGTTTCTTATAATGGTGTCTTCTTGCCTTCTCTTCACTGCTGTAGTCAATCGCTGCGGGTTCAACAGTGAAGGAATTGTAGTATTCGCTAAGCGCCTTGGGGCACAACATGGTAAGCGGAAGATGGAAGAAACCTCGAGCCATCCCTCAAATGTAAAGCAAGGAGAGAAAGCAGGACCTGGAATCCTGGGAGTCAATCTTGGCAAGAATAAGACTACTGAAGATGCTGCTGCTGATTACGTGCAAGGAGTTCATTCGTTGTCACAGTATGCTGATTACTTGGTATCCATCTTTTGATCTGACAAGATAACTTAACATCATGTGTTCGGTACTTTCAGTTTCATATGCACTATAGATTCAGATAGATTTGACTATTACAGTAAGAAACTTTGCATGTATTCATGTTGATCTATTCTCATCTAATGTTGGCCCAAAAAATGATCAAAGAGAGAAAAACAGCATAATTGGATTAGTTTGCTTCAGAACAGAGTTGATGCATTTCTTGAATGGTTTGTTGTCAGTGCACATTGGAAATTGAAGGGCTTATTTTGTGACACTGTGTACTTCAGGATGTCATTTGTCATCATCTGCTAAAATACATCACTACTTTTCGAAATTAGGGACTATGCTCTGCATCTTAAGAAAAACATTTCCTTATTTTATGCTGTGTCAAGCATCAAATGTGATGGCTGCTGGATGAGAAGTGTATATGGACCTGTTACATAAACGGTAACACGGGTTTCTTGCTCTCAATGCTGGTCATAAATATTTCTTCCCCAAATACTCCTGGTCTTCGGTCATTGCAAGGTAGAAAGCAACTGAAGGAACTTGTGAAGAAGGTCTGTAGTCTTTTAAATTCAAGTGGATTATTTTCTTCATTTGCATGGGAATCTAGTATGACCTATACTGGATGTGCAGGTGCATGATGCACGAGATGAGATGCAATGGGCTGAAGATGGTCCACCACCGTTGCTTGTGAAGATCGCACCGGACTTGTCGAAGGAGGATCTTGAGGACATTGCTGCCGTAACATACTGGACTTAGCCTTGTTTTTCATGCCTGCCGACTGTTGGTTGTGTTTTTCTTATGCTTTTTTTCTTATTGTTGTCCAGATTGCTCTTTCTTCCAAGTTGGATGGCCTGGTAGGTGGACAAAGTCTTCCACGATCATTTTTACGTGGACTAGAATAATCCTCTTTAACTTGTGTGCAAATTTGTATTTCTTTCGTGGATATTGTTTCAATAATGCTGCTTAATTCTTTATCAACATTGTTAACATCTCAGATCATATCGAAGACAACAATTGCAAGGCCGCCTCCTGCAGATGCACACCCTTTAGCTCAGGAAGCCGGTGGGTTAAGTGGGAAACATCTATTCGACTCATCTACTCAAGTTCTCAGGGACATGTATATTCTTACAAGTGTGCGTGCCTTATCCCGTTTCTTACTTAAGTGTGGTATCTATCTATTTACTTTTAGCTCACATTATCGTATTGTTAGTGCCACTGTTTCTTTGTCTCGTAATTCTTGTTGACGAATAATTCATGCATATCTTGGAGGGCACCATTCCCCTTATAGGCTGTGGTGGTGTAACTAGGTAATGTAATTTCTGTATTTTACCTGGACGATCGATGTTTTGTAGTTTTAACACAAATATATTCAATCGATTTCTACAGTGGCGAGGATGCATACAAGAAGATACATTCTGGAGCTAGGCTTGTTCAACTTTACACTGCACTTGCCTATGGTGGCCCAGCTCTCATCCCAAAAATAAAGGTGATTAGCCAAACACATTTTCTACCTGGCACGAAGATTGCAATTTGTAACTTTTCTCCTCTCAACTGCAACCCGTTCACCCAAAACCATCCCGACCATCCTCAGTCTTACTATATTTTTTTCCCCATGTATCTAGAAAAATAAAAAAAATTCTGAATTCTGACGCCGATGGATTATCTGACTCGTTCATGTTTGACAGGCTGAGCTAGCAGAATGTCTGGAAAGAGACGGTTTCAAATCTGTCCAGAAAGAAGTGGGAGCAGACTTCAAGCCCAAGAAGGCCTGAGCAGGCATCACGCTGTTTGCTTCCTCGAGATGCTAGCGGAGTTTTCCATGACCATATGATGCCTGTCCTACTTCATTCGGATGCTGCTTGGAAAGAGAAAGTCTGAAACTATTTTGAGGGTGTGTTACTGATTGCATAACCTTTAGTAAGGATTACCCATCACACTTGGCTCTTGTTTGCTTCTAAGCGAAGCTGTACAAGGAATTTTTGGTTAACTTATATGTGTATATCTCCAGGTTTCCATGCGAAACAATGGTTTACGAAAATTCTAGCATCTCTGAAGCTGCATTTTGCCTCTATTGTTTTTGTCTCCCTAGAAGCAATACACAGAAATTGCGGCTGAATAACCATGTATCCTGGTTTAATGCTAAGCTGAATGAATCGTTGGTTGAAACTGGAGTGTCTGATGCTTGTTAAATATACGGTCTGTGTTGTATTCGTACTCTTGTATTGTAGAAGGGATTGCAACTCACGATGTATTACTCGGGTGCAAAGCACGTACATATATAGGTACAGCGGGAGGCCTCCATGTTCTCAGATAAACAAGAGAGGAGGGGCCTAAGTGCTAAAGTACTAATACAATATATGCACAATATATATCTACTCAACACCCCCCCGCAGTCGAAGCGTCGGCAGAGCGGACGCAAAGACTGGATCGAAACTCCTCAAAGCTCGCCGAAGGTAGTCCTTTGGTCATGATATCCGCGAACTGCTGGGAGGTGGGTACGTGTAGCACACGTATACGACCAAGAGCAACCTGTTCGCGAACAAAATGAATGTCGAGCTCGATATGCTTCGTCCGGCGATGATGAACGGGGTTGGCGGAGAGGTACACAACGGAGACATTGTCACAGTACACCACGGTGGCCTTGTCGACGGGACAAGAGAGCTCCTGAAGAAGCTGCCGGAGCCAAGAACACTCGGCGACAGCGTTGGCGACGGCTCGATACTCCGCCTCGGCGCTGGAACGAGAGACCGTGGGCTGCCGCTTGGAGGACCAAGAGATGAGCGACGGACCGAGGTAGACGCAATACCCGGAAGTGGAGCGTCGCGTGTCTGGGCAGCCGGCCCAGTCAGCGTCCGAGTAGGCGATGATGTCCGTGGCAGTAGAGACATGGAGCGAGAGGCCGAGATCCATGGTGCCGCGGACATAGCGAAGGATCCGCTTCACCGCAGTCCAATGAGCATCACGGGGAGCGTGCATATGTAGGCACACCTGCTGAACTGCATACTGTAGCTCTGGTCTGGTAAGGGTCAGGTACTGGAGAGCCCCAACGATGGACCGGTAGAGTGAAGCATCCGGAGCCGGGGAACCATCCGTGGCGGAGAGCTTGGCCTTCGTGTGGACGGGCGTGGTCACGGGGCTGCAGTTAAGCATCCCAGCGCAGTCAAGGAGCTCATGGGCATACTTCGTCTGATGCAGAAAGAAGCCATCTGGGCGGCGCACAACCTCAATGCCGAGGAAGTAGTGAAGAGGCCCCAAGTCCTTAAGAGCGAACTCAGCACGAAGACGAGCAGTAAGCTGCTGCAGTAGTGTGGGAGTGCTAGCCGTCAGGATGATGTCATCGACATAGAGCAGCAGGTACGCCATGGCATCTCCCAGACGGAAGACGAACAGCGAGGCATCGAAGCGTGTGGAGCGGAAGCCGAGTTGGTGAAGGAACGCTGCGATGCGCTGGTACCACGCGCGAGGAGCCTGCTTGAGCCCATATAGTGAGCGCGAGAGCAGGCACACATGATCCGGGTGGGCGGAGTCGACGAAGCCGGTGGGCTGCTGGCAAAACACCTGCTCCTCAAGGTGGCCATGGAGGAAGGCGTTGGAGACATCCATTTGGTGGACAGGCCAGCGGCGAGACACGGTGAGCTGGAGCACGGTGCGAATCGTCCCGGGTTTGACAACCGGGGCGAATGTGTCGGTGAAGTCGACGCCGGCACGCTGGCGAAAACCACGTACGACCCAACGCGCCTTGTGGCGCTCGAGGGTGCCGTCCGGATGGAACTTGTGCTTGAAGACCCACTTCCCGGTGATGACGTTGGCGTGACGGGGTCGAGGAACAAGCTGCCACGTCTTGTTGCGTTGCAGGGCGTCGAACTCCTCCTGCATGGCCGCGAGCCACAGCGGGTCACGTAGAGCCGCCCGAGCCGAGGCGGGCAGCGGCGAAGGCGCTGGTGACGTTGGCGGTGCAGTCGCGGTAGTGCATGCGTACACGTCCGCCGGATACCGCGTAGACGGACGGAACACGCCGGCGCGCGCGCGGGTGACGGGACCCATCGGAGCAGGCGCGGCGCCACCCGAGTGTCCACTCGAGGGAGACGCGGTCGACGAAGCGGCGCCCGAGCTGAGGCTCGAGGGCGACGCGGGTGGAGTCGGTGCGGCAGCACCCGAGGCGGAGCTCGAGGGTGCTGAGGGTGGTGTCGGAGGAGGAATCGGAGGCGAAGGGGTTGCTGGAGTTGGATATGGACGACATGACGGCGCGCGGAAGGGAGAGGCGGCGCTAGGGTTTGGTGGGGGGGAGGGGGCGCGTCGGCGCGGGAGACGGCGGCGGCACAAGGTGGGGAAGGGGAGAGCGCGGCGGCGCGGTAGGCGGCGGCGGCGCGAGGTGGGGAAGGCGGCGGCGCGCGAGAGGGGCGGCGTGGCGGCTAGGTTAGGTTAGGATCGAGAAGGGTGTCTGATACCATGTAGAAGGGATTGCAACTCACGATGTATTACTCGGGTGCAAAGCACGTACATATATAGGTACAGCGGGAGGCCTCCATATATGCACAATATATATCTACTCAACATGTATGATTGTAATTGTAACTGATCATATATATATATATATATATATATATATATATATATATATATATATATATATATATATATATACACGTGCGGAGGCTGTGACCCCCACGAAACCCTAATCTTGACTTGGTATCAGAGCCAAACCCGCTCCTCACCACGCAGCCGCCGCCGCCCCCGCGTCGCCCCACTTCCGAGGCCGCCGCCGCCGCCGCGCTTCTCTCCCTCACGCCGCCGCCGCTGTCACTCCATTATCGACCGCCGCCGCCGCGCTCTCGGAGATGACTTCCTCCGCACTCGTCGTCTCCGACCCGATCGGTCTGATCGTCTCCGTCCCGGGAGCATCGGTATCGGCCCCCTCCTCCCTGACCACCATCTCCGTGCGGCTTGGACGGGGAACTTCATGCTGTGGAAGGGCATCGCCATCCCCATCCTTGCCGGTGCTAGTCTCCACGGCCACCTCGACGGCACCACTGCAGCCCCGGCTAAAACCCTAACTCAGGGCACCGGCGATGCTGCGACCACCATCGACAACCCCGAGTACCTCCGTTGGTGGACTCAGGATCAGAAGGTCAAGGGCCTCCTCCTCTACGCGATGGACGATGACATCACGTGTCAGCTTGTCGGCTGCAAGACGGCACAGGCCGTCTGGGCCGCCGTCACCGACATGTTCGGTGCGCAGAGTCGCGCCAACTTCCGCCACATCAGGTGGCAGCTCCAGTCGCTGCAGAAGGAGGATCTCTCCGCGGCTGAGTATATGCATAAGAGTAAGGGCCTTTCCGATGTCATGGCGACTGTCGGCGCCCCCATCACCAACGACGAGCTCATCGACTACATCCTCACCGGGCTCGGATCGGCTTTCAACCCCATCGCTGCTTCTCTCGGTGTTAGCGATGTCGAGATGACCTACTCCGCCTTCTACTCGCTGGTACTCTCCTATGAGGCCTTGCAGGCTCAGCAGAGCGTGGCGGAGGGGGTGGTCGTCGTCCGTGAACGCCGCGTCCCGCCCCTTCGGTAACGGCGGCCGCGCGCTGTCCCAGGGGATCTTCTACGCTCCCAACGGTGGGGGGCGGTCTGCTGTTGGCAATGGCAAGCCCGCGCCCAACCGCCAAGGCGGCAACGGCGCCAACCAGGGAGGCGGCTACGACGGCCGCAATGGTGGCAATGGCCGCCAGGGCGGAAATGGTGGCAACGCCAACACCGGCGGTAACGGTGGTGGACGCAATGGTGGCGGCAATGGCCGTCAGCGCCCCAGGTGCCAGATATGCAAAAACTGGGGCCATGAGCCCTACGCCTGCCACCGCCGCTTCAACCAGGACTTCAACAACCGCGCTGGCAACACGGCCTCCACCAGCTCCTCCAACAACCAGCCCTGGGTGATGGACTGCGGGGCTACGGATCACTTCACCAGCGAGCTTGAGCGCCTTCAAGTTCACGAGCGCTATGGAGGGAACGACCAGGTCCAGGTGGCAAATGGTGCAGGTTTGTCTATTTCGCACATTGGTCATTCGCGTTTACCCGGTTCATCTCTCCAACTTAAAAATGTCTTGCATGTCCCTTACATTAGCAAACACCTTCTTTCTGTTTATCGTCTTCTTTGCGACAATGACGTGTTTGTTGAATTTCACCGTCATGCTTTCTTTGTAAAGGACAAGGCAACCCGGCGCATACTTCTTCACGGTAGAAGCCATGGAGGACTTTATCCCGTTCCATACCACCGTGCATCATCATTATCCACCCGTCATGCCTCCACTAGTGTCAAGGTGTCGTCCTCGCAGTGGCATCAGCGTCTAGGTCATCCAGCAAATAATGTAGTCAACTCTATTGTTAAGAGTCATGAGCTTTCTTGTACTACTTCAGAAGAACCACCATTAGTGTGTGATGCTTGTCAGCGTGCTAAGAGTCATCAACTATCTTATTCTATGTCAACTCGTGTTTCTACTGTGCCTCTTGAATTAATTCATTCGGATGTTTGGGGTCCCGCTATTGCTTCTTCGGGAGGGTACAAGTACTATGTTAGTTTTGTTGATGACTACACACGTTTCTGCTGGATTTATTTGCTTAAACATAAGTCTGATGTCGAGCAGGTCTTTTATGCCTTTCAAGCTCATGTGGAGCGTCTTTTGAACCATAAGATTAAGGCGGTTCAGTCCGACTGGGGTGGCGGATATCAAAAACTTCACCGCTACTTCCAGCGTATGGGCATCTCTCACTGTGTATCTTGCCTGCATACTTCTCAGCAGAACGGTATTGCTGAGCGCAAACACCGTCATTTGGTGGAAACCGGCACTACTAGGGAACAGGTCATCTGTGGCGCACCAAATTAGGGTTTCAGTGGCGCATCTAGGAAATGGTGGGATGCGCCACAGCAATCTCGCCACTAAAATATATTTCTGTGGCGCATCCAGGCAGTGCGCCACAGAAATACCAAGATTCTGTGGCGCACCAGCAAGGGTGCGCCACAGAATTATGTCTGTGGCGCATCATTTCTCCATGCGCCACAGAATTCCATGCGCCACAGAAAACTAAAAAGATGCGCCACAGAATAATTTAAATGTATTTTCAAATTTCTGCTGCCTGTTGTATAAATACAGGTATATTACAGAAAATACAGGTATATTACAGAAAATACAGGTATATTATAGGAATTACAGATATATTACAGGAAACAGGAAATACAGGTATATATTATAGGAAATACAGGTATATCACATTACTTAGAGCCCAAGATACACGATTATTACACAAGTCATGATACATAAGTTAATCGTTTCACACATTGATTACAAGTGCTGAATTTAGGGGTACAAAAGTTCATCTCATGTCACATAAGTCATAGTACAAATATAGTGACCCAGCAAGAGACCCCAGCAGCGACTCAAAAAGAAGAGACTCCAGTGGCTCCTCCGGCAGAGACCCTCGACAAGTGGGCTGAGGCTGCTTCAGCGTTGGACGCAGGAACCTCCAATGATAAGTGGGGCCTAGTGATCCCTTAATGTCTGAGCAATCACTAGGGCCCACTTATCACGGCGGTTCCTGCGCCCGACGCTGAAGCAGCCTCAGCCCACTCGTCGACGGTCTCTGCAGGAGGAGCCGCTGGAGTCTCTTCTTCTTGAGTCGCTGCTGGGGTCTTTGCTGGGTCACTTTATTTGTACTATGACTAATTTGCTGGGTCGCTAATGGAGAACACGTCTAGCTCCACTGGTAGCTGCAGGATTGAGCCTTCTTTTTTATCGGCTCCAGGAACGGTTTAAAGCAGTCTTTCGTCAGCCACGTCCTCATGTCATTTTGCTTGTCTAGGCGGTCTTCGATCTCCCACTTAGACATCCCTGCAGATGGATTGGGATATATATTTGGTTAATAATATATCGAGTGGATTGGGATATATATTTGGCTGGAGATGGACAAATTACCTCTGGGGTTGTGTAAGGACCCCCCTTCTGTCATGACATCTTCCACGATGATTTGCGATAACTGCATCCGGATGCGATGAAAGGCAGAAGAAGGCTGTTCTTATCCTGGTTGTTCAGCATGATTCTCTGGAGGAACTCCGTGGCCATGGCCCGTGTCGTTGATCCTTCCACCAGCTGGCTGTCACGCATGTAGTAGGGATCCACTACCTTGACGTACGGGGTATTATCTCTCCTGATCCTCATCGCCTGGTTGAGCGCGTATAGGAGGACCAAGTTATAGTCCAACCGTCTATAGTGAAACAGCTTGAAGACGTCCTCGTACGATATGAAGAAATAATCCGCGGGGGCTTCATGGACGAAGTCGGCCAAGTACTTTGGCACCTTGACAGTGAACACCGGATAATTTGGATCCTCTTCTTTAAGAAGGTTGCCCTCTAGCGTCAAGATAGCATTTTGTAAAGAGAGCATGCATCCGTCTGCAAGGTGGAGCAGCTCCCGAGACAGGATCGGTTGACCAGCTTCATGAACTCGGGTCACGCCATCCGCACGGGGTGATACCATGTCTTCATACCCCCGGATAGTCGTCTTAGGAGCTGGCTTACTTCTCTTCATGTGCTTCTTCTTCTTTACCTCTGGGGATGCTGGGGGTGCATCTTCTGTAGCCACATTGATTGAGTACTTGTTGGAGCCGAAGCTGATCATTGGGGGAGGCCCTTTTTTCCCTCCCTCAATCCATACCCTGACACCCTCACAGACGGTAGGAAAGAGCGACGTCAACGTCTTTGTCACTGCCTGTGCGATGACCGTCTGAATCATACTATTTTCCTCTATCGGTTACTCGCCTCCTGTTCGAGAACCCCCGGCCTCGTTATTGTTAGCCATGTTCGCACCTATAAGAAAAAAAACGTCGAAGTTAGTACACCAAATATAAGGAAAAAATCACTTAACTAAGTACTAAGATACCCCGCCCCATGCATTAGTCGCAATACCCCATATGTCATATTTTTAGCAAAGTCATGTCAAAATTCACGAAAAATTTCGGCATGACCTTTGCTAAAAAAAGGGACATATGGAGTACCCGAATTTGCCGGAACGGAAGTTAATCGACATTCCGGCAATCTCAAGGGCCTCTCGGGGTACCTGCACAAGCATTTCACAAATAATGGCCGGCATCGCTGGCCGGCAACAGCATCCATCACATCAACACATCAACAGATTTCCGGCCGGCATCGCTGGCCGGCAACAGCATCACTTCAACACATACATCACCACATCCACATCCACATCGAGGGAGAGAGGAACTACCTCAGGTAGGGAAGGGAGGCTCGGGTCCGAGATCGGCGTGGTGGAGGTGCTCCTTGTGGTGCTGCAATAAATTAACCAAACCATGATTTAGCATCTAGCACACACATTTCACAAAAGCAGCTAGCAGCAAAAGCACCTAGCAGCAACTAAAAATGCATCTTCAAAATACTTAAAAAGTACCAACTTTGGAGGCTTACAAAATAATATAAGTAATTTGGATGTGTGCCTCATACTTAGATTGGACACACAAAAGTTCCAGGGATGGTGCGAGTGAGCCAAGTAGGATGCACGATGTGTATTCGTGCATATACAAGGCTCACTAGCCCCATCCCCGGGATCACATGGTGTCACTTCATTTTAATCATCGGCATTTGAAGAAAAAGACTAAAGCAAACAGAAATGATATGGATGTGTGCCTCATTGTTAGGTCAGACACATATTCCCGTGATGGTGCTAGTGAGCCAATTAGGATGCACAAGATGTGTATTCATGCATATCACAAGGCTCACTAGCTCCACCACGGATCACGCGGTGTCACTTCATTTTAATCATCGGCATTCGAAGAAGAAAAATTATTCATGGTGACAGTAACTAGTATACCCTCATATAACGGAATGGGTAATCTCGGTTCGAAAAAGAAAAAGCGCTAGAAAAATTAATGATTTAGCAAACCATGATTTAGCATCTAGCACACACATTTCACAAAAGCAGCTAGCAGCAAAAGCACCTAGCAGCAACTAAAAATGCATCTTCAAAATAGTTAAAAAGTACCAACTTTGGAGGCTTACAAAATTATCAAATCTTGATCCTATTTAAAATGTACCTTCATGGATCTCTTGTACTATGTTATTACCTCATAATAAAGCTCAAAAATATTTTTTTGAATACATCTAGTACCTTAATTGAAGGCATTTTTGTAGGCATGTTTAAACAGTGACCATATTTAACTAACCTAGCATCATGAACTAACCTAGCAATGTAACTAACCCAATATTTAGAGTTGTTCCTGCTGGCCGCTGCCAAGTGCACCTACCATGTATGATACTACAGTTGTTTGATTTATGGATGAAGCACCTCGGGGAGGGGAAATTTGAAATTCCCATAGGAAATTCGTCGAACACGTTACACGCGAGAGGTAAAGGGAGGGAGAGGCAGGGGAAGAGGAGAGGGAGAGGCCAGCAACCACAGGGGAGGAGTAGAGGGAGAGGCAGCGGAGAGGCAGCCGCAAGGGAGGAGGAGAGGGAGAGGAGCAGTACCTGCAGGCGCTGGTCCGAGCGCGGCGCAGGTGGCGCTGGTCCGAGCGGCGCAGGGCGTGGGGACGGGGACGGCAGGAGTATCGGCAGCCGACGGAGCGGGGAGGCAGGGTCGGAGGCAGAGGTGGACACGGCGGGTGCGGTGGACACAGGCCTCCTCCTCCTGGTGCTCGTCCATGTGCGGCTCCTCCGGTGGACGTGGCGGTGCTCCTCCGGTGGCGGTGGCGGAGAGTGAGGGCGAGGGGACAGGGGCGGCTCCTCCGGTGGCGGCGGTGGCGTCGGGCTACCGGCGGCGAGGGGGGTCGTCGAGCGCGGGAGGGTTATAGGACACTTAGCAAAATTTGGGGAGGAAAGGGGCAGCGCGGGGGCGGGCCCACATGTAAGTGGAGGCCCGAGAATTCTGTGGCGCATCTGCTACGCGGTGCGCCACAGAAATTTAAGATTCTGTGGCGCATCTTCTAGGTGGTGCGCCACAGAAATTTAAGATTCTGTGGCGCATCTGCTAGGTGGTGCGCCACATAATTTCCTGGCCTACAGTTCAAAAAGCTGTGCTGCTATTACTTGACACAAACAGGAAAACTACCCACTGGTTTCCAACAAAACTGGATTAACATGGACAGCCAGGTTCGAATCCTGGCTGTCTCACTTTTTATTTCTTTAATTTTTTTCTTTAAATTATTTTTGGTTAAATTTGGTTACAAAATACACACAATGTCTCATACATATTCAATTCATTTAATACATATATATGCTCTTGCATTGTCTCACACACAATGTCTCTCATATATATTCATTGAATACATATATATGCGTGCATTGTCTCACACACACACACACACACACACACACACAAATTAAATACACCAAAAAAGTCTTCTTCGTCTCGGTTCCGAGCTAGCTTCTCTTCTTTCCCTTCTTCGCGTTTGAATACTTTAGGCCGGGCACCTTGAGATTTCTTCGCGTGAACGGACAACCTTTAGTAGGTAGGGAGGTCTTCCGTCTTTCTTTGCTAGTAGTAGGCATGTCGAAGTACTTGTCGAATTCCTCCTCGATCTTCGGATCGCCGTTCTTGTCCAAGTCTTCCTCGTTGGCATCTCCTTCCATTCCGATGATGCTCCTCTTGCCCCTCCTCACGACAACACGGCTAGGCTTTGACGGGTCGGTAATGAAGAAGCATTGCTCGACTTGGCTGGCGAGTACCCATGGCTCATTTTTCGTGGAGGCGTTCTTCGATTTGGCATCGGGTATTACCATGGTGGTGAAATACCGGTCTTCTTTGACGACGTCCTTGGCCCATCTCACACAGAACATTGGCACCAACTGTCCACAGTAGTTGAGCTCCCATATCTCCTCGATCCTTCCGAAGAATCTTTCCTTCACAGTAGCCTCGTCATCGCCGTAGGATAGCATAGTTACTCCTGAGTTTTGATATTCGCTATTCCTGTCCTTTTCCTCGGTGCAGAATCTGTAACCGCTGATGTCGTATGTCTGATAGGTCTTTACGTTGTGCCCGGGGACCTGTGATAAGGAGAATATGAGTTTTTCATATTCCGTAGCTGGCGGTATGCTCTTTGCTTGAACCAGTTGCCTTTTCTTGAACCAACGCGTGAAGCTGGAGTTGTGCTCTCTGGTTACGTCTCCCTTCTTCCTCGGTCGGCCCAGGTCGATGTAATTCTGCTCGATTAATCTTTTGTGCTCTTCCACCCAAGGTTCGATCAATTGTAAGTGTTGTAGCGTGAACCGGTGAGCCCTGTTGAAGTCATCTTGTCGACCATGAATGTCTACATGGAGTGAGCGGTAGCCCTCGTGGTGACCAAATCCCTCGAGCCTGCCGAGGTGCGTCCTGATTGGCAGACCAACATCCTGGTTCTCGGTGCTCAGATAATTCTTGCAGAAGGAGATGCACTCGTAGGTCAGGAAGCCCTTGGCCATGCTTGCGTCTGGACGGGACTTGTTGCGGACGTATCGTTTCATGACACCGTTCTGCCTTTCGAACGGCATCATGTAGTGCAGGAACGTCGGCCCGAGCTGCCTGATGTCATCAACGACATGGATAAGGAGATGCACGCAGATATCAAAGAATGCGGGCGGGAAGTAAATCTCGAGCTGGCATAATATCACCACGATTTCTTCCTGTAGCCTGTGGAGCTGCCTCACACCAATCGACTTCCTGTTGATGACGTCGATAAAGTTGCAAAGGCCAAGCAGCGTATCACGGACATGCTCGTCCATTAGCCCTCGGATCGCAACGGGGAGTATCTGCGTCATCAGCACGTGACAGTCGTGAGACTTCATCCCGCTGAACCTCTTCTTCGTTGCATCCAGATATCTGCTTATCTTCCCCGCGTAACCGTGAGCAAATTTGACTCCTAGGAGGCACCTAAAAAACTTCTCGAGCTCCTCCGGACTCATAGTGAAGCAGGCAGCGGGAAGCACCACCACGTTCTTCTTTGCCCTTTTGCGGCGACCTTGAGTCCCTTCCGTCTGATCATCATCATCATCGTCGTCATCACTATCGAGTGCCTGAAAATCTTTCCTTATGCCAAGCCATTTCAGATCGTATCTTGCTTTCGTCCCATCCTTGGTCCTATCGGACATGTTGCAAAGAGTGCCAAGTAGACTCTCGGTAACGTTCTTGGTAATGTGCATTACATCGAGGCTATGGGGCGTGTGGAGTACCTTCCAGTACTCCAAGTCGTGGAAAACAGACCTCGCTTTCCATACACCCAGCAGGGGGTCTACCCTCGGTCGCTTCTTTCCCGGCGCAGGGCACTCCTCCCAATTTTTCAAAAGCTCGTCGATTTCTTCGCCGCTCACGGGCACGAGGCTCTTTCGAGCTCGTCTTTACCATTGAACAAATCACCGCGTTTCCTCCACGGGTGATCCATGCGAAGCCACCTTCGAGCCCCTGGGAACACGGTTTTCGAAGACCCGGGATCCCTTGGTAGCTGGAGATGCGGGGTCTTATCCATGCACCTGACACATGCGCAGAATCCATGGCCAGCTGTGCTGATACATATGAGCAACCAGGATAGTCTTGCACCGTCGTGAGCAACGCGGCTCTCATATCGAAATAATCTCCAGTGTAGGCGTCCCACGTACGGACTGGCGTCTCCCACAACCTGGCTAACTCCTCTTTCAATAGCGCGAGATATAGATGTATGTCGGTACCAGGTTGTTTCGGCTCCTGAATGAGAATACTCATATGTATGTACTTTTGCTTCGTGCACAGCCACGGGGGAAGGTTGTAAGGCCATACAAACACGGGCCAGGTGCTATGCGTGCTACTCTGGTTGCCGAACGGATTGAGTCCATCGATGCTCATACCCAGCCTGACGTTCCTTGCGTCGCGCCCGAAATGTTCGAAGGCCATGTCCAATGCTTCCCACTGGCAAGCGTCTGAAGGGTGTGTCAGGATCACGCCCTTCTCCGGATCTTCTTCGGGCTTCTCCCTTTTCTTGTGCCATTGCATGAGCTTTGCTTCCTTAGGGTCCACAAAATACCGCTGTAGACGGGGAATGAGAGGAAAGTACCATACCACTTTTCAAGGAACATTCTTGTTCCCACTCTTGTACCGTCCCTGGCCGCACACCGGACATGTGGTTCTGTCCTTGTACACGCCCCGATAAATTACGCAATCATTGATGCAGGCATGGTATCTCTCGTACGGTAGGTCAAGAGGGCACACGACTTTCTTGGCCTCCTCGATACTGCTTGGCAATGTGTTCCCCTCGGGAAGACGATCATACCAGAATTTCAGGTGCTTACTGAAGCTGACGTCGGTCCATCTATTTTCCTCCTTCATCTGTAGAGCATCAAGCGTTACATGCAAGCGCGTATGCTGGGGTCGGCAATCACGATACAACGGAGTCATCACGTCTTTCTTCATTTGCTCCAGCTTGGCTTTCTCTCTGGCTGCACCTCTGGCGTGGCTCGTCTCCTTGAGTAGGAGTTCCTGAACATGAGGGTCCTGCAAGGCCGAAGTTAGCGAGGTCTGCGTGTCCGCGTCTTCTCCACCACCATCTACTCCTTCATCATGACCATGTCCGCCGGCATCTCCTTCGTCATGATGATCTTGTTCGCCGGCATCTCCTTCGTCATGATGATCTTGTCCGCCGGCATCTCCTTCGTCATGATAACCATGTCCGGGAGACTCTTCGTCTTCTCGCCCGCCCTCGTTTTCATGCGCACCATTTGCTGTCGGCGCCTTGTTGAAGCCTATCCAGAAACCGCGCCTGAGCAGGTGTTCCTCCAATTGTCCGGAATCAGGATCGATCCAGCTCACGAGTTTGCATGTTCGACACGGACATCTTATCTGGTGCCTGTTGCACCGAATCATGTCCGCCTTTGCTTCTTCCTTGTATCTACCGATTTGACTGGAGCTCATCTTGATGACCATGGTTGCTATATATAGATAAAAGCAGAAATAAGAAACGAGAGTATTGTTAAGTAAAACCGCAATGTGCACACGCGCACACACACACACACATATGTCCCTTTTTTTCAGCAAAGGTCGTGCCAAAATTTTTAAAAATTTCGGCATGACCTTTGCTTAAAAAGGGACATATGGAGTACCCGAATTCGCCGGAACGGAAGTTAATCTACGTTCCGGCAATCTCAAGGGCCTCTCGGGGTACCTGCAAGCATTTCACAAAAATATCCACATCTCCACTACACGATGGTCGGAGCACAACAAACAAACATCTCACCATCGTGCAAACCGCCCCTTCATATGCATGTTTTGTGCCGGCCACACAAAACATGCATATGCATGTCCATCCAACTATACTCACCTAGTAGATTTGTCACCGAGACGTGATCGCGATCGATGAGAGAGAGTGTGCGGTGTTGGAGAGAAAAAGAGATGTATTTGGGAGAGGAGTAGAGTATATATGGAGCCTCCCCCGGCCCCCTCACCAATTACCTATCAAATAAAGTAGGTTTAACTACAAAGAATGGAGAAAAGTATGAGCAAAATGGGGTAGGAGGGAGGAGGAACACGATCTGCTCTAGGTGGGAGGAGAGGGGAAGAAGAAGACAATGGGGGTGGTGAGTGGGGGGCTGCCCTTTTTTTAATTCTGGAAAGACATTTTGTGGCGCATGGAACCACATGCGCCACAGAAATGCATATTTCTGTGGCGCATCCTTCCCCATGCGCCACAGAAACACCTCCCCCCAATCATTGGTGCCGGTCCCACACAATATTCTGTGGTGCATACTTCCAGATGCGCCACTGAAATGCAACTTTTTGTGGCGCATCAAACTTCATGCGCCACAGAAATGGTGTGGTAGGATGCCATCCAGCCGTTGGTGGTGGGGCCCACATGTTTTCTGTGGCGCATGGGAACAAGTGCGCCACAGAAAGTGCCAATTTAGTGGCGCACTGGACAGGAATGCGCCACAGAAAACCTCATCTTTCTGTGGCGCATCCCAAATGGTGCGCCACAGAATATTAGTAGTGGCGCACGGCATCTTTGGTGCGCCACAAAAAGACCTTCCACCTATAGCTAGTTTCCTAGTAGTGCGGCCTTGCTCTTCTTGCGCACTCCTCCCTTCCTCTTTGGTTTTGGGGCGAGGCGTTCCTCACGGCTTGTTATCTCATCAATCGCATGCCTACGCCGGTTCTCAACAAGGAGACACCTTTGTTTCATCTTTTCCGTGTTCAACCCACTTATTCCTCTCTTCGGATTTTTGGGTGTGCTTGTTGGCCTAGTCTTCGCAAATATAATGCTCGCAAGCTTGAGTTCCGCTCCAAGATGTGTGTCTTCCTCGGTTATAGTCCTATGCACAAAGGTTACAAGTGTCTCGATCGTGCCTCGGGAAGGATTTATATTTCTCGCGATGTTGTTTTCGATGAGAACGTTTTTCCCTTCTCTAGCCCCGGAGTTTCCGTTGATATTGCCGATCTTGAGCATGCACTTTCTTTTCCTATGGATGAACCAGTTCCGGATGTACCTGTGCGCAAATATGACCTGTCCTATTTGTCTACTAACCCGCCTGTGTCAGGCGATATTTATTCGATGCCATCTCAGGTACCCCCGACGGCCCCTGGCGCTGCGACCTCGGACGTGAGCAACGTCGACGTGATCGACGTGCATGGCTCGGGCGCATCTCCCGATGAGCCCACGTCGCCCGCCCCGTCACCCACGGGCTTGCCACCTTTGCCTGCCTCGTCGTCGTCTGCTGGGCCGGCCCAGCCCAGCGCCTCGCGCCAACCCGCGTCGCCTTCCGCTGGGGAGCTCTCTGAGCACCTGGCCGCGATGCCTCTGGTTGAGCCGTCTCCTGTCACGTCGGAGGCTCCGTCGCCCGCTCCCGTACACGGCATGATCACTCGCAATCAAGATCATACTCGACGCGAGAAGACCTACAATGATGGCACCGTCCGGTATAATCCCAGCCGCCGTGCGTTTTTCGCCGCCCCCACCTCCCATCGGGATGCTCTTCGGGAGCCGGCATGGCATGCGGCGATGGCTGAGGAGTTGGCTGCTCTGCGCGAAACGCGCACCTGGACTTTGGTGCCTCGCCCTCCTGGAGTTAATGTCGTTGGAAGCAAGTGGATCTTCAAGACCAAACATCGTCCTGACGGTTCGATTGACAAGCATAAAGCTCGTCTGGTTGCCCGTGGCTTCACTCAGCAGCATGGTATAGATTATGGTGATACCTTCAGCCCAGTTGTCAAGCCAGCCACTGTTCGTTTGGTGCTCTCTCTTGCAGTATCTCGCGGCTGGACTCTTCGTCAGGTGGATGTTAGTAATGCGTTTCTACATGGGTACTTAGATGAAGATGTCTATATGCAGCAGCCCCCCGGTTTTGAGGATGCTCGCTTCCCCTCACATGTCTGCAAGCTGCAGCGGTCCCTTTATGGCCTCAAGTAGTCTCCTCGTGCCTGGTATGCTCGGCTGAGTCAGCTTCTTCTTCAGCTTGGGTTTGTTGCCTCCAAGGCGGATACTTCATTGTTCATCTTTTCGCGCGGCACTGCACAGATTTACATGCTCGTATATGTCGATGACATTGTCATTGCTGTCTCTTCTCCTGCCGTGGTGGATCTTTTGGTACAGTCCTTGGCAGCTAGTTTTCCTATAAAGGATTTGGGCAAGCTGGAGTATTTTCTTGGATTGGAAGCGTCCTTCCATTCAGGGGGCATGGCATTGACTCAGCGAAAGTATGCACTTGATCTTCTTCATCGAGTCAATATGGAGAATTGCAAGCCCACTTCCACTCCACTTGTCACGTTGGAGCCACTGTCTCGTGAGTCTGGTGCTCTACTTGGTGCTGATGATTCTTTCCGGTATCGCAGTGTGGTTGGCGCACTTCAGTATTTGACGCTCACTCGCCCAGACATTTCCTTTGCTATGAACAAGGTGTGCCAGTTTCTCTCGCAGCCGACTGAGGTTCATTGGGAAGCTGTTAAGCGTATTCTGAGATATGTCAAGGGTACGCTGGATACAGGACTGCAAATATGCAAGTCCGACTCCACCGGTGTTAGCATATTCACGGATGCAGACTAGGCAGGCTGTGTCGACGACAGACGATCCACTGGTGGTTTTGCTGTGTTTGTTGGGCCGAACCTTGTCTCTTGGAGCTCGAAGAAGTAGCCTACCGTCTCGAGATCTAGCACCAAGGCTGAGTACAAGGCATTGGCGAATGGCGCTGCTAAGGCCATGTGGGTTGAGTCGGTTCTACGGGAACTCGGCGTCTCACGGCAGCGAGCACCTATTTTGTGGTGTGATAATTTAGGGGCTACTTATCTGACTGCTAATCCAGTTTTTCACTCTCGTACCAAGCACATCGAGATCGATTTCCACTTTGTGCGGGAGCGAGTTGCTGCAGGCACACTGGACGTCAGGTTTCTTTCGACGGAAGATCAGTTGGCGGATGTGTTCACTAAGCCCGCAACTCAACAGATGCTAGACCGTTTTAGAACCAATCTGAATCTTGTGCAAAGTTCAGATTGAGGGGGCATGTTAAATATACGGTCTGTGCTATATTCGTACTCTTGTATGATTGTAATTGTAACTGATCATCTATATATATATACACACGTGCGGAGACTGTGAACCCCACGAAACCCTAATCTTGACTATGCTTGGTGTGTACTAGTAAGATGTAGCGTTTGTGCTCCGTGTCCTGTAGAATTAAAAGAACTTCGCTCGCCCGCTCCGCGTCGTCCCCCGCGGGCAACTGGGGCGGCGGAAAAAGCTAGCTTTGCCCTGTCCCCACTCCTCCTTCTCCCTCTGCCGCTGCCGCCGGTGAGCGCCGCCGGGCAAAGCCCGGACGGTGTGAAAGAACAAACGATGTCCCGGATGTCGCCTAGAGGGGGGGGGTGAATCGGCGATTAACACTTTTTCTAATTAGGGCTTGATAATTGCGGAATAGAACTATGTGTTTAAATTAACAAGCCAACAACCTAATTAGTAGGCCCACCTATGTGCACCAACAACTTATGCTAAGCAATTTAAGCGACAAGGTGATAGCAAGATAAGAACTTCAAGCACGAAGGCTATCACAAAGTAAAGTGCATAAGTAAAAGCTCGGGTATAGAAATAACCGAGGCACGCGGAGACGAGGATGTATTCCCGAGTTCCTCCTTGTTAAGGGAGTACGTCTCGTTGGAGGGGTGTGAGCTCGCCACAAAAGGCCTACTCAAGATGCCACAAAGGCCTCACCCTATTCTCCGATGAACCTCACCCAAGGGATTGGTTCACCTTCCACTATCGGAATCCTTCGAGGCGGATTCCGGAGCCCTTTTACAACTTTCTTGGGGCACACACCCACAACTCAATTGGGGGCTCCCAAATTCGTGCCGAAGCTTCACAACCGAAGTCTTCGCGGCACCTCCAAACCGTCTAGGGTACACGATGCACCCAAGAGGCAACAAGCTCTTGGGAACACAATGCACCCAAGAGTAACAAGCTTCTCAACGTCGATCTTCACATATCACCGTAGGGAGAGCAACCCGATGCAACAAATGCAAGAGGCAAGAACACACAAAGTGGTCAAGTCCTTCACTCTCAAATTCCAACCAAGCAATAAATGCTTTGGGGAGAATAAGAGAGGAAGAACAAAGGGGATGAACACAAAGCAACCCCAAATCTAGATCCACTAGGTTCCCCTCACTTAGAGGAGAATTTGATTGGTGGAATGGTAGATCTAGATCTCCTCTCTTGAATCCCTAAATTTGGGCAAGAATCATCGGAGGGATTGAGAGGAATCAAGCTCACAAGTTTGCAACAATGCAGGAGAGAGAGTGAGAGCTGAGTAAAAGTTGAGCAACCTCCACTTGGGGGAAGAAGGGGGCTATTTATAGCCTCCCCCAAAAACTAGCCGTTGGCGCAGCGCAGGGCCGGAAATTCCGGGTTAAAGGGGCCGGAAATTCCGGGTTAAATGGGCCGGGGGCCGGAACTTCTGGCCGGGGGCCGGAACTTCTGGCCGGGGGCCGGATATTCCGGGGCTTACACCGGAATTTCCGGTGCCCCGGAAATTTCCGGAGCAAACCTCCGGTGCAAAGTTCCGGACGCCCACCCGAGAGAAAACGCGAAAATGACTTAGCCAAATTTTCCTTGGGCCGGATATTCCGGACCAAAGACCGGAAATTCCGGACCCCCGGAAATTTCCGAGGAAACTTCCGAGGCAAAATTCCGGACCCCCTCCAGAGAGAAAAGCCAAAAGGACTTAGCCAAAAAAGCTCAGATGAAAAAATGGGCCGGATATTCCGGTGCAACGTCCGGAACTTCCGGGGGGCCGGAATTTCCGGACCCCGGGCCAGAATTTCCGCCCCTGGCCGGAATTTCCGGACCCCGGGCCGGAATTTCCGCCCCTCAGAAAAACTGCAGAATGAGCAATACGAAAACGGGCATATCTTTTGCATCCGGACTCCGTTTTCGATGATCTTGGGCTCGTTGGACTCGCAACGAAAAGCTCTACAAGATCATGCAGAGAAACATCATTGTCCATCATGTGAGGAGGAGGTCACAAGGAGAGAGAGTTTGACCTCTCTAAAAAGGACATGCCGGGAAAACCTTCTTTTTGAAAATCGGAAATGCCGTATCTTTTGCAAATGAAGTCCAAATGACATGAAACCAATTTTGTTGGAAAGAGGACGACAAATGCAACCTTTGTAAATGGCAAACAAGCAATGGGGATTTTGCAAAGAAATGGAAGAGATAAATCTTCCGCACGGATGAACCGGCAAAATCTCCAATACCGAAAACGCAATAGAAGGCGCATACGAAAACCGTTTTTGGTGAACTTAGCCTTGTCATGACGAGCACGACAAGCACCAAGATCACACCACGATAAGAGTCAAATAAGAACCAAAGAAGATGATTTCAAGGATGAAAGGATGCAAAGGGTTGAGCTCTCCACGAACGATACGATCACGATACTCGGTCGAGAGCCTCTCTTGATAGTACGGCTATCTATCCTATAACCCGGTCTCTCACTAAACATCATGAGACCGGTAAAATAGAAACCCTACCAAGATCATACATTTGCCTTGCGCATTAATCCACTTGAGGTCGATGGAGACGATCTTCATCTCCTCAAGGCGAACCATCTTCTTGATTGCGCTTCGCTTGGTGAAGATTCATATGTGGCTCCCCCATACACCAAGATGGGGGAAGCACCACTTCAGCAAATCTTCACTTGGCCTTTATCTTGATGACGAACACCATGGCCTTGATCAACAAATGATCTCCTTCCCTTAACCTTGACTCCAACACATGGAGAACAAGCAAGACCTTGACTCCAACACATGGAGACAAGCAAGCTAATGGACATCTACAAATATAGCTCAATGCAAATATTAGTCCATAGAGATTGTCATTAATTACCAAAACCATGCATGGGGGCAACCATGCACTTTCACGGTGCCGGTGGCGGTGGGCTCTTCTCTACCCGCTCGTCTGCGGCCCGCGCGGGGTTGGGTCGGTAGGCGGCGGTGCGCTGCAGCATGGAGGTTTCGGCCTGGCGGTGGCGATGAGGCACGACGGCGGCGGGGTCTGGCAGCGGTGGTGGTGGTTAGGACGACGCAGCACGAGGAGTGCAGCAGGCGGCAGAGCTCGCGGGGCGGGGCTGCAAGCCCAGATCTGGGCCCGCCGGGCCTGATCTGGGTATGGCGGGCTTCGGCCGACGTCAGTGGCCTCGGAAATCACCTGCGGTGGCGCCCGTCGTGGTGCTCCCTCGAACCTGCTGCGGCAGGGTTGGGCGCTAGACCTAGGCCAGGCGGGCCAAGGTCCGGCGGCTGCCTGGCCGACCCATCCCAGGGTCGCATCATGCGATGTGCGGGCGACACGGAGGCGCCGTGTCCGCTACTGCACATCTCATGTCTGCCTCCTGTGTGCGGTCGTCCTCCACGCTCGTGTTGTCGGAATCGCAGTCGCACGTGGTCTCTATCGTTCCACGCGTGCGAGACCATGGACGCCGGGGCGGCGGCCTCGGAAGGGGACCACATGGCCACCTCTCCGGCGAGTGGCGTTGCGGCGGTGATGGCTCTATCCTTGGCTATGTGGCTGGCGAGGAGCAGGCGGCGGGGGATCCTGGTGTTGGTGGCGCTTCGGCAACGGTGACTCCCAGATCGTGTCATGGAGGTCTGACTTGATGATAGCGAGCGGTCCGAGATACCGGGTAGCGGTGCGAAGGTTTTTCCGGGCGAAAGCCTAGCGCTTTGGCGCCAGCAACGGTGGCACCTATGGGTGTCGTGACCCTCTTGGGGGCGTTGCTGCGGTCACCTTCCCCCCGTCAGGGCTCCGGGTGAAAACCCTTGACCATTTCGGTCTCGATGACGGCGGCGTGTTGCGTCGTCACCCTCTTGGGGCGTTGTCGTGGAGCTCCGGTGCTTCTCGGTCTCACTTCGGTATCATCGGTGGGCAAGTGTGAATCCCGTTTCGTGACTCTTTCGACGCTGGCGTGAGGCGTTCTCGACGGCCTCCTACGTTATACACGTGACTATGTCTCCACGTCTGTCTGTCCTCGTTGTCCGCCGGCAGGATCGGCGCTTCACGGACCGGAGCGAGAGGGCAGGCGGCCCTCTCCGGTGACAACTTGGCGGATGTTGTGCGACTAAGTCCGGTGATTTCACAAGGAGGTGTGGTGGCATCTCTAGTTAGTTGTTTCGAGCGTTTTGTCAGGGTGTGGACACTCCTGGTTTCTCTGTTTTTATCTGTGTTCTGCTTTGTAAAAGGTTCCCCTCATCATTTTGTATCGGTTCGGCCGTGTATGGCTTTATTTATAAAGCGGAGCGAAAGCCTGTTTCATCGAGATGTAGCGTTTGTCCAAAAAACTTTTGAGTTCCTGAAGAAAGCAGATCCTAAAGTATTTCTACTTGCTGGTGTTCCAAATGATGTAGGCCTTGAAGCTGCATTATCTATCCTAATTTTTGCGGGTGCAAATACATGCACTACGTACCGGACCATTATCTACCATTTAATAATTCCAATTTTCGATTCACTGCTACTATCTCCGTTCCATAATGTAAGCCTTTTTAGCATTTCTCTTTCCATCCGTATCTAGACATGTTTTAGTGTAAGGTTCAAATGAATCTTGCACTAAAACATGTCTAGATACGGATGAAAAGAGAAATGCTAAAAAGGCTTACATTATAGAACGGAGGGAGTAATTAGCTACGATGCCATCACAGAGACAAACTTCCCCTGCAACGCCAAACGAACACAAACACAGAGACAAGCCCTAGCTATCCAGAGTACATCAACGGAACAGGACTCGATCAGGACGCCAAACGAACACAACAAACACAGAGACAAGCCTCCAGAGTACATCAACGAAACGAGACTCGATCAGGACGCCAAACGAACACAAACACAGAGAGCTATCCAGAGTACATCAACGAAACTGGACTCGATCCGGACACAGAGAGGAGTCCTCGGCGAGGAGGCTTACTGCAGACAGTCACAGCACACGTACGTAGGAGTCGGAGGAGGGCGACGAGGCTTAGTGCAGACAGTCACAGCACACGTCGGAGTCGGAGGAGGACGACGAGGAGGTCGACGGCGTCGGGGGCGCGGCGTTCTCTAGGTCGTTGACGGCGTTGCAGCGGCGACGGGCCGGCTTCACCTTGCGACACCACTGAAAATAGGAGAGGACGGTGACGACAAGGAGAAAGCCGCCGGTGATGCTGCCGATGATAGCCTTGGCGGTGCGATCGGAGTGGTCGGTGCGGCCGGAAGAGTTCGGGCCTTCGGCGGCGGGGCACGGCAGAGCGCCGGGGCAGGCGGCCGGCGTGCATGGCGGCGGCTCCGGACACTCCGGGCAGGGGCAGCACACCTGCGTCAGCCCCGCCGGTGGCGGCGGGACAGCCGCCGAGAAGCCCCCGATGATGGGTGTCGTCGGCTGCTGCGGGACGACGACGACGACGCACGGCGGCGGGTTGGGGCAGACTTGCTGCGGGCATGCTGGAAAGGCGGGGCAGGATGGACACGCTGGGCACGGCGCGCAGTACTGGGTCGCGCCGGTGCCCGTCGGAGCAGGCTGGGTGGTGTCGTCGGCGGCGGGCGGCGTCGCCAAGGAGAGGATGCAGACAAGCACGAGGAGGACCGCGGGTGTCGCCATGCGGCCGGCTGGCTCTGGCTGGGGACGAGGGAGCATGCGAGGGGCGAGGCTAGCTGCTGGGCGGAACGGTGTGGTGCTGGCTGGACTGCTGGAGTGGTGGAGTTGGAAGAAGAGGAGGAGGGTAGATATAGAACAGGGGGAGCTAGGGTTGCGACGGCGCTGCATGGGAGCAGGTGCAGGGCGTGGGGGAAGTTGAATAATTTTTTTGAAGGTCGGAACTCGATGGGAAGTTGAATAATGACCTGATGCAAACTAACTTCTGCCCGACTAGCTGCCAGGGAGTCCACGAGGTGGGCCATGTAGTATAAAAAATGTTGCGCGGCCTATAGCCGACCACACGCGTGGCATGCTGAAGCATCCGCGAAACAAAAGATCAGCTCCATCCCAATCCAACGTGATATCTTACGGAGATCGAACCTGGGTCTAGCAGCTACGTACGATTAGGGTTGAAAAAGGTAAGGAAACTTTCCTGTCGTTTTCGTAAAAAGGAAACGAAAAAAAAAAAACGGAATTTTGCGGAAACAAAACAAAACGGAATATTTGAAAACAGAAGCGACAAAGAAAATGATAAAGCCTATTTCGAAGGAAACGGAAACGAAAAGGAAATTCTGTATTAACGAATAAGAAAAGTTTCCGCATACACAGCCCAACAACCAGGCCCTACATGCAATCAGACCCGATTGCGGCCCAGTTCTTTTGGCGGCTTCTCCAGGAAGCTACCCTACCCCTAGCTTTCTGGGGAAGCCGCATCAAAAATTTAGTTAGGCTTCCTAAGTAGTTTAGATTAAACCATTTCGGAAGCCTACCTAAATTTTAAGTGCGGCTTCTCCAGGAAGCTGGGGGTAGGACAGCTTCTCAGAGAAGCCGCCAAAAGAACTGGGCCTGCATATTCTAGTTACTAGTTAGGTCCCATTATTAATACTAAACCCTAATTAATCTAATCACATACGTCTTTTGTTGAGGTTGTGAACAATTCTTTGTCTTCTTAGATACTTCTTTATGTGTGTATTTTGATGTACGAACCGACATATTATACCGCTATTATGTTCCGACAAATGTTCGTTTTCGTCTCATTTCCGTCCCGTATCCGTTTCGTATTCATTTCCGGTGATTTCCGCTTCCGTATTCGTTTCCGGGGTTTCCGATTCCGTTTCCGATTCCGGCGAGACTAGCGGAAACGAAAACGATAAAGCATGTTTCCTTCCGTTTCCGTTCCGTTTTCAACCCTACGTACGATGGTTAGGATGTTGGGTATCGCTGCGGCCAAGGGTCTCGCCGCCGGTTCCGTGCACATGTTTCTCGTCCATCTCCGCGGTGCTGTAATCGGCCGGGGCGTGGAGCATGTGACTAGCTTGTTCCTCTCGTTGTTCTTCAGATTTGACGAAATTGCTTTCTCGATATATATATATATATATATATATATAGAGAGAGAGAGAGAGAGCAGGACTATTCTGCAACCCCCCTTAAGAGGTTCTAGAATAGCTATTCTAGAACCACCCCATCTTAATCACCTTCTTATCTGAAAACCGAACCAACTAGAGAATATTCCCCAACGACCCCACCCACTCCGGCTCTCTCTCTCCCCAATTCCCCCAACTACCTACCCGTCCTGCCCATCGGTAGCAGCCGCCCCGCGCACCTCCCAGCGTCCTGCGCCGCCGGCGAAGACTGCCGCGCGCCTCCCGCACCTCCTCGACTCTGGCCGCCATCTCCCGCCCCGACCCCCGCGGCGGCCGCCGCCGCCTCCGGGAGGGGCCCCGACCTCCGCCCCGCGCCGCTCTAGAGGACCCCGACCTCTGTCGCCGCGCAGCTTTCGGGAGGCCCCGGACCTCCGCCGCGCCGCTTTTGGGAGGATCCCCGACCTCCGCCTCCCACCGCCCGGGAGGGCCTCGACCTCTACCGCACGCCGGCGTGGAGGACCTCCACCGGGCTCCAATTGGCACAGCTCTGGACTTCCGCGCGCCCAGCTCGCCGGCGTGCCGATCTCCGAACGGCGACCTCGTCCCCGACCGTCACTCCACCAGCGGGCAACGGCAGCGCCATGGGCTCCCGGGCCGAGCTCCTCGGCTCCTGCTCCCGGCTCGTGTCGTCTCCTCATGCTGCGGTTCGGACCTCCGTCGCGGTCCTGGTCACCTGCCACTCCCAGTGCCTGTACTGAACTATAGATGCTACTGCTGAACTCGGTGTGTCGGTGCACCTGAACTACTGGTCCAGCATTTTTAACCACGTAGAAAAAAAGTTCACATGTTTTTGTCACGAAGTTCACGCTAGAAGAAAATGAAGTTCAATCTATATATTTTCGTAGCTCACTCTGATTAACACATAAGAAGTTCACTTTCGTGACGAGCGAAGTTTAGAAATGGTTCGAGTACGAAAATCTAATAGGTCAAAAAAAATCAAAGAAGTCGAAAACATGACGGAGAACGTTCATCTGGTGCTCCCTGAAGAAGTTCACTTGTGTTGTGAAGTGGGAAGTTCAGAAAAAACGAGAATTCTAAAAATAACAGAATTATGTATATTTAAAACTGCTATTAAACCGTAAGGAATTTCGAAAAAGTGCGTGAGATAACAAAGTTGCGGATTTTTCATAGCTTTCCAACGGTGTATCATTTGCGTCAATCCGTTTAACGGTTTGCAAATGGCGACCAAAATACTGTACGGTCGCGGAAAAAAATGTTCGTATATATGAAATTCTTTAAAAACCGTAACTAATTTCGAAAACCAATGAACATGAAAAAGTTTCGTAATATCGATAGCTATCCAACGGTATATCACATGCATCATTCCGATAAGTGGATCAAAAATCGCATAAGAAAATTTTCCGGCGAAGGTGGAGAATCAGTCTGTTCCGTCACGAAGTTCACATTACCATTAAATGAAGTTCATCAACATTGCGAGGAAAGTTCAGAAATGGTTCCAGAATAGCTATTCTAGAACTAGCATATATATATATATATATATATATATATATATATATATATATATATATATATATATATTCCAGCTATTCTGCACTCCCGTACAGAATAACTATTCTGAACAACTTTCTGAACTTCCTTACGAAAACAATGTGAACTTTCCGACGGAACTCTCAGATCTATTTTTTTGGCGGACAGTGTTTCGAGCGCCTCCGTCACGAAGTTCACATTACCATTAAATGAAGTTCATCAACATTGCGAGGAAAGTTCAGAAATGGTTCCAGAATAGCTATTCTAGAACTAGCATATATATATATATATATATATATATATATATATATATATATATATATATATATATATATATATATATTCCAGCTATTCTGCACTCCCGTACAGAATAACTATTCTGAACAACTTTCTGAACTTCCTTACGAAAACAATGTGAACTTTCCGACGGAACTCTCAGATCTATTTTTTTGGCGGACAGTGTTTCGAGCGCCATTTTCAAACCGTTTATCGGAATGACGCATGCGATATACCGTTGGATAGCTAGAGAAATTGCGCAACTTTTATTCTTCTGCCGGATTTCCGAATTCTTTACGGTTTTAAAGTAATTTTAATTATACTAAACACAGTTTTCGCGGATTTTTTTGTTTTCGTACTGTATTTTGGAAGCCATTTTCAAACCGCTCATCGGATGGATGCAAATAATATGCCGTTGGATTCGTATGGAAAATGCGCAACTTTTCTATCTCTGTCAAAATTTCCTAATTCCTTACGGTTTAAGAGCAGTTTTGAAAATAGAGACATCAGTTTTCTGAAATTTAGATCCGGCGGACAGTTTTTTCGCAATTACTTTTAAACCGCTTATCGAAACTTAACAAATAATATGCCGTTGGAAAGATATTGATTAGATGCAACTTTTATGTGTATAAATTATTTTGAAATTCGATACGGTTTTTGATTAATTTTGAAAATACGAAAAACGGATAGTCCACATAATATGCCATTGACCCTATTTTTTCCGAACTTCACATGGTACACAAGTAAACTTTCTATTTTTCGAACCACTTCTGAACTTTTTACTCATAAAGTTGACGAACTCCCCAGAATGCGTAGGTGAACTTCCTTAGTCTTCGTAATTAATTTCTCTGCGTACCGTATTTTTCTGAACCTCCCGCGTTATGTTAGTGAACTTCTTTTTTCCCCAAGTGAACTTTATTTGGCGGGACTATTTTGCTGAACTTCTCGCGATTCGTAAGCGAACTTCTTTTTTTTTTTTTCAGAAGTGAACCTCTTCCTGTACCATCTTTTTCTGAACCTCTCACGATACACACGTAAACTTCCTATTTTTTCGCAAGTGAACTTTATTTGACGGACTATTTTTTTGAACCTCTCGTGGTGCGTATATGAACTTCCTAACTATTTCACAAGTGAACCTCTCGTCGGACCATTTTTTTCTGAACTTCTCACGATACATGAGTGAACTTCTTATTTTTTTCGCCGGTGAATTTAATTTTTTGGACTATTTGTCCGAACTTCTCGCGATGCGTAAGTGAACTTCGTATTTTTTCTGATGGTATTTCTGAACTTCGTATTTTTGTGCCGGTTAAAACTTAAAGAAATGGACTGGATGATATAAACAAGTGCCGGTTTCTTTTGTGTAATATATTACACCAATGTGGAGTCTCTAGATCTAATCAAACATCTCAATAGTGTGGACAATTTATTCTGTACATTGACATGATCTCCCCCTATTTTTTGCTATTTCGGTTTTTCGTGTTGCTACAGCTACAGCTGCTTTATCCAAATGAAAAGAAGAGCACCGCATGGAGCACCACATGGGATGCTAGCTAGAAGCTGCTTCGGTAAGAGCCGCTGGAGCAAAAAGATTTGGCATGCCTAGCAGCATCCTGGAACACCGAAACGAACTTCAGAAAAGAACTTAACTGAACTTAGTATAGCTAACTGAATTTCAGAAATAATAGCTCACAAAAGCTGCAAACCGGACCGCCGCGGAAGAGCGCAGCGGACTGCCGGGGGCATGCATCGTGGACTCCGCTCCCTACGCCGGTGGAAAGGGGAGGCCGAGGGGTCCTCCGTCGGTGGTGGAGTGAGGTCAGCAGCGCGCATGACTGAGCTCCGGAGCGATGCGCTGAGGAGCAGCCGCACCGGCCGAAATTGAGCAAGGGTGCTCCGTCGGTGGTGGAGTGAGGTCGACGTGCTGCCGGCCGAGAGCAAGGCGGGGAGAACAGGGGAGCCGCCGGCCGCGCGGGGGGCAAGGGGACGTCAGGGGCGGCGCGGGGAACCTCCCGTCGGTGAGCAGGAGACCCCGATCTCCGGAGACGCTGCGTGGGGGCCTCCCGTCGGCGAGCAGGGCTCTGGTCGCGCCGAGCGGTGGCCTCACCGTGGATTAGGGAGGGTGGAAATGGGGCGACGGCGCTGGTGGTTTCCCGAGGGCGGCGATGGGGTTCGGGGCCCCGAAGGCGGTGGAGATTGGGGGGCCGGTGGAGGGGCAGCTCGATAGAGTGGGAGGGAGGTCGGGCGGCGTCGTCCTCGCCGGCATCCGTGCGGGACGCCATCGACCTTGCCGGGATCCGCGCGGGGCGGCGCGACCTCACCGAGAGACGCTCGGGGCTTGGAGGGGCGACCGCGCTGGCAGGAGTTTGAGGAGGGCCGCGACGGCGGGAGGTGTAGGGGGCGCGCCGGTGAGAGGTGGAGGGCAGCCGCGCCGGCGTAAGGTGGAGGGGGTGCGCCGGCGGGAGGTGGGATCGGGTGGGGTGGGGGTGGGTGCGTGCGGTAGCTGGTAGCGGTAGGTAGTTTTTTTTTTAACGGGTGGGATGCATTCGGGATAAGAAGGTCTTTTAGGATGGAAAGTTGTGCTGAATAGTTATTCAGCAAACTCTTAAGGGGTTGTGCAGAATAGTCCTACCCTATATATATATATATATATATATATATATATATATATATATATATATATATATATATATATATATATAAAAGCTCTATTAAACCCCTGGGTGCAGAATAAGTTATTCTGCATCCGGTCGATTTGCTGAGCCGGATGACAACCTGGTTCCGTCGAACCCGTTTTGCTGGTGCTGCTCGCCACGTGATGTTATTTGCTTTTTACCCCGACGGTTTATTTTTTCGATCGTGGGGTTTGGGAGCTATCCCACTACCCAGTCGCTCCTGTTTCTTTCTCTCGCGAGATTCTAAGCCAACGCGGAGAGCGGCGACGGCGTCGAGTGAGGGAGAACGGCGGTTCGCCGCGAGCGGATCGGGCAACCGCGGCTGGTTTTGGGTTCCGACAGCGATCTCGCGGCAGCTGCGGGTGGCCTCGTCGACCCTCCAGGATCGAGGCGGTTAGCGCACAGGCGCTGCGGCAAGCTTCGTGGCGGGTGGCGCCCTCGTCGGCGGGCGATGCTGCGGAGGTTCTCCTCTCTTTCGCATGTAGGTTGGGCATCGCGGGCGCCCAAGCACGCGGAGGCTTGGCCCTCGATCTTGCGCTCGACCGCAGGTTTCCGGCGGCGGTGTGGTGGGTGGCGGCAACTGGTGACTTCGGCGGCCTCACCCTCAGATTCGATGCATTCTGTCGCATCCCCTTGCAAGGTACATAATTTTTTGCTCGTTTTCAATCTGGGTGCACGAATTTCATTATGGCCTGCGCAAGATCTGATATGTGGCCTTTTTCTTATGGCAGTCATGGCTGAACAAAAATTCGCAGAGGTGTGGTGATCTGGTCCGCGAGGTAAGATTAGATGCCAGGACCAATGAAAAGGAACTCTCTCCAGATTAGACCTACGGCCGCCTCAAATCCTGCTACCAATCTTTTTTTTTCTCATAAACAGAGCTACTAATCAAGTTGTGTATTTTACTGGACTCCTCAGGTTCAGCTCCATTTATTTTCTGTTCTGGCCCCATCAAATGTTTATTAGTAGATTAAGCAATACGAGACTAGATACATGATAAATAAACCTATGTAGTTTCAGGTCATCTCGGTCATACTAAAACTATATTTAGTTTAGGAAGGATTGGCAAAAACAAGAAACCATTAATGTTGGTACTTAAGTTCAGTTGATCTAGTTTTTAACTGATCCATCTTATATGCAGTCACAATAATACACATTTTAGTGTATATTTATTTATTCCGCGGCATCGACACTGCCCCCATATTCATTATTACAATTATTCCAACAGTGGTGGTAGGCTGCTTGCTGATCTAATTTTTTTATATCATGTAGCTACGCTTCTTGTCTGCATCTTTTACCGATTATGGCGTTTGCAACAAGGGATCGGCGCTCGCTGCTTCTTTCTTCACCCCTAGAACTCTTCAGTACCGCCATTTCTACGAATTTGGATGAGTAAGTGACGATTTCTGTCCAATGGTGTATGATCTTGGTTGTGGTTGTTAAATTTTACTCGACGTAATTAGTATTGTTGTAAAAAACGAATCTTGAGACAAGTAATTCTTCATGTTCTTCAATTTCTTGGCGTGAAAGGTATCTCCAATCTAGTGCTAATGGCTATGCCCAGCTAAGTTCTTTGTGAAAGCACCAAATTGAAAGTAATTTAGTCTGGTTCTATAAATGAAATTATGAAATGCATTCTGGTTAGGGATTAAGAATTAAACAAAAAAAAGCACATTGGTTTTATGCTTGTTTCGATGATTTATCCTTCCAGCTGCCTTGAACTCATTCTATTTGATATCATTAGAAAATATTGCATTACCAAACTGCCATAGCTTTTTAGAGAAACTTTCACTGTCCTCCCTTTTTCTCTAATTGTAAAATCCGTCTTACCTGACTTTATTTTTTACAATAATCCATCTACATGAGATTTTATATGTGGCTTTCTTTTCATTTCATAGCGACGAATTGGTTACACGGAGTTAGGATTCTCTATTTTTCACTTTGATGACTCTCAGGTTGCAGCGAAAGGATTGTATTTGGTTGCATTTTACAAGGTCCTTTTGATGTTGGTCACGCTGCAGCTCCGTTCTATTGCTCATGAGACTACAATATCTTTTTGAGGTGTTTCTGTTCAAACTAGATGCGCAATCTTTGCTTCTTGTAATTGCGACTATGTATTCTGAATTATCTTATCTTGCATGTGTGAAAATTGGCATTGTTAGCATCTTCCTTTAGTTTTGTGATGTTAACTGAAAGAGTTGTTTCTTCTGTAGAGTCCACATACCAAGAGTGATTACTGCATCATATGTTGTTCCCCTGAAGCTACTTTGGAGCTCCTCTTCTGCCTTCATAAGCTATGTGTTTCCTGCATGATGACCTGCAATTTCAGGGCGTGGTGAGCGGCATTTTTCCTCAGTGGGAAACACGGTGGGTGGTCGCTGCGGGTGGTGTTGGGTGTGTAATTGGCATTGTGGTTCCGCACCCGGGTCTAATTCAAGGTATGTGGCTCCTTTCTTCTTCACAGCCTCGTTTGTTATCAGCGTACATCATGAAACAATCTCCCGAATCAACAATTTGTGACCTGTTCTTGTGGGGACAGTACAACTGGTGATTTATTTCCTGGTCTTGAAGACGACATAGAGTACAGAACCACAGTAAATATAGCCTTTGTTGAAGAAATCAGAATCTAGAAACTCTTTGATGACCCAGTCTTGACAAGATTTACAAAAATTACATGGAATTGAGCATTAGCAGAACTGGTTTTAATTTTTGGGTATCCAGTGTGCAGTTTTGAAACTTCAGGCAATTCAGAGTTTGAAAAACTGATTATTTTTGCATCAAGCCACAATGTCTCCCTAGGTCAACGCTACTATACTCCACGTCATTCTTTTTTCAGCAACTGGCACCATAGAAACATTGCACAAACAGATGAACACACTTACTATTGTGTAGAAACAGATTTTGAATTAATGCATGCTTTGTGGATATATTAATCTCCAATTCTGATGTAAGGTTTCCAATTAAAGTAAATTTTGATTCTTGGTTAGTCTCGATTCAGTCGTATGTTCTTCTACCTGTTGAAGCATCAAGTCACATTTATGTTTGTGGTGATGCACTGGAAAACTTTTATGCAATGTAGCAATGGAATCGTCTCTTCTATTAGTCATGTATGGTGTAAAGTAGCTTTGTGGTAAATGCAGGCCATCCTCTAGGAAATGAAGCGGCAGTACCGACTAATGGATATTGCACATTGATGTTCAGTTGGTGCCCTGGAAGATGGTTACCGAGATATTACCCAACAGGGTGAATACTGCATTCCTCCCAGGAATTGTACAGTAGTACCCACTAATGGATATTGCACATTGATGTTCAGTTGGTGCCCTGGAAGATGGTTACTGAGATAGGCAATGTAAGAAGATTACCCAGCAGGGTGAATACTACATTCCTCCCAGGAATTGTACAGTAGTACCCACTAATGGATATTGCACATTGATGTTCAGTTGGTGCCCTGGAAGATGGTTACTGAGATAGGCAATGTAAGAAGATTACCCAGCAGGGTGAATACTACATTCCTCCCAGGAATTGTACAGTAGTACCCACTAATGGATATTGCACATTGATGTTCAGTTGGTGCCCTGGAAGATGGTTACTGAGATAGGCAATGTAAGAAGATTACCCAGCAGGGTGAATACTACATTCCTCCCAGGAATTGTACAGTTGTAAGATATATTTTCTAAATGAGATGGTTGCTTCTTTTACATCATAATTACTTCAGGTTGGAAATTTCATGGTTTTCGTTTTTGAATTACATGGTAGTGACCATTCATACTCTGTAGTGAAACTTATTGGGAAGTTGGGAGATGTTTCCCTTTTTGTGAAGAAAGGTCATGGTGAATTGGTGATGAGACAGTCGATTCAAAACTGATGAGGAGCAAGTAATTAAAGGGCTTGACAAAGCAAGGCATAGCATGAAGAAAGAAGTGCCGCGGCTAGGTAGTTCTGCCTGACTCACAACGAGTGCGCCAGCATAAAAAAAGGTGCCGTCAAGGTGGCCATCAACACAGTATGCTGCCTGATAGGATGGAAATAAACCACCAAAGCGTCGTGTAATGAAATTAATGTAACATTATTTTTGTACTTAGTCATTTTATTAATCTAATGTCCAGAGATTAGTTCCTTTAGTTTTTGATAGGCAACTTGGCCCCTGCTGATATTTAGTCTATGGGCGCATGACGCTATGCCAGCAATTCTTTCAGAGCATGTGCATCACTATTAGTACTTTTAACCTTTATTATCCACCTGACATAAGAAATTTGGGTAACTGATGTAACAAATGTGGCATAGAGATTACATTGTGAGTGAAATGCAGTCTATTAGAGAAACCATGATATATATGTTTGTTCACGTGACGTCTATAAAGTGAAGAAAGCAAGGACTATTTTTACAAGTTAACATATTTTTTTGAATAAAGTTTAAATTTCAGGGCATATTTGCCAACCAAACATGTACGCATCAATGCATATACTTCTGGTGACCACTAAGCTAGTTCTAGGTAGGAGCCTTCAGTTTCAAAGAGACCTTCAGTCCAGATTTTTTTTTAATCTGATAGGTAGAGATAATTGTGCTAAAAATGGCCGACATAAGAAATATGAGATCCAACACAAAACTGAGAACTCCTTCAAAGACAATATGGTATCACACACCACATAAAAAATGGTACGCAGTGAGACATAAACCTGAATTACAGAAGGTAACTACAAGCCATGCATCATTCAAGAAACACATAATATGTTTCGTGGACGACGCCAATAAAATGACACATTCATAAGCAAATACATTACATGGACGCGGGTACTAGAAACAAATATTCGGCTATATACAGGAGTGCAACTTCGTTATTGGGAGAGGATGCACAAGTGGAGCTTCAAAGGCAAGTTTTTTACATATAAATTTCCATGGGCCTGAACTCCAGAGAATCAGGTAAAGGGCTGATTTCGTTCAACTCATGGAAGATGATGTATGACAGTATGAGAGCTCTTCAGTTCTCCTTTAGCTGCAGTACACAAACTTTCGATGAAAATACGCAAGACAAAGGATATCATCGTATGAATTTAGTGGTCTGACTGAACATACCGGTGCAAAGCTACAACGAAGCTGACTCTCTTCGCTGGTCGTAGTGCCGCAAGAACTTCATTGTGAATGACGCACATGAGTTTCCTAATTGAAGTTGCCAGGGCACTTCCTTGATCCAAATTGGCCATTCAGAGAAATCTTCAAACTGTTCACCCATCACAGCTTGAAAAGCATCACTCTGTTTGATCGATCTATAACCCCATGGGTCATTTCGATCTTCAAACGAGCAACCATTCTTGTACCAGTCAACCAAGTCCAAAACATCAATGCAAGTGTTCACTCGGTTGATGCAGTATAGAGAAGTGGTTGTTGTGGTGATATGTTCAAATGATCTGAATAGATTTATGTGGCAAGCTAACATAATTAATGTACTGTACAGAATAAAACTAACTCCAATTGCGTAATATTACAAGTACTAAACAACTTAATTTGTTTAGGGTCAACACCATTTAGATGCTCAGACAAGTATTTGACAGTCATGGAACTGTCATACACCTAGCCTGATAGAAGCTCTTCACAGTTCAACAAAGGCTGGCAAAAGAAATGCAGCACAAAAAAAGAAATAGTCACGGCTCAGAGATGGAAATGCAAGGCAAGTGCATACAGAAAAAGTAGGATGTTATGCGCGGCAAACATGAATTGTCATACCCCAAGAATCCAACTTAGGAAAAGCCTATAACCTCTACACTGACGCAAGAAGCTTCTCAGCATGATGAAGACACTAAGTGAAAAAATTCATGATCTCTACCAATGTCGACGCGCCATCCTTAAAAGATCAAGCCAAAGCCTCGCCAGAAGAGCACATGCCCAAGGGACGCATTGGATATAAGAGGAACACTGCCAGAGCTTGAAATGAGTATTGAATATCAGATGATTGGAAGAAAAAAAAATACAAGGCATAACAAAATCTTACTCCATCAAACTTCCGTCCAATACGACGATATCACATAGAGCAAGGGCGGTATCAAGAGGAATAGGATATACTCCTTTGTTAGGTGGGCACTTGAAAGGAGAAAGCAGTTTGGAACTAAAATGCTTATTTATCTGAGGGACTCGAAACCTTTAGCATAATAGTTTTGGTGGTCTTCCTGCCACAAACATACATCAGACTGCATTCGAAAAACGAAAATAAGAGCTGCTGAAACAAATCAAGTAAGAAAACGAGGATGATATTATTGTATTTCTATTTTTTAAAGCATATGTAGCTGAGACGACTTGTTTTATTCTCGAACAGAAGCATTGCACAATAAGTTGGTTATGCCGTGCAAAATTTGCAGTGGACATGAACTGCCAGTGAAGCATTTGCAATAGTTCTATGTAGTAAAAAAACAGCTAGTAAATATACCTAACATGCTTGCACGGTCTGTATTAGAAAAGAATAGAAAAAATGAGAAAGCTGTGCAAGACAGGGATGAATTTACTAGAAACGTTTTCAGCTATGTTGTCGAGATGTTCAACGAGGACAGGAAGAAATCAATGCCTAAAGTCTACGACTATGTAAAACTGATGAAGATAAGATAAGGAATAAGGGCACGCCAACCTTGTCTCGATCAAACATCGATCGGAGGCTCTCCCACCCTTGTGTCAAGTTTTCAGTGCCATGTCTATGGTGCTTTGGGGTCTCATCAAATACAGGATAAGGTATATGGGGAGCTGCAAAATTATAAAGGAGCAGGCATATAAAGATTTTTGTAACCTGATTAGGGATTTCGCCTGTAACCCTCATCGCTTTGTACGAAAAGAAAGCCACCAATACAAATCTCATGTAGAAGGATTATTATAAATAAAAAGTCGGGTTCGCAGAAGGATTTGAATTCATAATTCCTAACCCAAAATGCATTTCTTAATACGATTTATAGAAACAGCATGCTCACTAGCACTAGATAAATAAGAAGCACTCCTGACTTCTGTTTTAGTAGTATTTTCCCTTATATACTATAAATGTCCATGCATTTCCTTCCACTTATTTACTGAATGCAGCCTTGAACCTTCAAACTGAACAGTATGAATTTAATTTTACTTCTTTTCATCTTCTGTTACGTTCACAGGAAAAGTCTAGCAGAAAAGGAGTAGGAAGCATTGCAAAGTTAAGATTTCTGGGAACATGATTGATTCTCCTAGTCTCTTGTCAGAACAGGAGGTTTCTTCAGATTGCAAGGCTAAGAAAGTAAATTGGTAATACAGATGCAATGGCATCGAACGGATATTAATTTCTCTGCTTTCATGTTGACTAGCTATACATACGAGTCTGATTGGCAAAGACATTTCATTGCCCTGAAAGAATCATGGAATTTAGATCAGCTCTGAATACAAAAGACATCCACGTACTAGAAAGGAAAAGTCTGTCACCGTACCTAAACTGAAGACCACCGATGTGTTCAGGTCTCCCTGAAACGATTTGCTTGTCCGAGCAAGATACTGATGCCGCCGGCAGCGCCTACCGCAGCCACCACACGCCGCTCAGCACGCCTCCATTGCCTTCGATTCAGCCGGCTAACCACAACGCCGCCGATGACGCCGGTCGACCACGGCGCCGCCGATGCCGCCGGTCGACCACGACGGAGCGGAAGACACCCACAGATCACACTACCCGCTCGAGCCGGCCGCCATCCGCCGGCCGCTTGCCCCCTCGTCGCTGCCAGTCGCCGCTTCAACTGGAAACCACGATGGAAATATAGTGGGAGCTCCCAAGCGCCACGATCTAATTACAGCGTCATTCTGTTCCGGAGTTTATCCGGCGAACCTTGTGTATTGATGTGATTTAATCAATAAAGCGATGTTTTCTGTCAAAAAAAAAAAAAGAGATTACGTGCGTGCGAGGTATTTTTACGACACGCGTACAGCGTGCCAGAGATTTCCTGCGCTGGTTCACAAGCATGACGTAAAATTACATCACATGCAGAACGGGTGAGGCGCGCGGCCAGATGGATGCGCGGGGCTGGCTCGGTCGTTCGGCCCGGGTGCAGAATAACTATTCTGCTCCCTGGGTGTCAAATAGCGCGTCCCTATATATATATATATATATATATATATATATATATATATATATATATATATATATATATATATATATATATATGTTGCTAATGTATGTTTGTCGCTAGTCGCGGCAACGATGGCGACCGAATGCTCTGAAGCGGGGATGGTGGTCCAAAGGTGGTGGATCTATATCCTTCTTTCTCGACTTTGTCGATGGGATGTTGCGGACTGAATCCAAGGTAGAGCATCCCCCGTTGACGTGCCACAACAACATGTGTTGCGTCGTCACCCTCTTGGGGGCGTTGTCGTGGAGCTCCGGTGCTTCTCGGTCTCACTTCGGTATCATCGGTGGGCAAGTGTGAATCCCGTTTCGTGACTCTTTTGACGCTGGCGTGAGGCGTTCTCGACGGCCTCCTACGTTATACACGTGACTATGTCTCCACGTCTGTCTGTCCTCGTTGTCCGCCGGCAGGATCGGCGCTTCACGGACCGGAGCGAGAGGGCAGGCGGCCCTCTCCGGTGACAACTTGGCGGATGTTGTGCGACTAAGTCCGGTGATTTCACAAGGAGGTGTGGTGGCATCTCTAGTTAGTTGTTTCGAGCGTTTTGTCAGGGTGTGGACACTCCTGGTTTCTCTGTTTTTATCTGTGTTCTGCTTTGTAAAAGGTTCCCCTCATCATTTTGTATCGGTTCGGCCGTGTATGGCTTTATTTATAAAGCGGAGCGAAAGCCTGTTTCATCGAGATGTAGCGTTTGTCCAAAAAACTTTTGAGTTCCTGAAGAAAGCAGATCCTAAAGTATTTCTACTTGCTGGTGTTCCAAATGATGTAGGCCTTGAAGCTGCATTATCTATCCTAATTTTTGCGGGTGCAAATACATGCACTACGTACCGGACCATTATCTACCATTTAATAATTCCAATTTTCGATTCACTGCTACTATCTCCGTTCCATAATGTAAGCCTTTTTAGCATTTCTCTTTCCATCCGTATCTAGACATGTTTTAGTGTAAGGTTCAAATGAATCTTGCACTAAAACATGTCTAGATACGGATGAAAAGAGAAATGCTAAAAAGTCTTACATTATAGAACGGAGGGAGTAATTAGCTACGATGCCATCACAGAGACAAACTTCCCCTGCAACGCCAAACGAACACAAACACAGAGACAAGCCCTAGCTATCCAGAGTACATCAACGGAACAGGACTCGATCAGGACGCCAAACGAACACAACAAACACAGAGACAAGCCTCCAGAGTACATCAACGAAACGAGACTCGATCAGGACGCCAAACGAACACAAACACAGAGAGCTATCCAGAGTACATCAACGAAACTGGACTCGATCCGGACACAGAGAGGAGTCCTCGGCGAGGAGGCTTACTGCAGACAGTCACAGCACACGTACGTAGGAGTCGGAGGAGGGCGACGAGGCTTAGTGCAGACAGTCACAGCACACGTCGGAGTCGGAGGAGGACGACGAGGAGGTCGACGGCGTCGGGGGCGCGGCGTTCTCTAGGTCGTTGACGGCGTTGCAGCGGCGACGGGCCGGCTTCACCTTGCGACACCACTGAAAATAGGAGAGGACGGTGACGACAAGGAGAAAGCCGCCGGTGATGCTGCCGATGATAGCCTTGGCGGTGCGATCGGAGTGGTCGGTGCGGCCGGAAGAGTTCGGGCCTTCGGCGGCGGGGCACGGCAGAGCGCCGGGGCAGGCGGCCGGCGTGCATGGCGGCGGCTCCGGACACTCCGGGCAGGGGCAGCACACCTGCGTCAGCCCCGCCGGTGGCGGCGGGACAGCCGCCGAGAAGCCCCCGATGATGGGTGTCGTCGGCTGCTGCGGGACGACGACGACGACGCACGGCGGCGGGTTGGGGCAGACTTGCTGCGGGCATGCTGGAAAGGCGGGGCAGGATGGACACGCTGGGCACGGCGCGCAGTACTGGGTCGCGCCGGTGCCCGTCGGAGCAGGCTGGGTGGTGTCGTCGGCGGCGGGCGGCGTCGCCAAGGAGAGGATGCAGACAAGCACGAGGAGGACCGCGGGTGTCGCCATGCGGCCGGCTGGCTCTGGCTGGGGACGAGGGAGCATGCGAGGGGCGAGGCTAGCTGCTGGGCGGAACGGTGTGGTGCTGGCTGGACTGCTGGAGTGGTGGAGTTGGAAGAAGAGGAGGAGGGTAGATATAGAACAGGGGGAGCTAGGGTTGCGACGGCGCTGCATGGGAGCAGGTGCAGGGCGTGGGGGAAGTTGAATAATTTTTTTGAAGGTCGGAACTCGATGGGAAGTTGAATAATGACCTGATGCAAACTAACTTCTGCCCGACTAGCTGCCAGGGAGTCCACGAGGTGGGCCATGTAGTATAAAAAATGTTGCGCGGCCTATAGCCGACCACACGCGTGGCATGCTGAAGCATCCGCGAAACAAAAGATCAGCTCCATCCCAATCCAACGTGATATCTTACGGAGATCGAACCTGGGTCTAGCAGCTACGTACGATTAGGGTTGAAAAAGGTAAGGAAACTTTCCTGTCGTTTTCGTAAAAAAAGGAAACGAAAAAAAAAAAAACGGAATTTTGCGGAAACAAAACAAAACGGAATATTTGAAAACAGAAGCGACAAAGAAAATGATAAAGCCTATTTCGAAGGAAACGGAAACGAAAAGGAAATTCTGTATTAACGAATAAGAAAAGTTTCCGCATACACAGCCCAACAACCAGGCCCTACATGCAATCAGACCCGATTGCATATTCTAGTTACTAGTTAGGTCCATTATTAATACTAAACCCTAATTAATCTAATCACATACGTCTTTTGTTGAGGTTGTGAACAATTCTTTGTCTTCTTAGATACTTCTTTATGTGTGTATTTTGATGTACGAACCGACATATTATACCGCTATTATGTTCCGACAAATGTTCGTTTTCGTCTCGTTTCCATCCCGTATCCGTTTCGTATTCATTTCCGGTGATTTCCGCTTCCGTATTCGTTTCCGGGGTTTCCGATTCCGTTTCCGATTCCGGCGAGACTAGCGGAAACGAAAACGATAAAGCATGTTTCCTTCTGTTTCCGTTCCGTTTTCAACCCTACGTACGATGGTTAGAGCATCACTAGCAGTGCCCTCAAACTGGTCAAACCCTCAAAATAACAGCTTTTTTGAGGGTTGAGGCTGAAACGAGGCGCGGAACAGAACCCTCAAACCCTTTAACCCTCAAAAAAATTTGGAGGTCGAACCCTCATTTCCCCCCTCGACTTGGACTAGTGCAGGTCCAGAGGCAAAACTGAAGGGCCCTTCATCGTGGTCAACGCGCGCTCGTGGGCTGAAATTTCCCCCAACCTCCCCTCCTCCTCCTCGCGTCCTCCTCCTCTGTTCCACAAGCCCGCCGCCGCCGCCGCCCCGATTCGTCCTCCGCCGAGCTCGGCCCGCCATCCCGACTCGTCGCCGATCCCCGCTGCCTCGCCCTCCGCCCCGACTCGCCGCCGGTCCCCGCTGCCTCGCCCTTCGCCCCGATTCGTCGCCCTCCACCCCGATTTGTCACCCTCCGCCGCCGACGAGCCCGCCCCGCCTCCTGTCCTCCTCCGCCTCTCCCGCCCCGAGCTCGCCCCGCCTCCCATCCGCCTCCGCCTCTCCCGCGCCGAGGCCGTCCTCCTCCGACCCCGTCCGCGCATATGTCGACGGTAAGGAAAACTTTTTCTTTTTTCTTTTGTATTTTCGTTTTTGGTTCATTTTAGTTAGATTAAATGTATGTGTGTCGGTATTTAGATGGATGCGAACATGGACAATGCGATGTCCGACAGTTCCGGTTGGTCATCTTCGGATGATTCGGACATCGAAGAGCTGCTCGAAGACGATGACATCGATATGACGGTTGCTCTCGTCGCCGTGAAGGAGCTTGAGGACCGCGCGATGCTGCTTGATCGGAGGCAGGGGTCGAAGATGGGGCGCACTTGCATCTTTAGGAACCGCGCTCTCGGCCACGACCAACTCATGCAAGACTATTTTGCAGAGGTACCAACATATCCACTCCGCCTCTTCCGTAGAAGGTACCGAATGCGCCGCGAGTTGTTTGTGAAAATAGTGAAAGATTGCGAGGCCAACTCAATCTATTTCAAGCGGCGTAGAAACGCAGCCGGCACCATGGGATTTAGTGCATTTCAGAAGATATCGGCGGCAATGCGGGTGATCGCCTATGGCATACCCGCGGACTATACGGACGAGTATCTTCACATTGGCCAAGATACAACCACGGAGTCCGTCCGTAGGTTTGCCAAGATGGTCATCCGGTTGTATGGTGAAAAGTATCTTCGAGCTCCAAACGAGGAAGACACGAAGAGATTGATGGAGATGAATGAAAAAAGGGGATGACCGGGCATGCTTGGTAGTCTAGATTGCATGCATTGGACATGGAAAAATTGCCCAAAGGCATGGCATGGAATGTATTGCGGTAAAAGCCGTGATGCTACCATTGTGCTTGAGGCCGTGGCATCGGAGGACTTATGGATTTGGCATGCATTTTTTGGTTTGCCGGGAACATTGAATGACATCAATGTGCTACAAAAATCTCCTTTATTTGGAAGACTAATTTCGGGTGATGCTCCAACTTGCAATTACAAAGTCATGGACAATGAGTACACAATGGGATACTATCTCACCGATGGCATTTATCCTGAGTGGGCAAATCTTGTGAAGTCCATTAAAGAGAAAAAAGGGATGCCCTTAACCAAAAAAGAGTCAAATTTCACAAAGGCACAAGAGGCAGCCCGCAAGGACATTGAGAGAGCTTTCGGTGTTTTGCAAGCAAGGTTTGCCATTGTTCGGGGTCCAGCTCGTTTTTGGGACAAGAAAACCCTTGTGAACATCATGAAGTGTTGTGTCATTCTACACAACATGATCATCGAGGATGAGAGAGGGTTAAACTTGCCTTGTTTCTACGACAATGTTGGTACCCGAGTGCGAGCGGAGAGGAACCCTGATCGCGTTCAAGCTTTTCTCCAAGCACATCGGGATATTGAAAATGCCAGCACTCATACCCAGCTCCGCGATGATCTGGTCGAGCACCACTGGCAGCTGCTTGGCCGTGGCCAATGATCTACCTTTGTTTTAGTTGATTCATGTTCCATTTGCTTCGAACACTTATTCATGTTCTATTTGCTTCGAACTATTATTGTAATTTGCAGAAAACATTGTTGTAATAAGTCGACTTATTATTGTGTGTTTGAAATTATTATTTGCTGGTGTTTTATGATAGCTAGAATGATTATTATGTGCTGCAAACTGTTAAATGTTGGCTGTTGTATGAAATTCTGAAGAAACTGTCGAAATCCTGTTTTGAGGGTTTGAAGGCCGGGGCGCAGATCAGTGCCCTCAAACCAACCCTCAAAACAGAATATTCTGTTTTGAGGGTTGGTTTGAGGGCACTGATCTGCACCGGCCGTTTTGGGACTTCAAATTCGTGTTTTCTCGGCCCTCAAACTGGTTTTGAGGGTTACTAGTTTGAGGGCACTGCTAGTGATGCTCTTAGGATGTTGGGTATCACTGGGTATCGCTGCGGCCAAGGGTCTCGCCGCCGGTTCCGTGCACATGTTTCTCGTCCATCTCCGCGGTGCTGTAATCGGCCGGGGCGTGGAGCATGTGACTAGCTTGTTCCTCTCGTTGTTCTTCAGATTTGACGAAATTGCTTTCTCGATATATATATATATATATGTTGCTAATGTATGTTTGTCGCTAGTCGCGGCAACGATGGCGACCGAATGCTCTGAAGCGGGGATGGTGGTCCAAAGGTGGTGGATCTATATCCTTCTTTCTCGACTTTGTCGATGGGATGTTGCGGACTGAATCCAAGGTAGAGCATCCCCCGTTGACGTGCCACAACAACATGTGTTTCGCTACTTGCAGCGGGTCCGAGTCCAAGGTTGCATGGGGACTTGGACGTGATATGTGCCTTACTGCTTGTAGCGGGTGTGTTCATCGACTCAGTACAAAACCTCGTTAGCAAATGGTGGTTCTCTGAATCATGCAATCGTGGAGGCTCAACATCTTTTCTGGCGTGCGCGTTAGCGGCACTAGAGTTGGGCGGCAGCCGCTAACTTAGGCGTGTGCAAAATACTTTAGGGGTCATTTTGTATTTTCTGATTCTTTAAGGGTTCTATCTGCAATGTTTTTTCCTGCCCTGTCTTGTAGTTTCTCCGTGCGTTGCAACACCATGTGATTTTCTATCATGAAATGTCCGGCCCCCAGCTTTGCATCGAGCATACGGAAGGGAGCGCAAACTAAGGTACTGCTCTAATCCGAAAGTCGCAGGTCGTTATATATATGGCTTATACGTGATACCTAGTGTTCTCGCGACAATCGGAGAGAGTATATATAGTACTCCCTCCTATCTATAAAAAATGTTGCTCACTTAGTACAAAGTTTGTAGTAAGTTGATACAAAATGAACGACGATCGGAGGGAGAGTATATCATCGAGAGATTCTGTAGACTTTGAGTTCGGGTTGTCGGGATAGAGGACGAGTCGTTGAGCCGCGCTAGCTGCGTCGGTCGCTTTAGTGGTCCGCGTCCGTATAGTTTTCTTTGTTTTGCGAAATGATCACGCGGGTTGAGGCCCGCCCGACTAGTCCACGACGTGACCTATGCATGTAGACGTAGGCAACACTTTTTAAAAATGGAAACCTAGCTATATGATTCCATTACCCAGGCCCGTAAAAGTCTGGTGGACGGAAAATTACATGATTCCATTATCTTCGCTCCTCTCTTGCACCCAACGCCCGCTAAGTAATGTGCAACTTTATTACTCCACTACTAGTATGTGGACGGAAAACAAATAATATCTGGACAAATTAATAAGACTAATAATAATTTAATAAAGATCCCTGATGATTATTCGCAACAAAAAAAAAATCTCTGCTGTCTGTGCAGTAAAATCGGCCGGGGTCCTCCTTGGACTTGAATGAAGTCTCGTACGAGATTCTGGGCGTCGCTTTCCTGCAGGCTGATGATTTGCGTTGGTCGGAAGCGAATCTGAACAAGTGAGGCTGTGGGAGAGATCGAGAGCGAACGTCACAACTGCAACCTGCAGGTCGGTGGGAGGAGTGGTTATTCATGTTTGTGCTCTGCGTTTTTCCTCTTTGCTCAACCTTAACGAAAAAGGGCACCCAGCCATTTGACGCAGGCTGCACGTTCTCGAAAAAATGCTGGAAATTCGTAAGACGGCCTAAACCAAGCGAACATCACTTTCGCTAGATGTACCCCGTCAATATAACCCCGAATCACTTCAACCGCTGGATTTAACCCACCAAACTAAATCTAACCGTGCAGATTAACCAATCAGACATCCCGTATGCACTTAGCATTTTAGGTTGACTGAATCGTACTCCACCTCCACCTCCACCTCCACTCCGCGGAGGACAAAGTCGATCTCCCGTCGTTTATTTTTCTTTCTCCCTGCTCTTCCAAACTACCTCCGCCGCCCTGCCCGACGCGCCCGGCCGACGGCTGGCGCTTGCCGCCGCCTGCCCGCTGCCTGCTCCTCTGCCACGCTGGCGTCTCCGGTCAGTTGGCGGCCATCCCGGCGGCACCTCCATCCCCGCCGTCGAATCCCCGGTCGAGGCGGTCTCCAGATCTTGCAAGGACTTCCACAAGGGAGGAGCTGTAGAGGCCCAAGACCCAGCCGCCCTCGCTGCCCTCAACAACGGCAGTGGCGCCCCCGCCCCCATCATCCCCCGAGTGCTGCCGCAGCACCCCTCCCGCCGGTGGGTTTAAGTCTGCCGCTCCTCACCGACGGCCATAAAATCTGCTCCTTCCCTACCCGCACCAACCTTCTAGATGCCCTCCACCCAATCCCCTAGCATAACGAGCCACCGCCGATGGCCCTCCGACCGCATTTCCTGTCACCACCGCCTCCCTATTGCCCTTCAGGTCGCCCCCCCCCCCCTCCCTACCCCGCCGCCGCCTTCCGCCTGCCATCATCTGCAGCAAGCTCACGGCCGACCTGCTGGCCGCCCGACGGAGGACGGACTCATGAACCACGGTGAACCTGGCGCCCAGCGGCGTGGCGGCGTGCCACTGTGAGCGACGCCATCGATTGTGCACAATCCAGTTCGTGCCTCTCTCTCTAGCTTGCTTGCCCGATTGACTGAGATGTCCCCTCTACATGGTAGAGTGCTGTTTGTGCCCCGTACATGTTTGTGTTAATGCCTTCAAGGGAGCTAGCTGCACCTAAGAGATGGTGAGTGATTTGTTGTATTATCAGGTTCATTCCTAATATTTGTCAGATATGATATATGCTGCATTCCTTAGAAAGCTAGAGAGTAGTGTATGAATGTTGTCAGTTCATGCCTCCTGCTATTGGATATGTGCATGTGCGACTTGCAATGTTTACAATTTTTTGATAGAATGCTTACAGGCAAAGTGAGATGGACGCTGAGCCGTTTACCATGTGAGTTCCGACAGTCCGGTAGTCTATTTGTGCAGGTATCATATGCGTTGAACTTCTATTTTTTCTGTAGCTGCATCTTGATCCCTCTCATCCTTCGGTGCCTAATCTACACACTTTATTTGCTTGTAAGAATGGAACAGCGGTTGCACCTTCCTTGCAGCACGTCCCTGTCTCGGTGGTGAGTGACATTATGGGTTTATTTTACAGCTCGGCATATACCCGGTGGCATCTGGTGGTGAACTATGGAAGTGATGAAAGATCTTTTTTTTTGCTGCAAGATTATGAGTTTATTTTGCATCTCTTCATCTACAGTATACATTCTTATCAATAATTATGTGTGAAAAACGCCTATTGTATGGTTTATATCTTTTCTCAGATTGTGGAGATTATGATTGAAGAGGTAATTTTCATAAGATAGCTAACTTGGTATATTAAAAAAAATTCTCATATTGATCATCATTTCAACAGAGCCTGTCTGAACCTTGATTAAAAATGCAGCATATTTTTCACTTCACTTTCCTGCTGCTGCTGCCACTGGGATTGTCGATGCACCCTCTATGCACTCTCTCCATTTCCAGCGATCATTGAGTCATCCAGTTCTATGGGAAGTGCAGCACGGTCCGTGCAGCCTATGCCCTTTTCGACTCAATGATCATTCCCAGCGATGTTTCCGGGATCGCCATCATCATGGTCTACGTCGACCGCGGTGTCATTTATCCGCCTGAGTGTTTTGACCGAATGCCACACAGGAACGTGGTGCATTGGAACGCCATGGTTCATGGATATGTGAAGTGTGGGTACTTGGAGAGTGCAAGGAGGCTGTGACAAGGCATCAATAATTGATGGTATACCTATTCCTCTTTCCATTTTTTGCAACCAAGTTTGTTACCTCTAGCTATTTTTTTCACCTAGATTTCTTGCTACTTACATTATGTGTATTCCATGATGAACTGTTCACGAACGGTTACTTTGAGTTTCAATGCTGAAAACATTTCTTGTAATAAATATGTTAGCTTTTGACACTATATGATAAAGTGAATACATGTTCTTATCTAACTAACTGCCAATAACTAAATGTTGTGAGAAGTATTATGGCAGGGAAGGGTGGATTCAAACCATGCAGCCTTGAGCCCTTGATGCATGAATGAGAGGTGAGGAGGACATGGCATGTGCATTATTTTTACGGGTGCATTTGGTAATATGTTGTGTATCTGCAGTTCGAAAGGATGGATTCCAAACCTTGAGGCCCCGTCGCCTAGATGAGCGACCGAGGAGGATAGGCGATTGTTCATTTGGCAGTTTGTTGCGTGGAGTTCTCAGTTGTATACAAGTGGTATGCCATATTTACTTTGATGATTTTGTTGTTGTAGATGTATTCTCATAAGGGTCTAATTATTTTCCTATTCACAATGTGACAAATATATTATGATGTTTTTCTAATCTTCACATTTTTATCACATTTATTTGCTGATGTCAGTATTTTCATCTCACTTATATATATAATGGATACATGTACTTATTTGAGTATATTAACTTTAAATGGGGAAACAAATATTGTGATATGTTTGATGACATTGAAATGTATAATTTTGGGAGATAATATATTAATATATGTATATGAGACCATTAGGTGGTAGGATGCCTTTGATGATGATTTTGTAATGCCTCATTTAAGCATTTGGATCTGACTCTCTCACTAAGAGAGATGGATGTTGACAATGGATTTAATTTATAGTACAATGTAGAGTTTTTGTGAGTTTCCTTTAAAGATTTGAACCAGCGAGTGTTTATGAAATACATGCAAATCATTGCACATGTTGAAGGGTCGCAGCATAGAAAACAAAAATTTTCCTACGCAAAGATAGCGGAATAAACCCAACATCTAGATCCGATCTACGAGAGGTTGGTAGCAAGAAGGAGATCGAGTCTCACCCTCGAAGAAAACCGTGAGCGTTTTGTCGAGGCAGGGGTTGGCTAGTCGATCCCCGCAACTAGACTCGTCTAGTCGCGAGGAGATGTATTATCCAAGCGCCGCACGAGCAACGCCTCCGAGAGATCCACACGTTCAGCTCGATGAAGACTCCACGATCTTGATCCCGCAAGAGGTGGTGGAGAGGCTCGAGATCAACAGCACGACGACGGTGGCGTGGTGTGTATGGTGGAGATTGGACAGGGCTTCGCCAAGCGGTGTCGGGAGAGAGGAGGAGGAGGGGTGCGGCTAGGGAGAGGAGGAGGCCGGCGGCTAGCACCTTGGGGAGGAGGCAAAAGGGTGCGGCACCCCTCCCCTTGCCCCTCCTTATGTAGGAGGCCAAGGGGGGGTGCGCCCCTCCCCTCCTAGGGCCGGCGCAAGGGGGGGTGGCTTGGCCCCCAAGCCACCACTAGGGTTTCGGCCGGCCCCCCCTTGCTTCTAGAAGCATGGCCCGGGTGGGCCAATGGGGTGGTGGTGCGGCTGGCCCATTAGGCCAGCCCACCGCCCCCCCTTTTTCCATGTGGGCCCCATACTCCTATGGGCCCCACTTCTAGACCCCTCTAGAACCTTCTAGAACATTCCGGTACTTTACCGATAAATTCCCGAACCTTTATTATCCTCCGGAAACAACTTTCCTTATATGAATCTTATTCTCCGGACCACTCCGGAACTCCTCGTGACGTCCGGGATCCTATCCGGGACTCCGAATCAATATTCGTTCTCACCATCATTTATCTCGAACGCTAACTACATCGAACGTTAAGTGTGTGACTCTGCGGGTTCGCGAATATGTCATATTAATAGCGGGACCGGGATGTCCATATTAATTCCTACATATTCGACGAAGTACTTTACTAGTCGAACCACAATGTCCGGGATTCAATTAATCCATATACGATTCCTTTTGTTTCACGATATATTACTTGTCCGAGATTCAATCCACCGATATCTCCATATCTGATTAATCTCGTTACCGACAAGTTCTCTTTACTCGTTCCCATAGAATAGGATCCCTTATGACTAGCCACTTAGTCATATGCTTGCAAGCGTTTGGATGCTATCCTACCGAGAGGGCCCAGAGATATCTATCCAACTATTGGACGAACAAATCCCAGTCTTGAAACATGTCACCCAACAACCTATCATCGGAGAACCTGAAAGCCACCTTTATAATCACCCAGTTACGAAGTGACGTTTGATGTCCACAAAGCTCTCCTCCGATAAGCGGGAGTGACATAATCTCATGGTCTAAGGAAACTATATTTGACATCTATTTAATTTGAGTCTTGTCCATTATATCATCACCTATGATACAAACTTCGTTTATTAAGCGATTCATAAATCCATGGTTAGGAAACATCTAACCATCACTTAATCAAACGAACTAGTCACAAGAGGAAAGACTAGGGACACATTACCGTTTATATTCCACACATGTATTTGTTTCCGGTTAATACAATTCTAGCATGGAATTAAACATATCATGAACGGAGAAATATGATAAACAATAATCATTTATTATTGCCTCTTGGGCATATCTCCAACAGTCTCCCACTTGCACTAGAGTCAATAATCTAGTTTACATTTGTAGCAATCTAACACCCATGGCCTCTCGGTGTTGATCATGTTTTGCTCGTGGAAGAGGTTTAGTCAACGGGTCTGCCACATTCAGATCCGTATGCACCTTGCAAATCTCTATGTCACCATCCTTGACATTCTCACGCAAATTGTGATAGCGGCGCTTGATATGCTTGGTATTCTTGTGTGAAGTCGGGTCCTTGGCAAGAGCTATTGCACCTGTATTATCACAGTACAGGGCCAGAGGTCTTGACGCACTTGGAACCACGCTCAGCTCTGAGAGGAACTCCTTCATCCAGACTGCTTCACTTGCTGCCGACGAGGCTGCAACATACTCCGCTTCTGTTGAAGATTTCGCCACCACGCTCTGCTTGGAACTCCTCCAACTCACAGCGCCACCATTCAGAATAAACACGTATCCGGACTGAGACTTAGAATCATCCGGATCTGTGTCCCAACTAGCATCGACGTAACTCCTTACGACAAGCTCTTGGTCACCTCCATATACGAGAAACATTTCCTTAGTTCTATTCAGATACTTAAGGATATTCTTGACAGCTGACCAGTGTTCCACTCCTGGATCACTTTGGTACCTGCTAGTCAAACTTACAGCATGGCACACATCTGGTCTAGTACATAGCATGGCATACATGATAGAGCCTATCGCAGAGGCATAAGGAACCTTGTCCATTATCTCTCTATCTTCTGCCGTAACAGGACTCTGAGTCTTACTCAGAACCTTTCCTTGCAACATTGGTAAGAACCCCTTCTTTGAATTTTCCATTCTGAACTTCTTCAGAACCTTGTCAAGGTATGTACTCTGTGAAAGCCCAATTAGGCGCTTCGACCTATCTCTATAGATCTTTATGCCTAAAATATACGCAGCTTCTCCAAGGTCTTTCATTGAAAAACTCTTATTCAAATAAGACTTTACACTTTCAAGTAGTGTAACATCATTTCCAATCAATAATATGTCATCCACATATAGTATTAGAAATGCAACTGAACTCCCACTCACTTTCTTGTAAATACAGGCTTCTCCATAAGTTTGGACAAATCCAAACCCTTTGATCACTTCATCAAACCGGAGATTCCAACTCCGCGATGCTTGCTTCAGTCCATAGATGGATCTCTGAAGTTTGCATACCTTGTTAGCATCCTTTGGATCAACAAAACCTTCGGGCTGTACCATGTACAACTCTTCCTTAATGTGACCATTAAGGAACGCGGTCTTCACATCCATTTGCCAAATTTCATAGTCATAATATGCGGCAATTGCTAACATAATCCGAACAGACTTCAGCATCGCTACGGGTGAGAAAGTCTCATCGTAGTCAACTCCTTGAATTTGTCGGAAACCCTTTGCGACAAGTCGAGCTTTATACACGGTGACGTTTCCGTCAGCGTCTGTCTTTCTCTTGAATATCCATTTGTTCTCAACGGCCTTACGGTCGTTAGGTAAGTCTACCAAAGTCCATACTTGGTTTTCATACATGGATTCCATTTCGGATTTCATGGCTCCTAGCCATTTATCGGAGTCTGGGCTCATCATTGCTTCCTCATAATTCGCAGGTTCATCATTGTCTAACAACATGACATTCATGACGGGGTCATACCGATCAGGGGCGGTACGTTCCCTCGTTGATCTGCGAGGTTCAATAGCAGCCTTGACTGGAACAGCATGATCAACATCATTTGCTCCTTCTTCAGGTGGCGATGGCTGTTCTGGAACACCTTCCAGTTCAGCGCTACTTGGCATCTCAAGAACAGGTTCAACAACCTCGTCAAGCTCTATTTTCCTCCCACTCACTTCTTTCGAGAGAAACTCCTTCTCTAGAAAGGAACCATTCTTGGCAACGAAAATCTTGCCTTCAGTTCTGTGGTAGAAGGTATACCCAACAGTTTCCTTAGGGTATCCAATGAAGACGCACTTTTCCGATTTGGGTTCGAGCTTATCAGGTTGAAGCTTTTTCACATAAGCATCGCAACCCCAAACTTTGAGAAACGATAACTTTGGCATCTTGCCAAACCATAACTCATATGGAGTCGTCTCAACGGATTTTGATGGAGCCCTATTTAATGTGAATGCGGCTGTCTCTAATGCATAGCTCCAAAATGATAGTGGCAGATCTGTGTGAGACATCATAGATCGCACCATATCCAATAAGGTTCGATTACGACGCTCAGACACACCATTACGCTGTGGTGTTCCGGGTGGCGTGAGTTGTGAAACAATTCCACACGTTTTTAAATGCATGCCAAACTCATAACTCAAATATTCGCCTCCACGATCAGATCGAAGAAACTTTATTTTCTTGTTACGATGGTTCTCAACTTCACTCTGAAATTCTTTGAACTTTTCGAACGTTTCAGACTTATGTTTCATTAAGTAAATATACCCATATCTACTCAAATCATCGGTGAAGGTTAAGAAGTAACGATATCCACCGCGCGCTGCAACACTCATCGGACCACACACATCGGTATGTATGATTTCCAACAAGTCTGTTGCTCTCTCCATCGTGCCGGAGAAGGGTGTTCGAGTCATCTTACCCATAAGGCATGGTTCGCAAGTTTCAAATGATTCAAAATCAAGTGAATCCAAAAGTCCATCAGAATGGAGTTTCTTCATGCGCTTTACACCAATATGACCCAAACGGCAGTGCCACAAAAATGTGGTATTATCATTATTCACTTTGCATCTTTTGGCATCAATGTTATGAACATGTGTATCACTACTATCGAGATCCAATAGAAATAAACCATTCCTCTCAGGTGCATGACCATAAAAAGTATTATCCATATAAATCGAAATACCAAAGTTTTCAGACTTAAATGAATAACCGTCTCGCAATAAACAAGATCCAGATATAATGTTCATGCTCAACGCAGGCACATAATAACAATTATTAAGGTTTAAAACTAATCCCGATGGTAAATGCAGAGGGAGTGTGCCGACAGCGATGACTTCAACTTTTGATCCATTTCCAACTCGCATCGTCACCTCGTCCCTTGCCAAGCGCCGTCTATTCCGCAGCTCCTGTTTCGAGTTACATATATTAGCAACCGAACCAGTATCAAATACCCAGGTGCTACTACGATCACTTGTTAAATACACATCAATAACATGTATATCAAATATACCTTGTTTGACGGTGCCAGCCTTCTTGTCCGCCAGATACTTGGGGCAGTTCCGCTTCCAGTGTCCGGTTCCCTTGCAGTAGAAGCACTCAGTATCAGACTTAGGGCCCTTCCTTGACTTCCTCGCAGACCCGGCAACTCGCTTGCCGTCCCTCTTGAAGTTGTCTCTTTTGCCCTTTTTCTTGAAACTGGTGGTCTTATTGACCATCAACACTTGATGCTCCTTCTTGATTTCCACTTCCGCGGTCTTTAACATCGCGAAAAGCTCAGGGAGAGTTTTCTCCATCCCTTGCATGTTATAGTTCATCACAAAGCTCTTGTAGCTCGGTGGAAGTGACTGGAGAACACGGTCAATCCCCAACTCATTGGGAATCACAACACCCAGCTGCGCCAGACGATCACCGTACCCAGACATCTTGAGCACGTGTTCACTGACGGAACTGTTCTCTTCCATCATACAGCTAAAGAACTTAGAAGAGGCTTCATACCTCTCTACCTTGGCTTGAGTCTGAAACATAGCTTTCAGATCAACGATCATCTGATGAACGCCATGGTGCTCAAAACGCTTTTGAAGCTTAGGTCCTAAGCCGTACAACAGACCGCACTTAACTATCTCGTGGTCCTCTGAACGGGCTGCCCAGACATTCCTAATGTCTTCAGCCGCTCCCTCTGCTGGAGCCTCACCTAGCGGTGCATCTAGGACATACAGTTTCTTGGCAGCTTTGAGGATAATTTTCAGATTCATAAACCAATCCGAGAAATTGCTTCCATCGTCTTTCAGCTTGTCTTTCTCTAGGAACGCGTTAAAGTTCATGGTGATGTTGGGAAGGGCCATTGATCTACAACATTATTTGCAAGGTGTTTAGACTATGTTCATGATATTGTGTTCGAAAGATAATCTAATTATAAAACGAACTCCCACTAAACTCAACATCTCTCTGGTTGTTTAGTGACACACGATCCAAAATCCACTACACCACAACCGATCATCACGTGATGTGGCATAGTTTCAAAAGGTGAACATCTCCATGTTGATCATATCATTCATATGACTCGTGTTTAGCCTTTCGGCTCTTGTGTTCCGAGGCCATGTCTGTACATGCTAGGCTCGTCAAGGAAACCGTAGTATTTCTGCATGTGCAAACTGGCTTGCACCCGTTGTATGTGAACGTAGAATCTATCACACCCGATAATCACGTGGTGCTTCAATACGACGAACTTTCGCAACGGCGCATACTAGGGGAGAACACTTCTTGATATTGACGTGAGAGATCACCTTATCATGCTACCGTCGAGATCGTATCTAAGCATAAACCATAAGGTGCATAAAAGGATTAACATCACATGCAATTCAATATTGTGACATGGTATAGCCTTTTCTTGTGCCTTTGATCTCCATCTCCAAAGCACCGGCATGATCTCCATCATCACCAGCTCAAACGCCATCACCATGGTTGTCTCCACCAACTATTGCAACTACTACTATTGGCTACTCTTAGCAAATAAAGTAAAGCAATTACATGGTGATTAAAGTGACACGCAGGTCATACAATAAATCAAAGACAACCATAAGGCTCCTGCCGGTTGCCGTACTCATCGACATGCAAGTCGTGATAATTACAAAACATGATCATTGCATACATCACATAATCATATCTTGAGGCCATACCATATCACAAACCCTGCAAAAACAAGTTAGACGCCTCTACTTTGTTTATGCAATTTTACGTGGCTTCTAATGGGTCATTAGATAGAACCGTTCTAATCTACGCAAAGCCACAACGGTGATAAAATAGTTGCTGATTTACTCATCCTTTTGAAAGGCCTTCCATTGAAAATTGCATCTTCACTAAAGCAAGAGAAACAGACACCCGCCAGCCACTTATGCAAAACAAGTTGCATGTCAGTCGTGGAACCGGTCTCTCGTGCGTGGACGAGTAAAGTTGGTCCGGGCCGCTTCAATCTTACAGTACCGCAAAGATGCAAAGTGCACGCGAGAAGGTAGCAACTCAAATTATCAACGCCCACAACACTTGTGTCTAATCGCACCAACATCTACGAATAGATCTAGGCTCTGATACCACTGAAGGGTCGCAGCATAGAAAACAAAAATTTTCCTACGCAAAGATAGCGGAATAAACCCAACATCTAGATCCGATCTACGAGAGGTTGGTAGCAAGAAGGAGATCGAATCTCACCCTCGAAGAAAACCGTGAGCGTTTTGTCGAGGCAGGGGTTGGCTAGTCGATCCCCGCAACTAGACTCGTCTAGTCGCGAGGAGATGTATTATCCAAGCGCCGCACGAGCAACGCCTCCGAGAGATCCACACGTTCAGCTCGATGAAGACTCCACGTTCTTGATCCCGCAAGAGGTGGTGGAGAGGCTCGAGATCAACAGCACGACGACGGTGGCGTGGTGTGTATGGTGGAGATTGGACAGGGCTTCGCCAAGCGGTGTCGGGAGAGAGGAGGAGGAGGGGTGCGGCTAGGGAGAGGAGGAGGCCGGCGGCTAGCACCTTGGGGAGGAGGCAAAGGGTGCGGCACCCCTCCCCTTGCCCCTCCTTATATAGGAGGCCAAGGGGGGTGCGCCCCTCCCCTCCTAGGGCCGGCGCAAGGGGGGGTGGCTTGGCCCCCAAGCCACCACTAGGGTTTCGGCCGGCCCCCCCTTGCTTCTAGAAGCATGGCCCGGGTGGGCCAATGGGGTGGTGGTGCGGCTGGCCCATTAGGCCAGCCCACTGCCCCCTTTTTCCATGTGGGCCCCATACTCCTATGGGCCCCACTTCTAGACCCCTCTAGAACCTTCTAGAACATTCCGGTACTTTACCGATAAATTCCCGAACCTTTCTTATCCTCCGGAAACAACTTTCCTTATATGAATCTTATTCTCCGGACCACTCCGGAACTCCTCGTGACGTCCGGGATCCTATCCGGGACTCCGAATCAATATTCGTTCTCACCATCATTTATCTCGAACCCTAACTACATCGAACGTTAAGTGTGTGACTCTGCGGGTTCGCGAATATGTCATATTAATAGCGGGACCGGGATGTCCATATTAATTCCTACATATTCGACGAAGTACTTTACTAGTCGAACCACAATGTCCGGGATTCAATTAATCCATATACGATTCCTTTTGTTTCACGATATATTACTTGTCCGAGATTCAATCCACCGATATCTCCATATCTGATTAATCTCGTTACCGACAAGTTCTCTTTACTCGTTCCCATAGAATAGGATCCCTTATGACTAGCCACTTAGTCATATGCTTGCAAGCGTTTGGATGCTATACTACCGAGAGGGCCCAGAGATATCTATCCAACTGTTGGACGAACAAATCCCAGTCTTGAAACATGTCACCCAACAACCTATCATCGGAGAACCTGAAAGCCACCTTTATAATCACCCAGTTACGAAGTGACGTTTGATGTCCACAAAGCTCTCCTCCGATAAGCGGGAGTGACATAATCTCATGGTCTAAGGAAACTATATTTGACATCTATTTAATTTGAGTCTTGTCCATTATATCATCACCTATGATACAAACTTCGTTTATTAAGCGATTCATAAATCCATGGTTAGGAAACATCTAACCATCACTTAATCAAACGAACTAGTCACAAGAGGAAAGACTAGGGACACATTACCGTTTATATTCCACACATGTATTTGTTTCCGGTTAATACAATTCTAGCATGGAATTAAACATATCATGAACGGAGAAATATGATAAACAATAATCATTTATTATTGCCTCTTGGGCATATCTCCAACACATGTAAAGTTAGATGTGAAATGAATTATAATCTTTGAATATTTATAATTTTTGAAATCTAACAATACGTGCATTGCACGTGCACGTATACTAGTATAGTATTAGTGAACCATAAACCACCCCGCGGAACTGGATATCTTCGGGTTTGGGTGTTTTTTTGCGTTTGTTTTTTCCCACCATTGTCTTTCCGCTCGTCTACCGACCCCGTTTTCGACCGTACTGGCGTATTCCCCTCATGTTCCGGCCACCACATTTTTCCTTCCGCTGCCGGATCCGAGTATACTATGGCTAGATCTACCTTTCTCATCATCGCTGCACCCATCGCCGCCATGTGGCTGAGGAGGAACTCCACCATCCAGGGCTTCCAAGACTGGATTGAGGGCCCGCGCGAGCGGCTTCTCACCAGTGTGTCGGTGCATGGGCTCTGCAAGCACGCGAGCCGCGCCCGCTCCTCACCCGCCCCATGATGGCTCTTTGCTTTCCGCTCGCAGCTCCAACCTTGCTTGGCTCGGAGTCAACTCGTCGCGCTTAGCAACCATTCCAAACACGCCTCTCGTGGGCAGGAGCTGGCTTGAGCTTCCATTGTAACTTTTGTAGCCGACCACCGACTCAGATTCATCTTACGGCCCGCCTTCCGCGAAGTTAGTGGCGCCCACTTATACCGACGACGCGGTATTCGGCGGGATTTTCCCATTGGAGGGGCAGCTTGCGGGAGCCATCCGTCTCTCCGAGCGCAACGCCAAGTGGTGCGGGAGAAGGAGGAGATCATTCGTCACTACGCCATCCAGACTGCGGAGACGGAGGCGTACGAGCGTGCCGTATACCGGGCACACATGTACGTAGCATATCGACCACGACACCCTTGGTGACGACGACAAAAATGAATATTGAAAATATTAAAACTGCTGTAAACACATACTCCCTCCATCCCAAAATATTTAACGTAGATTTGTCTAAATACAAACATATTTTAGTGTGTATGTAAATACATGTATATGTGTCAACTATTTTAAGATGGACAGAGTATTTTTAAGAAATAGATCTCTGCTGTCTGTGGACTTGACGGCTCGTATGAGATTCTGGGAGTCGCTTTCCTTGTGTCAGCCCCGCTTCGTCGGAAACGAATCTGAATTCTGAAGAACTGAGGCTGTCGTGGGGTTGTCACGGCAAGTTCTTCCTCAGGGAAGATGAGTTCTGGGGCCATTGGTGATTGAAGTACGTGGGAACGGTTAATCTCGCCGGGGAACAAGGATTTACCCAGGTTCGGCCCCTCTGATTAGAGGTAAAGACCTACTTCCTGCTTCTATATTATTGCTCTTGATTAGATCTTGATTACAAGGTCCCGGCTCCCGCAACTCAGGAGCCGGCGACTTCTCTCTGGTGGCTAGGGTTTCTCTCACTTGATCGGGCCTGTCTCTACTGGTTGAAGCCTTTTGATCTAAGGTCCGGGACCCTGCTTATAAAGGCTGCCGGGTCCCTGGACTTACATGCTATACCGAGTCACACTAGAACACGGAGTCCTACTCTACGTCTTGGTCTTCCAAGTTAGACTCCGGGTTGTACTTGGACTCCTTCTCGACGGGTCCTTTCTCCATCATGGGCCTTGACCGGCTTGTCTCCAGCCCAGCCCATGCGACTTGACGCGTGACTCGGCTTTGGCCTTCTTGGTCTTGGCGGGTCTACTTTCCGGGTCCATGGGGCTACCTATAAAGTATCCCCCCATCAGTAGCCCCCGAATTTATCTTGGGCACAGCTTGGCGGCTTTCTCTGACTTGTTGGTTCGACTCCCTGGGTCGACTCCTTCCACTTGAGCCACAGGCTCCAAAGTCGCTTGCTGCTAGCTCCAAGATGAATTCCTGCATAAAAACATAAGACATATAAAAGATGAGTCTATCCTCATTCCTTGTTCAAGTCATCACCCTTGCCCTTGCACATGCTGGCCGGGTTTGTTGTGACTTTTGCGAACAAGGACTAGATAACTTGACTTTCACTGCCACAGGACTCGCCATTCTGGGACAAGCCGGCTTCTTCCACTTCTGTGACTTTAACTTTACTCTGCTATGTCCTTTCTGTCTGTTAACCACTGAACCGCTAATAGTGAAACGTTATCCACAGTTTACTGTGGACCTGCACTGTAACTCTCTAGGGTTTTACCCTCTTTATAAATACCGATGGGTTAGGTCTTAAACCTCACTTGCCCCCTTCAGCTCAAAATCTCTTCTTTCTCTTCACGCCCATCTCTTCCCGCGCCCAGCATACACCGCCCGCACGCCATGGCTCCCAAGCGCGCAAAGAATGCACCCAAGGCCAAGTCATCCTCGTCGAGCAGGACGGTGGACATCGCCGCCGCGGCCGCCGCCGCCGCAAAATCCTCCTCCAAGCAATCGATTTCCGCCGATTGGGGTGGATCTACGGTCACGGCGGAACAATTGAAGACTCACAGGCTCTCAGGTTTGATTCCTTCCAGCGCTCAAGCTCGGGCCCCAGGGGATGAAACCGTTCCCTCTCCCGCTAAGGGTGAGGTGGTCGTTTTTGTGGAGCATCTCTTCCGCGGATTTTCTCCCCCCGGTGATCTCTTCTTCCGCCAACTCCTTGAACTCTATGAGCTGCGGATTCATGATCTGGCTCCTAATTCCATTCTCACTCTTTCCAATTTTGTGACCTTGTGTGAGGATTACCTCCAAATCAAGCCCGATTTCAATCTCTGGCTTGAACTCTTCTACTGCAACCCTCAGCCCGAGACTTCTGGAGGCCCTCTTCTTCAATGTGGCGCCGTCGCTCTTCAACGGCGCCTCAACTCTGTCTTTCCTAAACCAGTCTTTCCCAATCGCATCAAAGACTGGCAAAAAACCTTCTTCTACTGCAAGGACACCTCCCCTGCAAATGAACCAAAACTTCCCTTGTTCTCTGAGGACCGCCTTCGGGCGACTCCTCTTATGAAAGCTAGGTGCCCCGAGGCCGCCCGGCCAAGAGTCGAGTCTCTGATCACTCGAATCCGGGCCCTCTTGTCCCATAATCTGGAAAACATGGATCTGGTCCGCTGCTGGACCACTTGGAGAATCCAGCTTCTGAGTCCTAGGACTCGGCTGATCTGCTCATATACTAGATGCGGTGGTGATGACCTCCGAGTTACGGAGCAGCTGTCTGATGGACCCGAACTTGGTCGACTTATCAAAAAGTTGACTGGGAAACCGGTGAAGGACCAAGCCCATTTTGGGCTCCAGCCATTTTGCTCCACCAACCCAGCTCCTGATGTAAGTATCATTCTCTACTTTATTTCTACCTTGATCTCACTTGTACTGCTTACTGACTCACTTTTGGTGACTCTGTTACAGCTCACCGACTCCTTCTGGAAGCCGGCCTCTGGAGCTGGTACTAAAAATAAAGCTGAAGCTGAGGCTGAGGCTGAAGAGGAGACTCCTGCCACAGATCAAGCTACTGTGGCAGAAGGCACTGATGATGCTGATGAGGAGTCCTCCCAGGGGGCTCCCGTTGAAGATGATGCTGCCGATGAGGAGTCCTCGCCAGAGGCTCCAACCGAAAATGTTGATGGAGAGGAGTCCTCTGAGGAGGCTCCCATTGTGGAGGAAATTGACGACGACAAGTCCTCTCCAGAGGCTCCCGTCACTAGAAAAGCTAATACTACCTCTGCTGCTGCTCAGCCATCACCATCCGAGGAGTCCTCAGCTAGGAGTCACTCCTCTTCTTCCCCAGCCTCAAACAATAATGGATCTCGAGAGGCTGTTCCCAAGGTACCACTCTCACGAGTCCTTGGGTCCTCTCGCTCTCCTACTAAGCCTGAAGAACACATGCAGAGTGTTATCGCCGCCAGGAAGAGGAAGCTGCGCTCCGATGGGCCTGCAGATGCTCCTGAGCCTCTACCAGTCTCGCATCAGCGGAAATAGGCTTCTCCTCCCCACAAGGACGACTCTTATCACTCCGGCATGTCAATGCCTTCTTCAGACTCTCAGGCCTCCTTGGACCTGGAGACCAATGTTAGGTAAGATTCCTTTGTTTCTATACTTGCATTCAAATGACTTCTGCTTTTTCCCTTTTCACTAATTCTGGTGCTGACTTCTATCTTTGTATATTTCAGGGCTCGACCTTGTGCTAAAGTGACCAAGCTCCCAGGCATGGCTGACGGCACCTCTGGTCGTGGACCTGCACCTCCTTCGGCTTCCGAGACTACAAGCACAAGGACAGGTCCTTCATTTGCTGCATCTGCTGGTGCAACCACGACTCCAATCATCCCCGAGTCCCCTTCAAGGACTCGGGTAGCGACTCTAACAGTAGCCCAGCCCTCCTCTGGGACTGGGCCTCCTGATACTGCGCCTCAAGTTAATCCGGCTCCTGTGAAGCCAACTCCTGCAGCCTCTCCATCCATCAAGATCAAGTCATCTACTGATTACAGCCGACTTCGAGTAGCTGATAACATGTCATTTTCTGAAGCTTATGCTGAAGCGGTTGACTTGAACGATCAATCAGCGAGGTTGAAGGATGAAGAACAAGTGGCTCTTAGGTCTCTCCATATGATTCATGAAGTAAGCTTTTCTGACTTCCCCTTTTATGCTTTCTAGCATCCTCCTACTCCAGTAGCCCCCAAGCACCTGTCTGTGGTGACTTGTGACTAGGATAGGTGCTTTGATTTGAAATTGAACTCAACTACTTTATAGAAAAATCTGCACACTGTAGCCCCCAAGCACTGAGTCCTTAGGGCTGCTAATTTACTGTCTGTCGGGTCCTTAGACCAAAAACTTTTGCACGAGTAGCCCCCAAGCGCCGAGTTGTCAGCCTGCGACGACTTGGAGCTATCAATATATGTAGCTTACTGATACTTAACTTGAAAAATTTCTGCTCTGCGAGTAGCCCCCAAGCGCCAAGTTGCTAACTTGTGGCGACTTGGAGCTTATGACTTGTCGACTAGGACTCCTGCCTGCTTACTGTTTATGAAAAAACTGACTCCTGAGTAGCCCCCAAGCGCCAAGTTGTTAACTTGTGACGACTTGGAGCTCATGAGTTCTCTACTTGACTTGTGAAGCTCACTTGTGCTTTATGACTTGTGATTACAGTGCATTGTCTCCAAGATGAAGAGAGACATGAAAGAGCTTGAGGACCAGGCAGCTGCCAGTGCCAGGTCTGCCATGGCCGAAAAAGAACACTCCCTTCAGCTTGAGAAGGATCTGAAAGCCTTGGCTGCTCAACTGGAGCAGGTAAAGAAAGAGTCGGCTGATGCCAAAAAGATTGCTCAGAAGGCACACAATGACCTAAAGGCTGTGTTCGACACTTGCAAAAAAGGCATTGGGGCCATGTGCCAACACATATTTGGTGAGTTTATGACTTTTGCTTGCTTCCTTTTGCACCTTTCTGAATTGCTTTTAGACTGACGAAGACTCCTTGATTTCCTTTCTGCAGGGGCCGACTCCCCTAAACTGAAGCTGCCCACCAGCAAGCAACTATCTGAGATGCTTGATCACTGTCATGGGCTACAAGAGGGAGCCCGTGCAGTGGTTAAATATCTGAACCATAAGGGCAAGTGCCCCAAGGAGTCTGAACGTCTGGTGGACGAGCCGTCTAGGGCACCGGGCTATATGCGTCTGTGGAAACAGTCTTCAATGAGGAGAGCGTCCATCAGGATCTTGGCTTTAGCCCACAGCTACTATCCAACCGTCCTAGAGCCAGCAATGCTTACAATGGGAAAGCCTGAGCAACATGAGGATGGCAAACCTTTTACTCAGGACAACTTCAAGGCCGAAGAAAAATTGGTGCGACCATATGCTTGCGAGATAGCCAATAAGATGGACCCTGAGGTATGGGTTCATCACTATGATTTGGAGAACAAAAGAGTCGCTCCAGAAACTCCTGAGATAGTAAACTTTGGCCGCCCATCACAGGACCCACCTGGTGTATTTTCTTCTTCTACCGGTCCGAGTTCATCGTCACCGGCGGCTCCTGTTCAAAGCGCTAAGCCCACTCTGAAGACTCCTGCTGCGCCCACTCCTTCTAGAGCTGTCTCTGGAGACGCTCAGAAACAAGCAGAGCTTGCTAAGCATATGAAGAGTCCCAGGGGTACTGGCTTTCAAACGAAGAGAGTTGCCACCAAGCCTCCATTGAAGCCGGCTCCTCCTTCTGCTGCTCAAGCACAAGACAAATCTCCTGTGAAGAAGGGCTCCTCGATTCCTGCTGTTCAAACAAAGGACAAGTCTCCTGCTAAGAAGGACTCCCCGACTCTGGCTAAGGAGTCAGCTCCTCTGGAAGACAACCCCTTGAATGACTTTTGATTACTATGTAATGCTGTGTTATTAGTATCTAAACTCTGTAATGATGCACTACTGGTGTTTTTTAAACTATGTAGCTTGTTAGCTATTTTGAGTTGTAATGATGCACTACTGGTGCTTTAAACTATTTAGCTTGTTAGCTATTTTGAATTTGTGCCAATCGGCTTGGTTCTTATAACCCGTCTAGTTTTTCACTGATGAATAAGTAGGCCCTGCATGACTTCTCTTACAGTGCTGACAGGTTCTTAACTCATATGTTCCTTAGGATCCATAAGAGAGAGAAACAAGTCATGCCTGTAGATAGATCATATTGTGCAGGATGCATCTGACTTACCAGCGAGAAAACTAGGAAAATTTGGCTACTGTGCCGGGTCCCAGAGTTTAAGCTTAACTTTTTTCACTGAAAAGCAAGCCCCCAAGAACCTGATGATCAAAATTTAAAGAACAAAGCGCACTCACTGGGTGACTCGACTAATGGACTCATGTTGTAACATCCCAAGTTTTTCAAATTCTGAAAAATCAAAAACTTTTTGAAAAATACACTTCTGTGTTTTGAAAATTTTCAAAACAAGCATGGCATTCATGTTTTCACTGCATTTGTGCATTGTGCTCCTGGTTTTATGAAGTTTTCAAAAGAATAAAAATTTATTTTCTTATATTATGAAATGGCAATTACCATTTGAATGCCCAAGGGTATTTTGGTAATTTAATTTGTGTAAAAGTAATAAAAAATGAGTTTGTCATGGTTTGTATTACATGATGCTACTCATATTATTTTCTTGGATTTTATTTGAGTTCAAAAAGATTTTATAAAAGCCTATTTGTTATTTTTGTCATAAAGGTGTCAATTATGCAAATATGCAATATTTTAAATTCAAATTTTCAAATGTCTTGAAAAAGTGTATTTGAATATTTCAAATGATAGATATTGATTTTACAAAAATTTAGAAACTGGTTTGAGTTGTTTTGGACACTTAAAACAAAAGGTATGAAAGAAATAAGAAAAATCAGAAAAAGAAAAAGAAAAAAAAAGGGGTGGCCGACCCAAACTGGGCCGACCCAGCCCAACAAGGCCGACCCAGCCCAACAAGGCCGACCGGCCTCCCAGCCGTTGACGCAGTCGTCTTCCTCCTCATGCACGTACGTTACCCATTATTTCACCTTCCTTCTTCTCCTTTCCCAATTAAACTCCCATAACTTTTCATTAAAGAGTACAAATTCAATTCCGCTTTTTTGGCATGCTCCCTACCCCAGGTACTACCTACCCACCGGCCTCCATGCCTATATAAACCCCAGACCCGGCCTCACACTTGATCCAAAGTCGAAATTTCGATTTCAGCTCTAGCTTTCAATCGTCCACTCATCACGATTCGAGCTTTGCTCGTATGCCGTTTCATGCTTCGCGAGAGTTGTAGATCTCGTCGATACCTTTCCATTCCGATAAAGATCACCACTTTTCATGCACCGTAGCCGGAGATATCTGCATCGCAAGCTTTCAGATCCGACGGAGGAAAACGTACATTTCTTCTCAACCACCCAACCAAATCCGGTGAGATTTTTACATAAGGTAGATTTAATACATACCTACAACTTTGCTGAAGAAAGTTTTTTATTTTGACGCACGGTTTTATTTCTAAAAATCAGATCTCTTTTCGGGATATAGGAAAAGCCACGCGTCTTCCACTTCGCCGCCGTTGCCACGATCCCGACAAGGTGAGACCTCACCATGCCCCACTATGATGTCCTACGTGATATATGTGTCCTCCTTCAGTCCCCCTAATTTTTCCAAATTTTCCCCGCAGCCCAACCATGGAGAACGAGCTCAACCGATCTCACCGGTGACCGACGTCGCCGTCGTTCTTCTCCTTTTCTGGCGCGTCCAGAAATCCACCAACCCCGAGATCTTGTCCTTTTGTTGTCGTCTCATTCCTGCGAACATCTACGACAACTTCATCAACTACTTCCCGGAGGCCGTGTTTGATCGTCTACATCGACCACCTCGTTTAGCCGCGTCACGTCCTCTCTTCGACACCGACGCTATTCATTCTTGTCGGTGAGCCTCTCAAAATGTTATAATCCTACACGTATATTATTTATAATATATTAGTTGAGACCACCATATTATGCCCAAACAAAATAATTTTGGCCATACAATTTTTCCCAAGTGTCAAAACCTTTTTATTTTCGGATTTGACTTTGGACAGATTGTTGGTCAATCTTAGAAATTCCATATCAAATCAACCGTAACTCCGTTTTCGATATTTTTGTAGTCTACAGATTCGTATGAATGTGTAGAATACAGTGGTACAATAAAAATATATATTTTAGTCGTGCACTAACTTGTTAATTGCAGAACCTTGTATTTCTTGTTTAGGCCATATCTCTAGTTTAAAAATAGCTTTTTGAGTAAATCCAATTGGGTTAGTTTAGTTTTGAAACCCTCTGTCCAGTGGGACAAACCCCATATTTTCTGTAATTAGTTATTTAACAGTAGTTTTCAATTTGTGTTTATTCCCTTTTTGGGAATTGTTTTGTATTGTTGTTATAATAAAAATTGTTTTAATTACATTTTGACTTCATGCATATTTCTAAAACCAGAAAACTTAGTTTAATGTTTTTCTTATGATTTTAATTGCATTTCATACATAGCATATTTTTGTTGTATTGTTATTATTTTTGTATGATTATTGTTGTTCTGTTTGTTTATGTGTGGCTTGTTTATTTTATTAGTTTATTCGGAGAGTCACGAAGACTTTGGTGGTTGCTACTCCTGCCACTCCTGTTGCCAAGGCAAGTGGCACACTTGCATACTGTTCGTCCTATTATTTTGATATGCATTGTTGTAGCTTTTACTTAGAAAATTTGCATGATAGGCTTATTAGTATTGCTATGCTAGACCTGTTTAGTATTACCCTAGAATATTCCTTAGTGTCTAGTACCTATATGATAACTTAGTAGTATAGGCAAATGCTATGCTATGTGTTTTGTATCAAAAGCTAATGAAAATTCTACTAAGTAATAAACTACCTGGGTGGGTGGTTGGAATAAAGCAATTCCCCATATATGGGAGGATGAATTGTAGAAGAGGGTGATTCCCTATTTTGGGAGGAAGGATCATACGTGGTCCCCTGACTTAGGAGGATGAATCACACTTGCGGAAAGCCACCCAGGATCAAAGGGATTTGAAGTTACTCCAAGTGAGGATTGCTTCCAGTGCAGCCACTAGTCATATGGGCTCTGTCTTGACGGAGTAAGTTGTGTGGACCTGGGTCAGTGAGATCTGATGATGTAGAGGGATAGGACGGCAGTGATCTCGCTAGTAGTACCACGGGAAGACACTTCTGAAAAAGTCTCGTCTCGATCTTCTCCTTTCCTTTTCACTAAATGAGGGTGAAGGACAGAATGGGTTGATCGAGTCTAGTGGGGAAAGTGCCACAAACTCTCGAGAGTATAAAACTATGATCATAGCCATGTCCCCGGTTACGGACAATTCTGAGCAGCTGAACAAGGACGTCAACGGAGGATCCCAACATTCCAATTTCTCTAAGTTAAAAATTTGATGGGTGAACAAGGGGGATTTGAGACACTGGTGCGCCCAGGGATGTCTCTTAAAGTTTTGGAAAGAAAGAATTGGTTTTGAAAGAATAGGATAAAATTGGCTTTATGCAAAATAGCCTTCAAACTCCACAAGCCAAATATGCATATAGGTTATTAGAGTTGTTCTAGTATGAGTCCACAAAGTGTCACTTGCCAGTTCCATTTTATGGTTCTGACCCACCTTGTTGATATCTTTTATCAGGTTGTTCTGACGATGAGTGAGGTTTCGTTAGGGGTTTCGAGTCTGCAACCAACATGTTTCGCCTGTGGCTACATGAAGATTGGGACTCCATGCAATAATATTTAGTCTTCCGCTGTTTATGCTAGCTTCGAGCTATGCAAGTTGTAATGGTTCGTGTAATAAATTGATACAATGTTGTGATATTTCATCGTAAACTGTGTGTGCAAATGAATCGATCCAGGGGTTTGCACTATAATCACAGGGATCTTGCCTATTTTTAAGTGCAGGTCCGCTACAACACTTCACCTTTATGGGACTAGGGGAATGCATTGTGTATTTAGTTTGCTTGTAAAGTGGTCGCGGGAATGACAGAAACCTAAACCCTCGCCGGTAAACTAGTGCATGAGGGAGTGTAGGATCTCAGAGTTTAAGGCTGTGGTTAGTTAATTCTTAAATACTTCCTTGCATTTGCGGAAGCTTGTAGGGAAGTGTAATCACAAGTGTGTTCTAGTCCAAGTAAGGGTAGTTCATTAGCATAGGTCCACCCACACAACACTTAGCAAAACATTAAACATTAAGCAGCGGTATGAAGCGAAAGTGACTTGACATAACTCCCATGTGTCCTCAGGAGCGTTTAGCCATTATAAGTAGAATCACCGGCTTGTCCTTTGTGCTAAAAAGGATTGGGCCACTTGCTGCAATAATTATTGCTCTCTTTTATTTACTCGCACTTTATTTATTTGTTACTATAAAAACCCATAAAAATCCTTCTGTTAGTGGTTGCAGTGAAACTTTACTCGTATTCTGCAAGCCAATACGTTATGCTCCTCGTTGGTTCGACACTCTTATTTATAGAAAGTATTGCGATAGATCCCATATACTTGTGGGTCATCAAGACTATTTTCTGGCGCTGTTGCCGGGGAGCAAAGCGTTATTGGTAAGGAACACTTTTACTACAAGTGTTGTTTTTATTTTTACCTGTTATTTTACTTCATTATGGAGCCTTCTGAGTTTGAATCAACATTTGGACAGAGCCAGGAGGGGAGCTGCAGGGGGCCCCACAGCCCTAGACGCCACCCAGGCGTGCCCAACCCTTAGCCTCGCCGAGGTCCCACCTGGGCGACTCCGTCGCCTCCTCGAGTCGCCCTTTCGCCTATAAATTGCCTTCGACACGGAAACCCTCGATACCCGATCATATTTTCCAGAAAACATCCGAGGCCGCCGTCGTCGCCAACCCTGGATCGGGAGGGTTCTGAAGCTCTTCCCAACACCCTGCCGGAGGGGGAGATCGTCACCGGAGGGCATCTACACCACCATGCCTGCCTTCGAAGTGATACGTGAGTAGTCCACCACAGGACTACGGGTCCATGGCAGTAGCTAGATGGTTGTCTCTTCTCCTTATACACCATTGCTTAGATCTTGTGAGCTGCCTATCATGATCAAGATCATATTATCTGTAACTGCTACATGATGTGTTTGCATGGATCCGATGAATTGTCAAAATCATTACTCTTGTTCATCTATGTGTTATGTTTTATCTATGATCTTGCATGCTCTCCGATGCTAGTGGATGCTTTGGCCAAGTAATTGTTAGTATCTTCAGAGAGGATATCTATGCTAGATAGTGGGTCCATGCCTCTTTTTGTCTGAGCTCGGGTTGACAGAAACGATCAAGACTAAAGATGTGTTGTTGCCACTAGGGAGAAAACAGCGGTGTTATTTACATTGCTTACATTATGCACTTTGCTTATTGCAATAATCTGTTGCTTGCAACTTAATACTTCTGAGTGACATGCTGGATAGCGATTTCGGGGGTGGATTATTAGTCATAGACGCAGTTGGATAACGGTCTATGTATTTTGACATAATGCCCATATTAGATGAAACGGTGAACTATGTTGTTTTATGGTAGCATTGTTATGCGCCCACAATTCTATCAATCGCCGTGCTATAATTTGTTTACCCATCATGTGTATATTTTGGAGAGACACCACTAGTTATCTGTGGACCCCGGTCCTATTTTCCTACACTATTTACACCTGTTTTGCTAGCTTTCCGTTCTCATTTGCTCGATGGTCCTATTTCACTTTCATCATATTTTACATCTGCACATTTAATTCTTTGTGTTCAGCAAGCCGGAGAGATTGACAACCTCTCTGTTTCGTTGGGGCAAATTAGTTTGTTTGTGATTGTGTGCAGGTCCACGTCAACACGCCAAGAAGACTTCTCGAACTACTAAGTCTCCCAGCAACATCTCTTTTCTTGGCGCCGTTGATACCTAGCAAGCCTTCTCCAAGTCCTACTGGTTCGATAACCTTGGTTTTGCAATCAAGGAAAACTGCTGCTTTGCTGCATCATACCTTCCTCTTGGGGTTCCCCAACGAACTTGTGATTCACGTCATCACCTGACCACCTGGAGGCTCGGTCGGCGACGCCCCTTTCGCCTATTTACTTCTCCCGACCGAATAACGCCAGAAACCCCGATCATTTTTCCCAAAAAAGTTCCAGAGCGCCGCCGCCTCCTCGAAACCTAATTCGGGGAGTAGAAGTTCCTGTTCCGGCACCCTGCCGTGACGAGGATTGAAGGGGAGATCGTCGCCATCGCCATCACCACCGCCTCTCCATCGACCATCTACGTTTCCCCCATCCATGTGTGAGTAATTCCCCGATGTAGGTTGAGGGGATGTTAGGGATTGGATGAGATTGTTCATGTAATAAGATGTTAGATCGTTAGGGCATGATGGTATCCGTGAGAGTGCTTTTTATCGTTCTTACAACCTGGTGTGCTTAATGCTTGACACTTGGGGCCCAAGTGCCATGTTTTCAGATCTGAACATATTATGATAAATGATGTTTTGGATCATATCTACAAGTTGTTTTCACCTGTTATTGTCCGGAACCCGAGGCCCCTAATGATGTAGGGGTTGGCCTGATCTTCAGGGATTTGGGGGGGGGGGGGGAAGGGGATGAACGCGAAGAACACGATGAACACGATGAACACAAGGTAGGAATCGGGAGAAATCATGGGCAAACAAATAGGATAACTAGCAAAACCTGCAGAGATCTCCACCCAACAACAACCCTCACAAGAGAAGCCTTTGGATCGAAGAATCAAAGTCAATCTTACTCTTAATGAAACCGATTGCTCTTACCGGCCGGTCCACCGATCCAATAGAATCACCGCAGTGAAAGATTGGTTTGCACTACTAGAGACACCTCAGTGAAATAGTAGCAACAACAAGATCCATCCTCAAAGAGGAACCCTAGCAACGAGGGAGGAGGAGCATGGCTCTCAAGTCTCAAATTCAGTCTGTCCAAGAATGGGGAAAGGGGAGTGCTATTTGTAGTCTAGTACAAAACGGGGGCAGAAACGCGGGTGTCCGGCCTGAGGCCGGCTGGGAGGCTGGGGGGGGGTCCAGCCTAGGCCGGCTGGGGGGCCGGCTGCCTCAGGTGGGTGGCCGGCCTGGGGGCCGGCCTAGGCCGGCTGGCTCAGGTGGGTGGCCGGCTAGCTCAGGTGGGTGGCCGGCCTGGGGGCCGGCCAGCCTGGCGCCGCCTCCTTCTTCCTCTCCTTGACCATCTTTTGGGATCTCCTCTTGGTCATCTTCTCCATCATCTTGGACCTTCTCTTGCTCATCTTCTCTACTCCATTGTAGGTCGTCACCAAGGTGGATCCTGAGTATGCACAAGGCATCCACTTGAGGTAGCAAGCCATCCATGGAGTAATTGAATTGATTTGAGGATAGGAGTGAGTTCACCTTATCTTGCATAGCCTTTGCTCTTGATGTTGTTATCGGGTCCGTAGGCGTGTTGGCCATGGTGTTGTCCACATGTGGGGCTACATCACCTAAGTGACAGCTTTTGGGACAAACGGAGGGGGTAATTTTGACTTGAGGGTTACATGTATTCATTGAATGTTAATGCTTTGCTCTGGTACATTGTAAAAGGAGTACCTTAATTACCTTTAGGCTTCTCATAAAGGCCCCACTGAAACGGGATGGTTGGACAAAAGATGTCGTGCAAGTATCTTATTGCAAGCACGCACGACTAATTACGAAATACATGCCTATGTTTATATTAGCACCTCGATACTATTTATTCATTTATCTACATGTTGCTCTTCGTAATTATTTCATGAACTATCTCATCCACGCAGCGCCGGTATTTACATCCATATGCCTACGGTATTTTAATCCTGTTGTTACTAAAATTGCTACAATTGTTGTTTTTACAATTCTACTGCTGTTACTTTATTACTGCTGCTATTATATTACTGTTTGTACTGATAAATTGTGCCAAGCAAGTTTACTTCCAGGTGTGGCTGATCTGACAAATTAGCCGCTAAGGCTTATAAATATTCTTTGGCTCCCCTTGTGTCGAATCAATAAATTTGGGTTTTACTTCTCTCGAAGACTGTTGCGATCCCCTATACTTATGGGTCATCAGGACTATTTTCCGGCGCCGTTGTCGGGGAGCATAGCTCTATTTATAAGTTCACCAGGGAGTAATTCTGTCTACTGCAATTTATTCTTCAACATGAAGGATAAGCGTGATCCTAATTAAGTTTCCGATACTACCTTCCACCACAAGGCAAGATACTACCTTCACCCACTGTTATGAATAAGCTTGTTACACCACCGTCACACCACCACACTTCACATACTACTTCTGCTAGTTCTGATACTGTGTCCGATGAATTTGATGATGCTTTTGATGTACTTTTTTGAATTTGAAGATGCTTCTGGCTCTCTAGGTCCTTTTTAGAATGCTATGGTTGCTAAATCTAAGGAAATTGAGTCTAATGAAGTTTCTAATGAAAATGTCACTACACCTGTTGTCTCTCCTAAGAGAGGAAATTATGGAAATAGTTACCCTGATGATGCTTATGTTGAAATTAATGATGAATTTATTAGAGCTAGTATGGAAATTGACACTTCCGATCCTAAAATACGGAAGGAACTTCTTGAAAAACATGCTAGGAACTATAAAACTGCTCATGATCCAGAATTTGCCACATCACCTATTAGCATAAAAGAAGAAGATTATGATTTTTCTGTTGATCTGTCACTCATATCTATTGTTGAAAATGAACCCTTTTGTGGAAAATAAAATGATAATGCTATAGAACACATGAGCAAACTTACTACTTTGAGTAGGTTGTTTTCTGATGATAAGAAGAAACAAGGTTATCACATAACAAAGTTATTTCCCTTTTCATTGAAAAATGAAGCTAAAAGTTGGCTTAACAATTTAGCTAGTGGATCTATTAAAAGCTTTGATGAATTAGTTAAAATCTTCTTTGAAAAATATTATCTTGCTCATGTGCAACACGCCGCTTTGCAAAGAATTTTCAATTTAAACAAATTGAGAAAGAGTGTCTACCGAAGCTTGGGGGAGGTTTTGTGCCTTACTCAGGGCCCGGCCTGGGCACATGATACCTAAGAATGAGCTCATGGATATTTTTTATAATGGACTAGGAGATGAATCTAGGACATACCTGGATAGTTGTGGTTTCAGAGAAAGGACTCCGAATGAAGCTGCAGAACTATTGACTAAAATAAGTCGGAATCATGATGATTGGTCCATACCTGAGCCGCCACCAACACCCCCACAAATGTCGACTCCAACATCAGAGAAAAGGGGTATGCACGTGCTTAATTCTGAAACTATGCAGGAAGCGAAGAAATTTCTTAAGGAGAAAGGTATTAAAGCTGAAGAATTAAAAAATCTACCACCTATTGAAGAATTATGTGAGCCTATCACTCATCCTCCAATGGTAGAGGTACATTCTCTTCAGAATTTCGGTACAGGAGACATTCCTTACCGAAATCCTCTTGATCAATGCTTAGATGAACTTAATAATTTTATTGTGAAGCAAAATCATTTCAATATAAAAGTTCAAAATCATTTGCTAGAAAAATTTATGTTATTAAAAATTTGATGTTTTAGAAAGAACTGCTAATGATGTTAAAGGACTTACCAAGCATTTTGTCATGGTTCAAACTCAACTTGAACAAATTACTAAAGTACAAAAAGATTTGCTTGATGAAACCTTTAAAAAGGATGATAAACATGCTTTTGGTATTGCAACTAGAGTTGGTGCTTCTACTCAGGATCCTTTATATCCTGAGGGGCATCCTAAAAGAATTGAACAAGATTCCCAATTAGCTGAAAATAATGTTGGTAGCTCTTCTAAAAAGAAGAAGAAAAAGAAACATAAAAGAGCTATAGAATCTGAGGAACCTAATAATGATAAAGAACCTGAGCAAAACCCAAATGATATATCTATTTCTGATGCTGAAACTGAAGATGGTAATGAACCTGTTAATGATATTGATAAAGGAAATGATCCTAATAAAGAAGAAAGTGATGAAGAACCTGAAAACTTCCTAAACATAGGAAGTATAATAAGGAAGAACTTGTTGATAAGAGGCATGGTAGTGAAAGAGAACCTTGGGTGCAAAAACCTATGCCTTTCCCTAATAAGAATTATAAATCAAAAGAAGAGGAACATTATAATAAATTTTGTGATTGGATGAAACCTCTCTTTTTGCAAATTCCTTTGACTGATGCTATTAAATTGCCTCCTTATTCCAAGTACATGAAAGATATTGTTTCTAACAAAAGGAAAATTCCTAACGAAGAAATTTCCACTATGCTTGCTAATTATTCTTTTAATGGCAAAATCCCATAGAAGCTCGGAGACCCAGGTATACCAACTATTCCTCGCTCAATTAAGAATAATTATCCTAGAACTGCTTTATGTGATCTTGGTGCAGGAGTGAGTGTTATGCCCTTTTCTCTTTATAAGAGGCTCTATTTGGAGAAACTAATACCCACTGATATTTCTTTACAAATGGCTGATAAATCAACTTCTGTCCCTATAGATATTTATGAGGATGTTCCTGTTGAAGTGACTAATAATTTTCTTATCTTAACTGATTTTGTTGTGCTTGATATGCCTGAAGATGATAATATGTCTATTATTCTTGGGAGACCTTTTTTAAATACTGCAGTTATTGACTGCAATAAAGGGAAGGTTACTTTTAATGACAATGACAAAGAGCACACGGTTTATTTTCCAAAGAAGGTTGACAAGGCTTATGGTCTAAATTCTGTTGCGCTAAAAACGCGTCACACAAACACGTCCTCGTGTACCCGCGGTGTCGGGGAAGATACTCCGCAACTCGCCTCGTGGGAGGCTGGCTTCCAGCGCGATACGCAAGACAGTAAGCCGACGCTTTTTGAAACCAGACATCCCAGTTCCTCGGGAGGGACCCCGTCAGAGGAAGCTGGCGACGATTGGCTAAACTAAGCCGGATTTGACCGCTCTTAACTCGATTGTCGATACTCGATGAATTCACGTGAAGTCGACGAATAACGGGAAGCATGAACAAGGGTTTGAGGGTAAAAAGTAGGGTTTGTACTGATTGTCTATTGTTTGCTTAATTTCAATCGGCCGTCACCTCTTACATATATAATGAGGCGGTTGGACTTCTCATACAAGCATTGTACTTCTACAAGGATTACAACTCGTAGTACAAGTAGGTTTCTATCTCTAAGTTAGGTAAAAGTCTTGGCCGGCTTCGTACTGGACCCGGACTCCAAATGTCCATCTCCGGCTTCTTTTGGAAAGTCGCCTTTTGTCCTTCCGTGTTGACCTCGAACTCGTTTTATCATACAGCATCCGACTTCTGTTTTGGGCTTTGCAAGCGTTAAACAACCTCGCGTCTGGCTTCCCTGGTGCGACTTCTGAAATCTTCAGGGAACTCAAATCTGGCCTGCGCCGGGTTCTGGCTAAGCCGGGTTGGCTCCTGTCGGGTCATCACTTCAGGTCTTCTCCGGGTCGCCAATTCTCCCTTGAATGAACTTGAATCTGTGACCTGCCAAAAATGGGTGCTAACACATGCCTCCCTGTTTTCTAGTAGAGCTTGCGTACTAGAAAATATTCAATGTAAAATATTTGACTAAGGGTGATGCATAAGCTCATCGGCCATACACTAAGGGAGATATATGTATATCGGCCATACGAGTGACTTATGCAGTCTGCCACACACTTGGGTGGAATTTATTCAAGTACTTCTCATTGATAGCTCGAGGAAATATGCCGCCTTCCAATGTTTCCACCAGATATGAGTTGCCGGGTACAATCCTTATGACTCGCAGTGGCCCTTCCCAACTTGGCGACCATTTGCCGAATTTCCGGCTTCTAGAGGCAACTGGCAATATAACTTTCCAGACCAAGTCTCCGATTTGAAAATCCTTAAGCCAGACTCTCTTGTTATAAGCCTTCGCTACCCGCAACTTCTCCTTCTCGATGTCCTTCAGAGCCCTCACACGTTTGTCGGCTACATCATCTATGTTATCCATTATAAAATTGTGGTAGTCTTCAGCTGACAAGTCGTTTTGCTTAGCAAACCTCAAATCAGCCAGATTCACTTCTACTGGTAAAACGGCTTCTTGTCTGTATACTAACTCGAAAGGAGTTACTTTAGTTGCACCATGCCTTGAGATCTGTGAGCCCACAATGCTTCGGACAATACCTTATGCCACCTCCTCGGGTAGTCTTGTACTTTCTTCTTAATCAACTTGATCATAATTTTGTTGCTTGACTCGGCTTATCCATTAGCTTGAGCATAATACGGAGATGAACTGAGCATCTTGATCCCGAGTGATTCGGCAAACTGTTTCACCTCCTTAGCCATGAAGGAAGTACCTTGATCTGTAGTAAGAGTCTGCGGGATACCGAATTGGTGAACAATATGCTCTGTGATAAATTTAATTACCTCCTTGTGGGTCATATTTCTGAGGGGTACTACTTCAGACCACTTGGTAAAATAATCAGTAGCAACCAACACGAACCGATGCCCTTTGGATGAAGTCGGGTTGATCATACCAATGAAATCCAGTGCCCATCCTCGAAAGGGCCACGGCTTTATTGTAGGATTCAGAAGTGAAGCCGGCGCCAACTGAACATCTCCGAACTTCTCGCACACCTCACACCCTTTATAGTATCTGAAGCAGTCGTTAATCATCGTCGGCCAATAGAATCCGGCTCGTCTGAGCATCCACTTCATTTTGTGAGCCGACTGATGTGTCCCGCATAAGCCATCATGTACTTCTCCCATGGCAACTCGAGATTGATCTTCATCCAAGCACTTCAGAAGAAGACCTTCAGCTGTTCGGCGAAACAACTCATTATCGACCAAGGTATACTTAAAGGCAAGGTGCCAAACATCCCTATCCATTTTCTGACTTGGATTCCGCAAATAGTCAGCAATAGGTGTTCTCCAATCAACTGGCCGGTTTCCACCAGGTTCTTCCGGAGCCGATTTAGAAAAGCCGGCTTCATCTTCGGCTTCAACATTATTGACAACAGCCAGCACCGGCTTCTCTGCTGTAAAAAATACTCCTCTACTGACATGATAGCCTGATGCCTGTTGTGCCAACTTGTTGGCAAGCCAGTTATCCTGCTTGGACACATGAGATATAGAAAAGTAATCCAGAGCCGATATAATGTCCAGGCATCTGTCAAGGTATATGTTGAGCGACCCACTGTTGCACTGAAAGATCTTGGCCACTTGCTGGACGATAAGTAGTGAATCACCATACGCCTTAACATGAGTTACCCTTGCGTCAATTAAAATCTCCAACCCGAATAGAAGAGCTTCATATTCGGCTTCATTGTTAGTGCAAAAATAATCAAGACGATAGGAGGCCTCAAAAATAATACGGTGGGGTGAAATGTACACAATGTCGACTCCTTGCCCACTGCTGCAGACTGAGCCATCAAAGTAAAGCTTCCATGGTTCAGCCGATACAATTTTTAAGTCGGCTTCTCGCTCTTGGTCAATCCGATGTTCGACGATGAAGTCGGCTACAATCTGGCCCTTCATAGATATGAGAGGTTCATAGGCCAAATCATATTCAATCAACCCATACGCCCATTTTCCGATTCATCCACTGAGAATCGGCCTATGTATCATGTGTTTGATGACATCGGTCTGACCAAGAACTTTGCACTCGCCAGATAAGAGGTAATGGCACAATTTGGTGCAGGAAAAATAAAGAGACAGGCACAACCTCTCCACAAAGATGTACCTGGACTCGGCATCTAGCAATCGCCGACTTAGATATATGATAACGTACTCCTATCCTTCGGCTTCTTGAGTCAAGGCCGTCCAATCACCTTTTCTTCAGCAGCGATGTAAAGCCGGAATGGTAGACCACGAGCCGTCTTCCTCAGAACTAGCGATTTAGACAAGTAAACTTTTATTTTATCAAATGCCTCTTGTTGCCTTGCCCCTCAGGTGAACTCGTTGTCATTCTTGAGCCGAAGGATCTATGTGAATGCATCAACTTTCCCAGACAAGTTAGTAATAAATCTCCTCAAATAATTTACCTTGCCTAAGAATTTCTGCATTTCGTTTTTGCAAGTTGGCGCTTACACCTTCTGGATGGCTTCAATTTTCGCCGGGTCGATCTCTATGTCGGCTTCATGTATGATAAAACCAAGGAACTTTCCAGCCGACACGCCAAAGGCACACTTCAAAGGATTTATCTTGAGCCCGTACTTCCTCATCCTTTCAAATGCAAGTCGTAAGTTGGCCAAATGATTTAACTCACCGTCCGACTTGACAACTACGTCATCAATGTATACTTCCAGTACAACTCCAAGATGATCATGAAATATCAAGTTAATCGCTCTCTGATATGTGGCACCAGCATTTTTCAACCCAAAGGTCATTACTGTCCACTCGAATAAACCAACGAACCCAGGGCAGCGAAACGCTGTTTTAGCTGAATCTTCTTTGGCCATAAACATTTGATTATACCCTGCATTCCCGTCTAGAAAGCTGATGACTTTGTGTCCTGAGGCATCGTTGATAAGCATGTCGACTATTGGCATAGGATATTCATCTTTGGGCGTAGCTCGATTTAGATCTCTGAAGTATATACATGCCCTGATCTTGCCGGATCATTTCTTCTCGACTGGTACAATGTTGGAAATCCAATCGGCATATTTGCAAGGTCGGATGAAGTTAGCTTTCAGAAGCCGGCCAATCTCTTCTTTGATCCAGTCATATATTGCCGGGTTGAATTTGCGAGCCGACTGCTTATGTGGCATGAAGCCGGCTTTTATCGGTAACCGATGCTCGACGAGCTCTCGGCTTAACCCGGGCATCTCGTGGTACTCCCAAGCAAAGCAGTCCATGTATTCCTTTGCTCTCACGATTAACTCGGATTTATAATCGGCTTCTAAATTCTTGCTTACAAAAGTCGGCCTGGGAATAGTGCCATCCTCAATATCTACTTCTTCGAGCGGGTCGGCCGACGTAAAACCTTGCCCCAACTTATCCATATCATCTGGTTCTTCAATTGCTTCACACATATCGTTCCTCTCGGCCCGATACTTATCCAGGCGTTTTTGCAGCCATTAATCATTGGGATTCATTTCACTTGAGCCGCAGCCGATTACCGCCAATCGGCTTTAGAGACACTGGCACGAATCCGTCCCTGGTTGCACTCAGGAAATCGAACCCGGATAAATCACGCCCTGAAAGACATATAGCATTTAAGTGTTGCCAATCAACAATGGACTCGGCTAAAGCAATACATGTCGAGTTGTCAGCATGGACGACCTCAATCTCGTCGTCGATCCACTGTACGAGCTGCTGGTGCATGGTGGATGGCACACACTGATTCGCATGAAGCCAATCCCATCCAAGTAGCACATTGTAGTTCCCTTGCACTACAGCAACAAAGAATGTAGTAGCCAAAGTTTTGCTTCCCACTGTGAGCTCCAAACTGATAACTCCTTTGGCCTCTATTCCTTCTCCTCCTTCGAACACGTTCAGTACCATGTTCGTCTTCATTAGATCATTATCTTCTAGCTTTAACTTTTTGAAGACAGAATACGGCATCAGTTTTACCACAGCACCTCCATCAAACATCATCCCGGTAACCGGCTTCCCGTTGATATGTCCTCTGACGTATAAAGGTTTAAGATGCTTAACCGGTCCCTCCGGTTTCTCGAAGACGGCATTTTTGGGTCCAAAGTTGAGCTGCGCTACTTCATCATCTTCTTCTTCTATAGCACGGAATTCAGTAGGCAATAATATACCATGTTAATATCCATACCTACCCGAGTCGGTGTACTTTCATAGTCTAGTAAATCTTCATCTGTTGGATTTTCTGACTCATTTACTGCCGATTCCGATGTTTCTGACTCATCTCCTGCCAGCTCCTCTCTTGCCGAGTTCTCTGCCGGGTCCTCATTTGTCGACTCGTTATCCGACTCACCCCTTGCTGGCTTGTCCCCTGCTTCCAAGTCTGCTGCTTCCACCTCATCCGCCCATGATGAATAAGTAATGGCCGGTACGAAAACCGGCTCCGTCTCGTCTAACAGCAGGACTCGGTGCAATCATCAATGGAGTCGTTGCAGGAATCGGCTTTGGTACCCATACTTGAGCCGACACCATTGGTTTTTCAGCGTTGAAGTTGGTATCTCTAGCTTGCTCAGCTTCTCTTTCTGCCTCTTCCCGGTTCCTTGCCCTTTGCAGCTTCCGCCTTTGCATCTTCGTTATACCTGGCGGGCACCACTTTGGCTGGGTATACTTTGGGTCCCGGGGTTTGGTCACTACAGCTTGACTGGGTCCGGCTCCATGGTCACTGGATGTTACCTTGGGCACGATAGCAAGTATCGGCTCATCATTTGCCAACCCGATGGTCGGGTCCTTCAGTTTCAACACATGCGTTCCAATGACCAATGAGTTGTTTGGGACCAACCCACCTCCTAGGTCAGCTGCTTTAGCTCCTTGCGCCTTGACTCGCTAGTATGAGGAGTCACCAGGATACACAAGTCGGCTCCGCACAGTTTGCCGGGTTGCTTGACACTTGGAATCCCCAGCCGACTTCTGATATTGGCAACTTTCTTCGATAGATGGCGGCCTAGGCCGCTTCCCATATTGCTGGTTCATCCTTGACCCGGCCTGGCGCACGTACTTGTTCAGCAGCATGTCGAAAGTCGGCTTGATCTTCTTTGGCTTATACTCAACCTGATTTGTTTTCCACTTGCCGAGTTCCGGGTTCCTAGGCTTCATGAACCTGGGTGGTGATTCATTTGCTCGTGGTTGTTGCCTCCCGAGTGTGGAGTTCTTGATGGTGATCTTGATAACTTCCTGTCCATCAGGTTGCCGGTTTAGTGTTACTTGCCTCCTCGTTTCCTTGCTGCCGGCTTCTTTCCTGGGCTCACCAATAACCACATTAGACTTGTTAGCGCCTCCGGCCGCTTCTGGCCGAAGAAGAACTTTCTTTCCCTCCAAATCTAGCACGTTCATTGGGAATGGTTGTGTGTCAATGGCCATGCCAGCAAATCCCAATCGTCCATTATTGAGGGCCGATTGAATCTGTCGACGAAAGACATTGCAATCATTAGTAGCATGAGAGAAAGAATTGTGATACTTGCAATAAGCATGTCTCCTTAATTCATCAGGTGACGGTATAACATGGTTAATTCGTATCACTTTCTCTTTTAACAAGGCATCAAATATTTTATCACATTTGCCTACGTCAAAACTACACTTCACCTCATCATCCCGATTCTTACGAATCGGCTTTAAGTCATCACATATATAGGGTTTAGCTTTACTAGGACAAACGAACTCGGTTGTGTAAACATCGGCTTCATCACCGGAGTCGGCATCATGTTCAATAGTGTTAAGCCGACTCCTGCTCATCTGATGCGAATCCTTGGACTCGTTAACTAGGCTTTCATGAGCCAGAGCTCTCTCCTGAACTTGTCCGACGGAGGAGAACTCGTGTCCTTCCAGCTTCTCTTTTAGATACGATCTCAACCCGTTAAAACTAAGTCAGCCATATCCCTTTCAGTTATTGCCAAACTATAACACCGATTTCTTGTGTTTCTAAATCTTTTGACATAATCGGATACCGACTCATCATGTTTTTGCCTGACCGATGTAAAATGGGACAACTTTAATTCAATCTCTCCAGCAAAGAAGTGCTCGTGAAACTTTTGTTCTAGGTGAAACCAAGTGTGTATGGAATTGGGAGCTAAAGCCGAAAACGAAGAGAACGCAGCTACAGTTAACGACAATGAGAACAGGCGAACTTTGATGTGATCATGATTAGCTTCGCCTAATTGAGCCAAATATTGACTAATATGCTCCCGTGTCGACTTGTTATCCACCCCATTAAATTTAGAAAACTCGGGAACTCTATAGCCAGGTGGATAGGGTTGTAGATCAAAATATTCGGGGTAGGGTTTAACATAGGTTGTATGCTAACTAGTCCAATTTCTTTCTGAACTCGACCACCAAACCGTCCATGTTGGCCGATTGAGCTGGAACAGAAGGAAAATTGGCCACAGGGCCAGCTTGTATCCAGGGAGCCAAATCTGAATTCGGCATTGACCCGCATCCCAGAAGCCGCACCGCTGGTCCCTGATACGTCGCAAACGTATCTACTTTTCCAAACACTTTGCTATTGTTTCGCCTCTGATTATTAATGAATTCATTTGGAACTAACCCGAACTGACGCTGTTTTCAGCAGAATTGCATTTGGTGTCTTTCTTTTGTGCAGGGTTCAGAAGTTCGCGGAAAATTCCAGAAAATTTATAAAAAGTATTTTTGAGGGAAAAGAGCCACGGAGCCAGAAGACTGCGAGGGGGGGCACCCAAGAGAAGGGGCGGGTCCCACCCGCGGGTAGGGTCCAGGCCGTGGCAGGAGGCCGCCCCTGCCCCTGGGACCTCGTCTCTTGACCCCCCTTCACTTATAAGCACCCTTTCGACCTAAAAACGAGGGCCCCCGAACACTTTTTCTAGAAACCATACGGAGCTCCGCCGCCATCACGAACCCTAAATTCGGGGTCCAGGATTGCTGTTCCGGCACCCTGCCAGAGTGGAGATCGCCGCCATCGTCACCGCCAACGCCTCTCCATCAACCATCCATGTCGTCCCCCTCCATGTGTGAGTAGTTCCCTGTTGTAGGCAAGGGGATGGAAGGGATTGAATAAGATTGCTCATGTAATTCGATGCCAAATTGTTAGGGCACGATGCCTAGTATCCTCTATTTGTGTTAATCATCGTTGGTGCAACTAGTTATGCTTAATGCTTGTCACTTTGGGCCAGGGTGCCATGTTTTCAGATCTGAACACTTATGTTTGCATGAGTATAATTATTGTTTGGATCCTATCTACTAGCTGTATGCACTTGTTGTCAACCGGAACCGGAGACCCCGAGTGACAGAAATGGGGACATCGATGGGAATGGTTGGCAACTCGAGGTTTACATGTATTCATTGTGTTAATGCTTTGATTCGGTGTTCTATTAAAAGGAACACCTTAATTGCCATTAGTTCCTTAATTGGACCGGCTGAAACCGGATGGCAGGACAAAAGATGCCGTGCAAGTTCTTATTGTAAGCATGTACGGCTAAATTAGGAATACATGCCTATGACTGTTTGATACTTGGATGCTATTTATATATTTATTTGCTTCGTGCCTAGTTATGTTCATTTCATGAGCTATCTTATTCATGCAATGCCTGTCTATCTGTCCCTGTGCCTATGGTGTTTTAATCCCGCAGTTTACAATCATTACTTTTACCGTTATCATTGTTGTCTTTATTTTACTACTGTTGTTACTATTCTACTGCTGCTATCATATCACTGTTACTACTGATAAATTGCTTCGAGAGAAATCCTTTTCAGGTGTGGTTGAATTGACAACTCAACTGCTAAGGCTTATAAATATTCTTTGGCTCCCCTTGTGTCGAATCAATAAATTAGGGTCAAACTACCCGCGAAGACTGTTGCGATCCCCTACGCTTGTGGGTCATCAAGACTATTTTCTGGCGCCGTTGCCGGGGAGCATAGCTCTATTTATAACTTCACCTAGGAGTTTTTCTGTCTGCTGTAATTTACTCTTCATCATGAAGGGTAAGCGAGATCCTAAGTTTCCAATACTGCCTTCCACCACAAGGAAAGGTACTGCTCTGAACTCTAAAGCTACTCTTGATTCACCTACTGTTTTAAGTCAACTTGTTACACCACCTGTGAACACTCGTCCTACTGCTGATGCTTTGCTTTCTGAGTCTGCTACTGTTTCTGATGAATTTTATGATGCTTCTGCTGTGCTTGATGATGCTGGTTCTTTAGGCCCCTTTTTAGAATCTCTTGTCACTAGGTCTAAAGAAATTACAATGCCCAATGAAAACTTACTACACCTGTTAGCTCTCCTAATCAATATAATTATGAGAGTTTGTATCCTGATGATTCCTACATTGATCTTAATGATGAGTTTATTAGACAATATATGGATTGTTCTGCTTCTAAAGATCCTGATGCTTTGAGGAAATTGCTTGAAAAGCATGCTGTTAAGAATTATTTTACACCTGATCCTGAGTTTGCTACTTCTCCCATATGCATTAAAGATGATGATTTTAATTTCTCTGTTGATCTTTCACTCATATCTAATGTTGAATCTGATCCTTTTTGTGGAACTAAGGATGACAATGCTGTAGAACACATGAATAAATTAGCTTCGCTTAGCCTTCTATTTTCTGATGATAAAAAATATACAGCATTACTATTTAGTAAAGTTGTTTCCTTTCTCATTAAAAGATGATGCCAAAGTGTGGTATAATTCTTTACCTTATGGATCCATAAAAAGTCCTCATGAATTGCTTGATGTTTTTATTTGCAAAATATTTTCCCGCTCACATGCAGCATGAGGTTTTGCAGAGAATTTTCAATTTTAGACAATTGGAGGATGAGCATCTCCCTAAAGCTTGGGGGAGATTCGGATCATTACTCAGGGCTCGGCCAGGGCATGATATTCCGAAGAATAAACTCCTTGATATATTTTATAATGGACTGACTGTTGAATCTAGGACATACCTAGATAGTTGTGCTGGTTGTGTTTTCAGGAGAAGGACTGTAGATGAAGCTGAAGAACTAATGGCTAAGATTGCCAAAAATCATGATGAATGGAGCATTCCTGAACCTCTCCATTACCAACTCCGAAGAAAAGGGGAGTGCTCTTCCTAAACCCAGAAGATATGCAAGAAGCCAAAAGATCTATTAAGGAAAAAGGTATTAGAGCTGAAGATGTGAAGAATTTACCTCCAATTGAAACCTTATGTGAGCCTACCACTCACCCACCTATGGTAGAGGTACACTCTCTTCATAATTTTACTGTTAATGATATTCCTTATAGTAAGCCTCCTAGTCAGTGTTTGAATGAATTTGATAACTTTATTGTTAAACAAACTCATTTTAATATGCAAATTCTAGAACAATTAAATAATAACACCCTGGTTATTAAAAATTTGCATTCTGTCTTGGAGAAAACTTCTAATGATGTCAAAGGTCTTGTTAAGCATTTTCATATGGTCCAAACTCAACTTGAACAAATTACTAAAGTGCAAAAAGACTTGCTTGCTGGAATTCCTACACAAAGTAATAAACAAACTTGTGGTGTTTTAACTAGAGGAGGTATCTCTACTCAAGATCCTCTTTATCCCGAGGGACATCCTAAAAGAATTGAACAAGAATCTCAACTGGTTGAAAATAATATTACTAGTTCTCCTAAAAAGAAAAAGAAAAAGAAGAAACATAAAGAATTAGGAGAAGCTAGTAATATGGAACTTGATAAAGAACCTACAAGTAATAATCCTAATGCTGTCTCTAATTCGGATGCTGAAACTGAAAGTGGTAATGAGCATGATAATGATACTAATGAACCTGAAGAACAGGAGGAGGAGACTGCACCTCCTGTTGCTAAAAAACATGGTAAAGAGAGAGAGCCATGGGTGCAAAAACCCATGCCTTTTCCATCTAAATCTCAGAAGGCTAAGGAAGAAGAACACTATAATAAATTCTGTGAATGGATGAAGCCCCTCTTTTTGCAAATTCCTTTGACAGATGCTATTAAGTTGCCTCCCTATTCAAAATATATGAAAGACATTGTTACTAATAAAAGAAAAATCCCTAATGAAGAAATCTCCACTATGCTTGCTAATTACTCTTTCCATGGCAAGATTCCTAAAAAGCTTGGTGATCCAGGTATACCTACTATTCCTTGCTCCATTAAAAATAATTATGTTAGAACTGCTTTATGTGATCTTGGTGCAAGAGTTAGTGTTATGACATTTTCTCTTTATAAGAGACTTTTATTAGATAAGCTTATTCCTACTGATATTTCCCTTCAAATGGCTGATAAGTCCACTGCTGTGCCCATTGGTATCTGTGAGGATGTTCCTGTTAAAGTTGCTAATTGTTTAATCCTAACTGACTTCGTGGTATTGGAAATGCCTGAAGATGATAATATGTCTATTATTCTTGGGAGACCTTTTCTTAATACTGCAGGGGCTGTTATTGATTGCAATAAAGGAAAAGTTACTTTTAATGTTGATGATAAAGAACACGGTGTACTTTCCAAAGAAGATCAATACCAAAATTGGTTTGAACTCCATTGAGAATATTGAATCCATCAAGATTGGAACTATTGATTGTCCTATTCATACACATTCAAGAAAATATGAAACTCTCATGACTGGGACAATTCCTATTCAAAGAGGTAACTTGATTGTTTGTTGAATATTGAATAATTTATGTCAAATAAATTTGGTGTGGTAGCAAGACTTGATCTACCTTGCTAACAAACCAACTTTAGCAACATAAAGATATCAAGATTCATTAAATTTTCTTCTATTGCTCATCTTTAATTTTTCTGTAATTTTTATTTCTTGCTTAGTTTTGCCTTTTTAAATACAATTATCCTGTTTTATTAGCTTATTTTGATCTCATTTAAGTTCTTCTGTAAAAGTTTTCGAAAAATTCCAGAAAAATTACATGAATTTTATTATTTTTAAAGAGACACAGGAGTGCTTGGGGCTGACCTGGGGGACACCCCAGGGGCACAGGCGGGTCCCACCCGCGGGTGGCACCCAGGCCGCGGCCAAGGGCCGTCCCTGCCCCCTGGAGGGCCCCACCAGGTGAGTCTCCTCCCACTCTCTCTCTCACTCGGAAAAAAAACACTTCCCCATTGCTCAAACCTGAGTGTTTGCCTTTGAGTGCTGGGATTTTCGATCTCTTTGTTCAGCCCATAATTCTTGCTGAAATTTGGAGCAAATCCTCTCTGGTATGTGACTCCTCACCCCTCCAATTATAATCTTGAATGGTTTTGTATAAGTTGAGTATTTTGCTGTTGTTTATGACTTTGAATATGAGCTTGCATGCTTGATTTGTAGCTTGTTAGATGGATTTGATGCATGTACTAGTTGATATTGAGTTGTAGGAATAGTCTAATGCACTTCCTATATTTTATTTTCAAGTTTTATGAGGTTTGTTGAAATTTTTTAGAAAAGGAAGAACATGAGTAAGTTCAATTTAGGTGGGATCTTTAAGAAGAAGGAGCCCTCTTCTCGTCGAGAAACGAGAGGGTCAAGTTCTAATGCACCAATGAGGCCTTCATATAATGAAGATTTGGAGCCACTTGGTGTTATTGTGCTTGCTCGAGAGACGGATGTGCATTCATCGGTATACCCATGTTATGAATTTCTACAAGCTGCAGGTATACACAATGAATTTACTAGTCTTGTCACTAATGCATTGTTGAAAAATATTGTATTAGTGGAGAGGCCCCAATATCTTAAGCTCACTAACATCTTTGTGCAAAGCTTTAATTTCAATGATGATCCATATGACCCTAGTGTGGAGTTCATGCTATATGAGCGACCTTGTAGAATGCCTTTGTCTGAGTTTTGCAGTGCTTTAGGAGTGAGGAACTCGGGGCTCACAGGCAAGATGAACACACAGCCCCAGTACCTCAAGGAGCTCTATGCCGGAATCTGTCATGATGATTCGAGGGACTCTACGCGTGCCAAATTTGGGAGCATTCAGTTTCCAGCTGTGAGGTATTTGGGCTATGTCATTGCTCGTTGTATCCTTCCCCGGGATAACACGAGTAACATGACTAGTCTTGATCTTGCTATTCTTGCCGCCGCAATTAATTGTGATGAAACTTATAACATTGGCGCTCTGATTGCTCGTCGTCTTAGCACTAACAAGGTTAGAGGGCCTATTTATGGAGTCATTATTGCTTCGATAATGCTTGCTACTGCCATGCTTCCTCCTAGAGAGGATGATCTAGAGTTGGATTTTATTAGGCTTAATCTTGCTGCAATGAAAGCTCGCCACTATGTCACTTATGGTTCCACTTTGGAGAACTTGCAGTATAGATTGTTGTTTGGTTTGATTTGGATAACCCTCGCTTTGTGAGATTGCCTGCTCCTATTTTGTTTAACTCTGCTGCTAGGGACGGACATTCATTTCCTGAGGAGGTGTTGGATGAGTACCTCGCATCATTAGCCCCTGAGGAGGAGCCAGAGGAGGAGCCACTGGAATCGCAGTGGCAGCCACAGACGGGCGCCAACTGGGGCGTGCCGCCGTCGTGGTAAATGGATCCCACTTAGGCCAAAAGCCTAAGCTTGGGGGAGTACGTATTTCTCACCGACATCTTTTTATTTCGTTCACTCAACTATCATATGTCGGTGTCTTCGTTATTCCTTTGTATATTCATTAGTTCTCTTTCTGCTTTCTTTTTGCTCTTTTCAATTTGCTCAGTCGCCTTAGTTGTTCCTTTTTTTATTAATTAAAAACCCAAAAAGATTTCCTCTTTGTTTGCCTCTTCTTTCTCATAATCAAAAAGACCAAAAAATATTTTCTTTTTGTCGGCACAGTGGAAACCAGGGTACCACGGGCCGGCCTGCCAGGGCCCATGAGATTCTTCGGATGATTTTCGCTAAGGACCAGGCTCTCCAGCCTGGCGAGCCTCGCGAGGGTTTTTCCCTCGCGAGGGATCTTTTTCTCCTCGCCGAGGGTATCCTCCCTTGGCGAGGGACTGCTCCTCGACAAGGTGTCTTCGACGCCACCCGCAGTTCTGCTAAGGACCAAGCTGAAGGGCTCGGCGAGGGCTTTTTGCCTCGCGAGGCTCCTTCCTCATGAAGCAATCTCTGCCTCCGCGGCAGGGCGCACATGGGCTCTGCGCCCCTGTGCAGGATGACGCGTGTGCCTACGCGCGATGACGACGACGCCGCAGTTGCCGTTTCCATGTATAAAGCGGTCAACAAAGCGGCCTCAAGCAAAGCGGACAACGAGTATTGCCTCTTTGGTGATAAGGGAACCGTCTGCAGCTACACTCCAAGGACGACATCACCATGGGTCACATCCCACCTCAGCAAGCGCCAGCCCACAGTCTGGCTGGTCGGTGGCCTTTTTTCAGCTTTGGTGACGCCACTCCCCTGCCGTAGACCGCGTCCACGAGCTTTACCTTTATGGTGGACTCCACCTTTATCATGCACCCTGCTCCTTCCTTCGTCGCCATGTGGTAACCCTTCCCGCCCAAATGTTTGGGCAGAAGAGGCCCAAGACGCCTATAAAAGGAGAAGGGGGCACGCCCAAGCAAAGGGTTCGGAATCTGGGAGCTTAGACAAAACCCTAGATCTGAAGACTAGCAAGTAGCCATTGTTAGCCACCTCGAGCTCGACAAGCTCTCCTTGTACTGTAAACCTCTCCAAGCAGTGCAGTACACCATAGCAGGACGTAGGGGTTTTACCTCCCAAAGAGGGCCCTGAACCTGGGTAAGATCGTGTGTCCATTTCTGCAGTGTCGTCCCGCAGAGTCCGACGAGCACCGTCTCCGGAGCACGTTGAGGATTGTTTGACTCCGTGTTCAGCCCCTTACACGATACCTTGGAGACACCCCTAGTTCCTGGGAACAATCTCCGAAATTTGGCGCGCCAGGTAGGGGGCTGAGGCGCGTCTTCATCCTCGACACAGCTATGGCTGGCCCTTCTCGCGCCGAACGAATCGCTCGCCGGACGGCTAGCGCCACCGCTCCTCCTGCCGGCCGCCCGCGCGGCCGCCCGCGTGGGAGTGCTGCTCCAGAGCGTCACGTCGACCCCGAGCCCCGCGTCGAGCACCCGGAGGACGACGACATCGACCACGCTGAGGACGACCTCGGCGAGGAGGAAGCCTCCTCCCTGCATCCGTCGCAGGACCGTGCTGCTTCTTCGCTGGGCCGCCCCGCGCCCAGCCCGGCGACCGCGCTTCTCATGGCATAGGAGCTGCTGCAGTACCGTCCCACGCCGGAGGCCCAGGAGGCCTGGCTCAACCGCGTCTCCGAGCTCATCGGCGCCGCTCCTGCACCGTCTCGCTCGCTGGTCCTCTCTGCCCGCGCAGGGGACGTGGCGCACGGCGCGCCGCACGCTCCTCTCGTTCCTCCTCGTCACCCCGCTCCCGCTCCGGCTCCGGCTCCACTGGCTCAACCGCAACCCGCTCCAGTGGGGGCTTCCCCTCGCGACGGCCGCGCTGCATCGCACGCGTCGTCGCCGCACGACTGCCAAATCGTGCAGCGAGCCCCCGAGGACGCACGCGTGAGCATCGAGCGCGGGCAGGACCGCCGCAACCGCGCCGTCCAGGACGTCGCCACCGCTGGGCGCCACCTCCGCACCACCCTCGCCAACGGCACGGTCACCTACGGCACGACGGACGCGTTCACTCACAGCCTCCGTCGCGTCGTCGTCAAGTTCAGGCCGGATCTTCCTCGGCACTACGACGGCAAGAACAACCCCCTGGAGTTCCTGCAGCTCTACACTCTAGCCATCCAGGCCGCCGGGGGCGACGACAGGGTCATGGAGAACTGGTTCCCCATGGCCCTCAAGGACTCCACGTCCTCATGGCTCACCAACCTCCCGGCCGAGTCCATCAACACTTGGGAGGACCTCTACCGGTGCTTCGTTGCCAACTTCAAGGGCACGTACGAGCACGACCTCACCTACAACGACCTCCGCGCCGTGCGCCAGAAACCTGGAGAGACCCTCCGCAAGTACATCTAGCGCTTCAGCCAGGTGCGCAACAAGATCTACAACGCCACCGACGTGCAGGTCATCTCGGCCTTCCAGGCTGGAGTGACCGACGTGCGGATGCTCGAGAAGCTTGGCATCCACGACAACATCACCACCGTCGTTAAGCTCTTCGACTTGGCGGACAAGTGCGCCAAGGCTGAAGAGGGCCGCTTATTCGTCAAGAACGAGCCAGGGGACCCCTCCGAGGAGTCCAAGAAGAAGAAGAAGAAATCCACTGAGAAGCGCAAGACTACTGCGGTCCTCGCGGCTGAACCCGACGCCAAGCAGCCTCGCCAAGCTGCCACTCCAGCCGCAGGACCCGAGAAGAAGGACGATCGCCCCTTCTGCATCTACCACAACAGGCACTCCCACGCCACTGAGGACTGCTACGACCTCAAGAGGCTTCGCGAGGCTCGCGAGGCTCGCGAGGGAAATGATCGGCAGCAGGGCCGCGGAGGCCGCGGCGGCGGCCGCGGTGGCCGCGGGGGGCGACGCTGGAACAACTACAACGACAACTACCAGCAAAACCCCCAGGCCAACGCCGTCCAACCCGCGAACGACAACCTGCCTGCCGAGGCTGACGAGGGCTACCAGGTGCCTCGTGGGGCTGCTTGCATCCTTGGCGGGGCTCAGGCCCCTCGCTCCAATCGCCACTTCAAGCAATTCGCTCGCGAGGTCGCGGCAGCCCTTCCTGGAGTCGAGGCCTCCAGGCCCCTCAAGTGGTCCCAGTGCCCCATCACCTTTGACTCCACCGACCACCCCAAGTCCACCCCAACCGTCGGTACCATCCCGCTGGTCTGCACCCCCACCATTAACAACATCGCCGTCTCTAAGACGCTCATAGATGGGGGTGCCGGCCTCAACGTCATCTCCGTCGAGACTTTCGAGAAGCTGCAGGTGCCCTACGAGCGGCTCATGCCCACCAGGCCCTTCTCAGGGGTGACAGAGGGTCTTACCACCCCGTTGGGGCAGGTGAGGCTCGCCGTCACTTTCGGCACCCAGGCCAACTACCGCACCGAGCTGATCGACTTCGACGTCGCGCACATCGGCTTGCCCTACAACGCCATCCTCGGTTACCCCGCCCTCGCCAAGTTCATGGCGGTGACCCACCACGCCTACAACCTCGTCAAGCTCCCAGGCTCGGGTGGCACCATCGTCATCCGCGGCGTGGTCTCGGACGCCCTGTACGCTGCGCAAGCGGCCTACAAGGCTGCCGCGGTGGCGTCACCCGCCGACGAGGATGAGGAACCCCTCCCGAGGCCCCCCGCGAAGAAGAAGCAGCTATTCTCTCAGGAGAAGGCCGCGACAAAGCAAGTGTCTCTGGAAGCAAGCGGCTCGGGGGCTAGCGTCACCATAGGCACCAACCTGCCTCCCAAATAGGAAAGCGCGCTCGTCGCCTTCCTCAGGGCAAACTCTGACATGTTCGCATGGACACCTTCAGATATGTACGGAGTACCGAGGGAGGTGATCGAGCACCACTTAGCCGTGTGTCCAAATGCACGCCCCGTCAAGCAAAAAGCGCGGCGCCAGGCGCCAGAGAAACAAGATTTCATCGTCAAGGAAGTAGAGAAGCTGAAGAAGGCCAGCATCATCAAGGAAGTGGTCCACCCCACTTGGCTCGCCAACGGTGTGGTCGTCCCCAAGCACACCGGAGGAAGCCGCCTCTGCATCGACTTCACCGACCTCAACAAGGCCTACCCCAAGGACCCCTATCCCCTCCCGAGGATCGACCAGATCGTGGACTCCACCGCCGGCTGCGCGCTCCTCTGTTTTCTGGATGCCTTCTCTGGTTACCACCAGATCAAGATGGCGAAGGAGGACGAGGAGAAGACAGCATTCCTCACCCCTTGTGGTGTGTTTTGCTACGTCTGCATGCCTTTCGGCTTGAAGAACGCCGGCGCCACCTTCCAGCGCCTCATGAGGATCGCCTTGGGGGCTCAAATGGGGAGGAATGCAGAGGCCTACGTCGACGACATCGTGGTCAAGACTCGCGAAGAAAACACGCTCATCCAGGACCTCGAGGAGACCTTTGCCAACCTGCGCAAGGTCAACATCAAGCTGAACCCCGCCAAGTGCGTCTTCGGGGTCCCTTCAGGCAAGCTCCTCGGGTTCCTGGTATCCTACCGCGGCATCGAGGCCAACCCCGACAAGATCAAAGCCATAGAGCAGATGCAGCCTCCTTGTCGCCTCAAGGACATGCAACGCCTAGCGGGATGTATGGCCAGCCTTGGCCGTTTCATCTCCAAGTTCGGCGAGAGGGTGCTGCCATTTTTCAAGATCATGAAGAGGTCCGGCCCCTTCAAGTGGACCCCTTAAGCAGCAAAGGCCTTTGAGGACCTGAAGAAATACCTGGCGAGCCCACCCATCATGGCTCCCCAGCGAGATCACTCATGGCTCTCCGCGAGTCCTGGCCTTCAAGGAAGCTGAGGTGGACGAACTCCGCAACGACGACCTGCTGCTGCTTGAAGGGCTCCGCCGCAATGCGGCCCTGAGAGCGGCAAGGTACCAGCAAGACCTCCGTCGCTACCACAGCCGCCACATCCGGCCGCGCACTCTCGAAGCAGGAGACCTTGTCCTGAGGAGAATCCTCTCCAGGGCAGGCCTCCACAAACTCTCGCCGATGTGGGAAGGCCCCTACAGAGTCGTGCACATCGCCAGGCCTGGCTCTGCGCGGCTCGAGACGGAGGACGGCGTCCCTGTCGCCAACCCCTGGAACATCCAGCACCTGCGCAAGTTCTACCCCTGATCGCCCTCGGCGAGCAATTTGTTGCATCAAGGGAGAGCCACGCGCCATCATCCTCCACGAGGAAAAACTTCGGGCTCCCCTCTCTACTATACGTTGCCGCGGGCCGTTCGAGAAGACTCCCAAGCCGCCAAGCCTCGGCACGGTAACCTCTTCAGGCACCATGCCTTGGCGAGGTGGATCCCCATGCCGGTCATGGTGGAACGCAGGCTAAAAGCCACCCCCGCCTAGGGACCCCCTGAGCTCTCTCTACATGCGTCTGCCTCGGGCACGCCCCTCGAGAGTCTCAGCCACAGCATGTGGACCCCATGCCCAGAGCATGGTGGATTTTTTTTGTGTTTCTGGCCACGCCAGTGTAATGAACATCTGTTTCAGGTCATTTTGAACCTTCGCGCACCACGCCAGCATATTTTGTTGCTTCGGTAAGCGGTTATGTTATTGCTGTTTATTCTCGCTCGTATGATCCCTCCTGTGTATCTCACGAGCGGGGGCTAGCATGGTGCCATGCCACGGGAGCATCCCGGCAGCGCCTAAAACCCAAGGGATCCGAGCTCTGAACTTGCGGGTCAGCTCTCATGCATGTCAACTCCCAAGGAGCTCTGAACTCATGGGTCAGCTCCCGCGCACGTCAACTCACCAAGGATCACCAAAAACCTTGGTGCCTGTTCTACTCGCGAGACACACATGAAGGAACCTACGAGCACCATGAGTTACCTAGCTATCTATTGCTTGTGGGTATGCCTATCTGTCCAAGTGCAGGGAACAAGCTTCAGGCACCCTCTCCAAGGCAACAACGCATCGCCAGGGAACCAACACCCTCTCCAAGGCGAAAATGCCTCGTCAAGCTAAGTCTAAGCACTTGTTTGATTTCCTCTCGCTGGTTTTTTGCCCCTCGAGTCTCTTTTCTCTCTCCTACGCCTCATGGGCTGCTTGCACGTCGAAGGGGGGCCCCAAGCATCGCGCTTTGAGGAGCTCTTACTTCTTGAGGCCTCACGCACCCCCTGGCCTTGTGGAGCCCTGACTCTCACATACCGAAGCGGCGGTGGTGTAGCGCTAGAGGGTCCTAAGACGTAGAGCGAAAAAGACATGAAGGGGAAAGACAAAAGCCTCCCGAGGGACATTCACAAGCACATTCCAATAAACTTAACAAGTCTTTACAAAGCCTTACAACCAAAATCCTAAGATAATGTGCCTCATGCACGCCCAGCTACAGGAAGGAGTTTAAGCCGTCGCGCCTCCTGAGGTGCCCGCTCCGTCCACGGCAGCTTCCGCCTCTAGGGCACCTTCCTCGCCGTCGCCTTCGTCTTCATCGACCAAGACTTGGCCGTACTTCCTGGCGAGCACCTCAGCCGCTTCCCGCGCCTTGTCGCGGATGTCGACCGGCGCCATCACGGCCTCGAGGTCGAACGAGGGCCAGAGCCTCAGGAGGTTGCTGAAGACGTGGCTGGTGGAGAGGACGAGGAGTTCGCGGCTCTCCGCCACGACGTGCTCGTCGAAGCTCTTCGCGACCTCCTCAAGCTCCCCGAGGAATTGCCCGAAGAAGTGCGTGTATGCGGCCTCGTCGTCGATCCCTCCAGAGGGAAAGTGGGGGACCTCGATCCTCATGTCGTCCCCAACGGCGTTCGCGCGGCGGACCAGATCGTGGAGCATGACCTGGCGCTGGCGCGTCATGGCCCGGCCCTGCCCTACCTGCTGCTGGAGGTCGCTCAGGTCCGCCTTCAGGGCGGCGATCTCCCTCTCCGCGCGAGTCAGCGCCTCCTTGGCGCGCTGGAGGCGAGAGGTCAACTCCTTCTCCGACTTCTCGAGCCCTTCGATCTGGTGCAGGAACTCTTTGCGCTTGATTGTGAAGCGATCTTCCTACTTCTTGGCCTTGGCGTCGTAATCATTGGCGAGGCTCTCGCGGATGCGCTCAACCTTGGCGTCGGCCTCCTCCTGGGTTTGCTTCTGCTTCAGCAGAAGGTCGGCGTTGGCCTTGTCGTGGCGCTCCTTGCGGGTGGCCTCGCTCCTGGCCACCGAGTTCTCGCGCTCCTACAGCTGCCCCTCGCGGGTGGCCTGGGCCTCCTCGAGCAGATGAACCTGCTCCTCACGCCGGTCCAACTCCTTCTCGCGGAGGGAGAGCTCTTCCCCGCGCTACGCCAGCTCTGCCTCGCGCGGCGCCAGCTGCCCCTCGCGGGCATCCAACAGCTCGCGGAGTTCCTTCAAGCTGGCCCTCGCGTCCTCAGACTCGGCGGCAAGCTTTTGCTCCGCGGCTGCCAGCTCTTGGTGCTTGGCGGTGGTCTCCGCCTCAAACGCCTCCCGGGCGGCGTCCAATTGGTCCATGACCTCCGCCGCCTCCCGCTTGACGCTGTCGCGGGTCTCTTGGGCGAAGCGGATCGCCTCCTCGCGCGCCGCTCGGGCCGAGGCATCCTGCCGGCGGCACATCTCCACCTTCTCGTGGAGGAGGGCCCAGGCGTCGGCGAGCCTTGCCCGCTCCTTCTCCCTGGCGAGATCTTCCTCGGCGAACTGTGCCGCCAGCTCGTCGAGTGTCTTCTGCGCTTGGTGGAGGACAACGTCGCGGCGAGCTGCGCGAAGGCGCGGCTCACACAGCGCCAGGACCCCCGCGTCGTCGTGGGGCGCAGAGGCCTCGACGTTCGTCGAGGCACCCAGGGCACTTTGCCCCGAGCTTGTAGCGGCCCCCGCCGCGGCGTGGGGGCTTGTGGGGGCACCTCCCTCGCTGCCCAAGGCAGGAGCCCTCATGGGGCTGGGCGTCCCCTCACCTTCGGCCCCGTCGCCTGGGGGCTCCAGGGGCGCCTCCACCTCCCGCTCTTCAGGGGCGCTCCCCGCCCCTTCCGTGGTGGCCGCGCCCGCCGCGGCCTCGGGCGCGTCCGCCCTCCTTGTGGGAGCCTCCTCTGCCTCTGGAGGTGGCTCCACGACGATCTCTTCGTCCACCTCCTCCTCTTCTGTGCGGTGCTCAGCCGCAGGAGGAGTAGCCGCCCGAGTTGGCGGGGGCGTCGCCAGTTCAATCACCTCCTCCACACGGTGCTCAACCGCGGGGGGAGAAGCTGCCCTAGCTGGAGGCGTCGTCGCCTCTTCAACCGCCACCACCTCCGCGCGGTGCTCACCCGCGGGAGGAACAGCCTCTTGCTGAGGCTCGGTGGCCTCTTGCTGCGGCTCGTCGGCCGCTTGCCGCGGCTCGTCGGCCGCCTGCTGCGGCTCATCGGCCACAGGCGTCTCTTCGGCGGCGCTGGCGGTCTCCCCCAGCTTGCGGAGACGCCGCCTCTTCGGCGCCGCGGGTGCGCTGAAGAAGCATAAACAAAGCAAAGACCCTTCAGGAGGGGATTCTCAGAAGCAAATGCTGAAAGAAAGAAAGAACCAAACTTACTCGTCGGCCGCTCTCCACACCCTCTTCTTCCCCTTGGGCGGCTGGAGGGTGCTCGCTCCGGCCTCTTCGGGAGGCGCCGCTGCCTCCTCGGGAGGAGCATCCCTCGAGGCGGCCCCGGCGTCCCTGTCGTGGAGGGCCTTGGTGCGGGGCTCGCGGCGCCCTCTCCTGCTGCTGCCCTCCTCCTCTGTGGGGCGCTGGGAGCGAACCACGCGGAAGGCGTCCTCGTCGCCACTGGAGGAGATCACCTCGACGTCCTCGCCAGCCGGAGCACTCCTTGAGGCGCCCGTGTCGCCTCCTGAGGGGTTAGCGCCCCTCGAGGCCTCGTCCTCGCCAGAGGCATCGGCATCTCTCGGGGCCGTGTCCTCACCGGAGTCCTCTCCTTCGTCCGGCTCCGGCGACTCATCCATGAACTCCGGCTCTGCCGCCCATGGGTTGGTGCGGGGCCCGCGGTGCCCTGCGGGCACGATGCCCCACTCGTCGATCACTTGGCAGGCGCCTGCGGTGATTCTCCACGCTCACCACGGTAAAGTTGAAGAGCGTCTTGGCCTCCGGGGTTGCAGTTCCTGGAATGTCCGTTGTGGCAAAGAGGACCCCCATGATGGGTGCAGCACCTCCCGAGCGAAGTTTTCTACACACAGACGCATCCTGTCCACCTTGCCGGTGTATCGCCACACCGGCTCCGAATGCTGCTGGAGAGGCGCGATGCGGCGCCTCGTGAAGTCCTTGGCCACCATCTGGCCGGTGACCCCGCCAACGCGAAGCCTCCATATGCACTCATACACCCTGTCGAGCTCTGGGCCTTCGAAGTCTGCGCTCGCCCAGCGCGCCCACTTCCTCGGCGGCGCCTCGGGCACCTCCAAGAGAGGGTTCGTCCCCTTGGTGTCGACGAAGAACCACCGCTTGCGGAAGCCATCCACCTTCTTCGTCACCTTGGTGACGGCGTCCTCACCGCACCACGCGATGGGAATGTAGGTCCCGCTCCTGGCGTCGGCGATGCGGAAGGATACGCATCCGAGCCGCTCGTTTGGCGCGGTGCTCCGGAGGGAGTAGAAGCTGTGGAAAAGCGCTACCGAGGGGCGAATGCCGATGTAGGCCTCGCAGAGGTAGGCGAAGATGGCGAGAATAAGGATGGAGTTGGGGTGGAGATGAAGAAGCTGGATCTGATACGTCTCCAGAATCGCGAAGAGGAAGTCGGAGAAGGGAGGAACCAAGCCAGCGTAAAAAGTATGGAGAAAGATGGGGTAGTACCCCTCGGGAAGCCTGCTGCCGGTCGGCCTCATCTCGGTGACGCCATGCTCGTTGGTGTTCGAGGCCGCCAGGTAGCGCACTTTCGCAATCGCCGCCGCGTTGATACGCGACGGCGGCAACGCCGCCACAAACGCGGCGCCCCGCGCCGCCGCCGCAGACGTGCCGGTCTGCATCGCGCCCTTGCCCTTCTGGCCGTCAGTTGCCCTCTTGGGAGCCATGGCCGTCGGAGAAGGAGCTTGAAGACGAAGACCTCAGAAGCAATGCGCTCTGGGAGGAAGGAGAAGTTTTGAAGAAGAGGGCGGCGGAATAATGGGAGAAGTGATGGGCGCAGTCTGCGCGCCAGGCTTTATTGACCAGTTGCCCCGGGCGTGGCGGGCCCCACCGGGTTGCCCGTTGAAGCCGAGGAGATCGTGGCCGCGGCGCAACCGCTGCGCCCCACGTGTCACGGCCCTGTCAGGCATTTTTGGCCCCTCGACGCTTCGCCTGCGTCCGTGGGCCTCGGCGTGCCCGTCACGGGCCCGGGGGCTACTGTCGGTACAGTGGAAACCAGGGTACCACGGGCCGGCCTGCCAGGGCCCACGAGATTCTTCGGATGATTTTCGCTAAGGACCAGGCTCTCCAGCCTGGCGAGCCTCGCGAGGGTTTTTCCCTCGCGAGGGATCTTTTTCTCCTCGCCGAGGGTTTCCTCCCTTGGCGAGGGACCGCTCCTCGACAAGGTGTCTTCGACGCCACCCGCAGTTCTGCTAAGGACCAAGTTGAAGGGCTCGGCGAGGGCTTTTTGCCTCGCGAGGCTCCTTCCTCATGAAGCAATCTCTGCCTCCGCGGCAGGGCGCACATGGGCTCTACGCCCTTGTGCAGGATGACGCGTGTGCCTACGCGCGATGACGACGACGCCGCAGTTGCCGTTTCCATGTATAAAGCGGTCAACAAAGCGGCCTCAAGCAAAGCGGACAACGAGTATTGCCTCTTTGGTGATAAGGGAACCGTCTGCAGCTACACTCCAAGGACGACGTCACCATGGGTCACATCCCACCTCAGCAAGCGCCAGCCCACCGTCCGGCTGGTCGGTGGCCTTTTTTCAGCTTTGGTGACGCCGCTCCCCTGCCGTGGACCGCGTCCACGAGCTTTACCTTTATGGTGGACTCCACCTTTATCATGCACCCTGCTCCTTCCTTCGTCGCCATGTGGTAACCCTTCCCGCCCAAATGTTTGGGCAGAAGAGGCCCAAGACGCCTATAAAAGGAGAAGGGGGCACGCCCAAGCAAAGGGTTCGGAGTCTGGGAGCTTAGACAAAACCCTAGATCTGAAGACTAGCAAGTAGCCATTGTTAGCCACCTCGAGCTCGACAAGCTCTCCTTGTACTGTAAACCTCTCCAAGCAGTGCAGTACACCATAGCAGGACGTAGGGGTTTTACCTCCCAAAGAGGGCCCTGAACCTGGGTAAGATCGTGTGTCCATTTCTGTAGTGTCGTCCCGCAGCGAGTCCGACGAGCACCGTCTCCGGAGCACGTTGAGGATTGTTTGACTCCGTGTTCAGCCCCTTACACGATACCTTGGAGACACCCCCAGTTCCTGGGAACAATCTCTGACACTTTTGTTTCTTTTTCGTTTGTTTTCTACTTCGCTTTAGTCGCTTCTTCCCAAATTGAAAACAATAAAAAGATTTATCTTCTAGTTTTGCGCTATTCCCTTCACTATTCGAAAAACACAAAAATATTTTCTCGTCTTCTTTGTTTTGTAGTTGTTTCAGAGTTCAACCCGTGTTTGTGATGACACTTGCACATTTTTATTATTTCCATATCTTTTGGTTGTGCAAGCGTCTATGCAATAATGATGATATTTGGCGACGCGGATTTGATGAGGAAATTCGGTATGAACTCTATTTGTTTTCATTTTTGTACAGATGCTTATCTTCATGCTCATGTTTTAGTTTGCTATGGTAGAATGTTGCATAGATGATATTACTTAGTTTTTATGGACTCCTATGCTTAGCCTCAACTTGTTAAGAGTGGATAATTTGTCATGTAGACGTGAGCATGTTTTGCATTGTTTATAATATGGTATGGTGAAGTGAGATCCTCCTCCAAAAGATTTATTTGGATTGACTTGGCACATGTTCACACATGTAAAAGACTAAAAATAAAGTCTGTTAAGCCTTGACGATTTATTGTGCTTAGAATTGTAGTATCACTTTTATGCTTTATTCATTGATTGATTTTGTCACAAAGCATGATTATGACAGTAGTGCTCTTGATCGGTCGCTCCCGAGTCTTTTGCTAGCCTCCATTTGCACTGGGTGTAATTGTCCAGCTGTGCATCCATTTTCCTTAAGCCAAAGTATTCCATTTGAGTCCACTATATCTTCCTACATGTGGTACTTCACCGCCATTCCAAGTAAATTTGGCATGTGCTACCTTTAAATCATTCAAAAAATGCTTCTTTTTATGTCTCTGTTTTTATCTCATGAGGAAGCAGTAGAGGGCTAGATATAACTTGTGACAAGCAAGGTCATTTCCCCCTTTTCACCCGGTGTTGATGGATTGCGTCTTCACTTGAACCAACCCGAGAGCAGCTTAGGAAAAATATAAATATAACTCACCATTCTCCTCCGCGCAATGCAAAATCTGAGAAATCAGCTCAAACATTGGATAGTGTTGAAACCAAGGAGAAAGAGGAGCGTACTCGCTCCTCTAAAAAACCAGCTGCTCTCACAAGTCTAAAATCCTTGATTGTTATGAGGGACTAGATAGCCTCTCTGTTATGAAATCGTTGATGAAAGCATGCATCTCTCAAAACTGTTTTACTTCTGTTTATAAAAATAAAAAAGCTCTAGCACATGATTAATCCCTACTTCCCTCTGCGAAGGGCCTTTCTTTTATATGTTTACGTTGAGTCGTCATCCTTCTTTGAGCACCATCTTATAGTGCATTGCTGTCATTCTGAGTATAATGTGCTTTGTCCCAAAGTTTTAATGATTGGAGTATGTTTGAGATACTTCTCAATTCTGATAACTTTACATCTAGTCACCGTTCAATGTCTCAAGAGGTGCTCGGCATTTACGTTTTGCCCCACAAAAGGGGCAAGCGAGAGATCACTTTACCATGCCTAGTTATATGCATTGCATCGGTGCTATTTGTTTGCACGTTTAAATTATTACTTGTTAGCATATTGTGAGTTTTGCATAAGTCTCCATGATTGCTTTAGTTCTGTTGTTTTTGTAACTTCTCTCTTGTGCTTATTAAAATACTGATCATGGTTTAAACTTCTATGCTCTAAATGAAGCAAATGTGTTTGTCAAAGTTTCTTTTATCGCATCCAGTTTGTCAACTGAATTGCTTGAGGACAAGCAACAAGCTAAGCTTGGGGGAGCTGATACGTCACAAACGTATCTACTTTTCCAAACACTTTACAATTGTTTGCCTCTGATTATTAATGAATTCATTTGGAACTAACCCGAACTAACGCTGTTTTCAGCAGAATTGCATTTGGTGTCTTTCTTTTGTGCAGGGTTCAGAAGTTCGCGGAAAATTCCAGAAAATTTATAAAAAGTATTTTTGAGGGAAAAGAGCCACGGAGCCAGAAGACCGCGAGGGGGGCCACCCCAGGAGCAGGGGCGGGTCCCACCCGCGGGTGGGGTCCAGGCCGCGGCAGGAGGCCGCCCCTGCCCCTGGGACCTCGTCTCTCGACCCCCCTTCGCTTATAAGCACCCTTTCGACCTAAAAACGAGGCCCCCCGAACACTTTTTCCAGAAACCTTACGGAGCTCCGCCGCCATCACGAACTCTAAATTCGGGGTCCAGGATCGCTGTTCCGGCACCCTGCCGGAGTGGAGATCGCCGCCATCGTCACCGCCAACGCCTCTCCATCAACCATCCATGTCGTCCCCCTCCATGTGTGAGTAGTTCCATGCTGTAGGCAAGGGGATGGAAGGGATTGAATAAGATTGCTCATGTAATTCGATGCCAAATTGTGAGGGCACGATGCCTAGTATCCTCTATTTGTGTTAATCATCGTTGGTGCAACTAGTTATGCTTAATGCTTGTCACTTTGGGCTCGGGTGCCATGTTTTCAGATCTGAACACTTATGTTTGCATGAGTATAATTGTTGTTTGGATCCTATCTACTAGTTATATGCACTTGTTGTCAACCGGAACCGGAGACCCCGAGTGACAGAAACGGGGACATCGATGGGAATTGTTGGGGAGATGAACCCCAGATACCCTAAAGAGGCTCACTCCTTCAAAACTCCACATGCCGGCTGCACCACGCCGCCTGCACCATGCCGGCTGGATCACGCCGGCTGGGTCGGGCCGCCTGCGTCCACCCGGATGCCAATGTCCGGCTCGATTGAAGCCGAACCAACCAACCGACAGCTCCGTACCAGTGGGCCAGCCCTGCGTAACCGTTCCCAGTGAACAGTACTTCCTGTCGGACGTTCTCTGTACAAAATCATGACAACAAGCTCCAGCCGGACCAGAGAGTAGTTGATGTCATAGGGATAATCCTGTAATTTCCTTGTAACCCAAAACCCTAGCCCGTTGCCTATATAAGGTGGGCTAGAGCGTCCTGCGTGGGGAAAGCAAAGCAGAAGTGAGATAGACAGAGGACAGTAGTGGAGAGCAGGAGAATCATCATCAACCTCCAGCCGGCTTGGACTTCCAGCCGGCTGCAACCTGAAACAGCTCCAGAAGCACCTTGTAGCCCGTACTCTGTGATCAAGCAATAAGAAACAAGAAGAGCAGGACGTAGGGGTGTTACCTCCACAAGAGGGCCCTGAACCTGGGTACATCGCGTGTGTTTGCGTGCTTGTTACCCAATCCCGCGCGAGCGCCATCGTCGCCTTGTCCCACACTTCTTTCCATCCTAGATGGATATGCCGTGCAACCCACCACGACATTTGGCGCCCACCGTGGGGCTCGCGACGAGCGGAATCACGTTCTGCGCAGGATCCCGGACCGTAGAAGATCGGCGGGTCATCTCCGGCCTCGTGCTCTCCATCGGCTCCATCGGGTGCGTCATCGACAACACCAAGAGCTTCGCCGACGTGAGCTTCACCAGCGGAGGCACCGTCGTCACCTTCGGTGACTTCCACGTCTACGTCGCCGTCGCCGCCAAGGAGTATCCGGAGGAGGTCTACTCGTGTTTGGCTCCATCGGTCTTCGATGCCAGCATCTGCGACAGCAACTCTTTCGGCTACCAAAGCTCCGGTGATGCCGACTGTGACGACGCCAAGCTCAACGTCTACGCCGAGGTGCACATGGTCGAGCACGTGGCGACAGGAGGCGGCGTCGCCACCACTGTTCATGAATCCGGAGAACCCTATTGTTTCTAGCGCAACCTTGAGGCGGACTTCGAGTTGCTGAGAACTCCCATCGCCCGAAGTGCAGACCCGTCCAAGGCGGCGGCCGAATTGGAGAAGATGCGTCAACAAATGTAAGACAAGGCGCTCCACCTCGCATCGACGCAGCGCCGACTCAACACCACGATGCGCGAGTACAACACCGTCCACGGCTTCGAGCCGGCAAGGGGTAACACGGAGAAGTTGAATGAAGTTAGGCGCAAAGGAGGGGATCTCGGCGGTGCCCTGAACCATGCTGGCCAGCTGCACGAGCATTCGGACATCATCTTGCCCGAGTACAGCTGCCCTGTGCAAAACATGAAGGCTGCGGAGGCGACATCAGCGGAACTACCTCATCTTCAAGGCGAGGAGCTACGTCAACAAGCGTGCCGGGTCCAAGAGCTCATCGCCGCGGCTAATCGGCAACAACGCATAACCGAAGCAACGGTGAGCAGGGAGCATCATGATCCGCCTCCAGGCTACAACGCAGCCGGCAAGTCTAAGCAAGGCGTCGAGGCATCATCCACGAGCCGCGGCAGGGCGAAGGACAAGCAACCACGAGCTCATCGCGAGAGAAGCGCGAGTTCGCATCCTCGTGATCATGGCCGCGATTCGGCTGGGCGACGTGAAGATGGTAACCGGAACGAGTTGCAAACCGGCCGCAGCGCCAAGGAGCGAATCGGACACAAGGTCACCATCGACCAGTGCCTGGGACCACTGGGGCCCGAAACGAGCCACGACGCGCGCAACCGCATCGACGCGCTCAAGGCATCAAGCATCATCGAGGAAGAAGATGTCGCCGCGCATCGCTGCTTCGGACCTCGCATCCGGACCGAGCAGTTCTCGAGAGGATTCACCCTCTCAAGGGACACACCCAAGTACAACGGCACCGCGAAGCCGGAAGACTGGCTCGCCGACTACGTCACGGCAGTCAACATCGCATGCGGCAACAAGCGGGTGGCTGTACGCTACGTGCCTCTCATGCTCCAGGGATCGGCTCGGACCTGGCTGAACAGCCTTCTGGTTGAAAGCGTCAACAGCTGGCTGGACTTCGAGGAAGTGTTCAACCGCAACTTCACCGGCACCTACTTGCGCCCCGGCAACGCACAGCTGCTCGCGATGTGCAGGCAGAAAGAAGGCGAGTCGGACCGTGCTTACCTCACCCGGTGGACCAGCTTACGCAATTCCTGTGAAGGGATCCTAGAGCTCCAAGCCGTCCAGTACTTCATCCAAGGCTGCCGGGATCAGACGCTACTCAAGCATAGGCTCCTGAGGAAAAGTCCGAAGACCATGGTGGAGCTCATGCCAATCGTCGACGAGTACGCCACCGCCGACGCGGGCATGACCAACCCGATCCGACTCGACGAAGCCGGAAGGATCATCACGGCAGAGCCGGCTGCACGCCGAAGCCGTACGGAGACCCAGGAGGGAGGAAGGTCAACCCGGCGTGACTCCGACACATCCGGCAAGCGCAAGTTAACGGACGACCGCGTTGAATCCAAGGTCGTCGCCACCAGCGAGGGAAGGCCGGCAGGAGGCTTCAACAACCGCCGCATGAGGACAAGCGGTGACATGCGCTGGACAAGGGCGAGGAACAGCTACGAGTCTTTACTCGATCGGCCATGCCAGAACCACGGCGACCGGCCGGCAAACCACACCGTCAGGCAATGCAACCTCGGCCGTCCAAGGCCGCCACCGTACGAACGGCGGAATCCGTCTCCGCCTCCGGATGAAGCCGGACGGGATGATCGGAGACGCGACGACAGGCGGTGCGAAGACAGGAATCGCGATGACCGCCAACGCAAAGACCAAAGGAGGGAGTGTCTTCCATCTCCACCACCAGGGGGTCTTGACGGATACCGAAACCCGGACGCGGCCTACATCGTGTTCGTCAGCGAGCGCAATGACAAATGACGCCGGCGAGAACGATTCAAGGAGGTGAACGTTGTGGTTCCGCCCGTCCCCCAGTATCTCAACTGGTCGGAAGGAGCAATCACGTGGGATCGCAGCGACCACCCGGAGCTGATGCCTAACCCGGACGGCTACGCTCTAGTCCTGTAGCCCATGATCATCTCCCCCAAACGCGCCTGCACCTTCTCACGAGTCCTCATCGACGGAGGCAGCAGCATCAACATCCTCTACCGCGACACGCTGGAGAAGCTGGGCATCTCCGAGTCCAGCTTGGCACAGAGCCGGACGGTCTTCCACAGCATTGTGCCAGGGCGAGCCGGCTCATCCATGGGGCTCATCCGGCTTGACGTCCTGTTCGGCACCAAGGGCAACCACCGCCGCGAGACCATCTCCTTCGAGGTGGTCGACCATACCAGCGCCTACCATGCCATACTTGGGTGGCCGGCGCTCGCCAAGTTCATGGCGGTACCTCACTACGCCTACCTCACGATGAAACTACCAGGCCCACGCGGAATCATCACCGTCTTCGGAGACTACAAGCGCTCCATCGCCTGCGCCACCGACAGCACGAAGGTGGCCGAGACCATGGTCTGCAACGAGGAAATGCGACAATTCAAGCGCAAGGCCAGCGAAGAGAAGCTGGAGATACCGGACACGGCCAAGCCGGATAGCGAGTCGAACTTCCAGGCGGCACGAGATACTAAGAAGATCTACTTCGACGACATCGACAAATCCAAGTTCGTCACCGTGGGGGCGAGCCTGGACCCCAAATAGGAAAGCGCGCTCGTCGAGTTCCTCTGTGAGAACCGAGACATCTTCGCGTGGTCCCCCAAGGACATGCCTAGTGTACCGAGGGAACTCGCCGAGCACTCTTTACACGTCCGGCCAGATGCCAAGCCGGTAAAACAGTCTCTACGTCGCTTCGCGGAGGGAAGAAGAAAGATAATAGGAGAAGAGATAGCCTGGTTGCTTGCGGCCGGTTTCATCACGGAAGTACAACACATAGAATGGCTAGCCAATCTAGTGCTGGTAGAAAACAAGAACAAGCGGTGGCGGATGTGTATCGATTACACTCACCTCAACAAGGCTTGCCCCAAGGACCCTTTTGCATTGCCGCAAATCGACCAAGTGATCGACTCCACAGCCGGATGCGCCCTCCTCTCCTTCCTCGACGCCTACTCCGGCTACCACCAAATTCCCTTGAACCCGGACGATCAGCTCAAGACCACCTTCATCACCCCCTACGGCCCGTACTGCTACACCACCATGCCGTTCGGCTTGAAGAACACGGGGGCGACATACTAGCGTTGCATGCAGAAATGCTTGCACGACCAAATCGGTCGCAACGTGCATGCCTACGTCGACGACATCGTCATCAAGACCAAGGAGAAGCACACTCTGCTTGCCGACCTCAAAGAAACCTTCGACAACCTGCGCCGCTTCCAGATGAAGCTCAACCCGGTGAAATGCATGTTCGGCATTCCAGCCGGACAGCTACTCGGCTACCTGGTGTCGGCACGGGGAATCGAGGCCAACCCGGAGAAGATCGCCACCATCGACAACATGCGACAGCCGAGAAGCGTCAAGGACATCCAAAAGTTCGCCGGCTGCCTGGCGTCCCTCAGCCGTTTCATCAGCCAGCTTGGAGAGAAGGCTCTCCCACTGTACCACTTGCTGAAGAAGACGGACAAGTTCGTCTAGAGCGACGCGGCCGACGCCGCCTTCAAAGAGCTCAAGCGCGCGATGGTCACCACCCCGGTCCTAGCACCGCCGGCTCCAAAGGAGCCCATGCTCTTGTACATCACCGCCGCCAACCAGGTCGTTAGTGTTGTCTTGGTGGTGGAATGAGAGGAAGCCGGCAAGCAGCGGCTGGTGCAGTGGCCAGTCTACTACCTCAGCGAAGTGCTCTCACAATCGAAGCTAAACTACCCGCACTACCAGAAACTCGTATATGGCATGTACTACTTCCAGGAGCATCCGATCAAGGTGATAAGTAATGCTCCACTCGCCGAGATCATAGGCAACAAGGATGCAACCCGCAGAGTCGCGAAATGGGTAATCAACCTGACGGCGCACGGAGTCGAATATGACAAGAGAACGGCGATCAAGTCACAAGAGCTGGCCGATTTCCTTGCCGACTGGACGGAGACGGACCACATACCACCACCACCTGATTCCGGCCAGCATTGGCTCATGCACTTCGATGGCTCCAAAAGATATTGGGGGCTCGATGCCGGAGTCGTCCTCACCTCTCCCAAAGGGTGCTGGCTCAAATATGTGCTACAAATCCACTTCACGGCGTCCAACAACGTAGCTGAATATGAAGCTCTCGCGCACGGCCTCAAGCTCGCCAAGGCTATGAACATCAAGCGGATCCTCCGCTACGGAGACTCCGATCTGGTGGTCCAGCAAACTACTGTTCATTGGGACGCCAAGGACCCCAACATGGCCGCCTACCGCTTCTACGTCCAGCAACTCGCGGGATACTTCGACGGATGTGAATTCCACCACATCCACCGCTCCAACAACGAAGCAGCTGACACCTTGGCGAACATTGGCTCTCTTTGGGAGGAAATCCCACCCGACGTCGCCCTCGAGAAGCTGTACAAGCCATCTATCATGCCATGCCCAGGCTTTGACTCCATCCGGATACCGCCGGGCGCGGAGACGGGCGGGCCGGCTCCAGGCAAGCCAGAAGCCGTCGAGGTCCTCGTCATCGAAGAAGCTCTGCCATGGACCCAACCCTTCCTCGCCTACCTCGCCAATGACGAACTCCTGGCGGACGAGCTCATCGCCAGGAAAATCAAATGCCGAGCAAGTGCTTACACCATCATCAACAACGAGTTGTACAAGCGCAGTGTCTCTGGAATATTCCAATGCTGTGTAAGCAAAGAAGAAGGAATCAAGATCCTCAAGGAGATTCATCAAGGCGAGTGTGGCCACCACGCGTCATCAAGAGCAATCGTGGCCAAGGCGTTTAGGCACAGTTTCTACTGGCCGACTGCGCTGGCGGACGCAAACCAGCTGGTCCGACTCTGCAACGGCTGTCAACGATTCGCAACGCAGAAACACACGCCGGCTTCAGCACTCCAGACGATTCCAATCACTTGGACGTTTGCCGTCTGGGGACTGGACATGGTCGGTCCGCTGAAGAGGTCCAGTGGCGGCATGACACACCTACTGGTAGCCATCGACAAGTTCACAATGTGGATTGAAGCCAAGCCGATCAAAAAGTTGGATGGACCAACAGCCGTCAAGTTCTTCAAGAGCATCATTTACCGTTTAGGCTACCCCAACATCATCATCACGGACAACGGATCAAACTTTGTCAAGGGAGAATTCGCCAGGTTCTGCGGCAGGACCGGCATCCGGCTCGACGTCGCCTCCGTCGCACATCCGCAATCAAATGGGCAAGTTGAACGGGCAAACGACCTCATTCTATCCGGCATCAAGCCTCGGTTGCTCGAACCGCTTGAGCGGGCAGCCGGCGCGTGGGAAGAAGAACTACCTTCCGTCCTCTGGAGCCTAAGGACAACTCCAAATCGCTCAACCGGCTTCACCCCCTTCTTCCTCGTCCACGGAGCTGAAGCCGTCATGCCAACCGACATCGAGCACGACGCGCCCCGAATCGTGTTGTTCACGGAAGAAGAAGCTAAACAAGCCTATGAAGACGGGATGGACCTACTCGAAGAAGCGCGTCAACTTGTCGAATCAAGGTCGACGATATATCAGCAGCAACTACGCAACTACCACAGCCGGCAAGTCAGGCATGTCCGCTTTCGCGAAGGCGACCTTGTGCTCCGACTAATTCAAGACACCAAGAACATGCATAAGCTATCATCACCCTGGGAGGGACCATTCATCGTAAGCAAAGCGCTCGTAAACGATGCCTACTACTTGATTGACGCCCGCGAGCACAAGAAGGACACGATGGACAAGGAAGGCGATGAAACGGAAAGGCCATGGAATGCTTCACTCTTGCGTCGATTCTACACTTCAGAAAGAACCATGTATGTATCACCCATGCTATCAATAAAGAAACGAGAATGATGAGCACATGAGCAGTTTTTTCGCAATTTTTCCGCATTTCCCTTCCGGTTGCTCCGGCAGCCGGCAAGCTTGCGTTTAGCGGCCGTGTAGCGTGACTAATCTCTAAACGGCTAACTCTTTGAATCCGGTTAAGGCCGGCAAGAGAATAAGCTGGAGGGGGCCAACCACGTGAAAAACGCTCAAAGGAAAGTACTGCCGGCTGAAAAATCGCTATTCTGCAAACTCGGCGAAGCCGGCAGTCGGCAACTTCTTCTCCTATTACGAATGATTAACTACACGACGCTAAACGACAAACTCTTCGGATCCAATTAAGGCCGGCAAGAGAATAAGCTGGAGGCCGACTGTATGCGAAAGACGTAAGAAATAGAAATCGTTGCCGGCTGAGAAAACCCTGGCCCAACAAACCGGATCCTAACGTTATAGTAGCGTGCATGATCCCGCTGGACGGTGAAGTGCACACGAATGGTGGCGGGAAAGGCTACAGGCGAGTGTAAAATTGAGCTAAGCGAAATAAAAGTATTCTCCATAATCAAAAGAGCAAACTAACCACTTCGTCATTTCATCCCCCGCACAAAAATGCCACTTCCCGGTTTTGGAGATTTCAACCCGGACACAGGACGACGCGTAAAAGATCAAGCCGGTCATCAGCACACAAATGCAAGAACAAAAGCGAGCGACATGCAACATCATAGATAAGGGCTTATAATCGGAAGCGGATTACAGGAGCAAAAGGAGGAAGTCCACAGGCGGACAACCTCGCCTACAGGCCAAGCCGGCTACAAGATAACCTAAAGCTAAGCGGGAGGTGGAGTCATATCGTCATCGCTCTCCTCCCACTCCTTGAGGCACAAAGAGTCGTCGAAGACATTGATGTAGAAGACCCCAGTCTGGCGCTTCAGCTGGAAGCGGACGATGAAGGGAGGCTCCAGGCGGAAGAACTTAGCAAAAGCTTTCCAGCCGGAGAAGAACTCAGCCCGCCGGCGAACCTCCCCACCTTCTTGGCTGACGACGACGCGAGCAAGCACCTCCCAAGGCCCCTGACGAGCTCCAACCTGATGAAGAAGGAACCTGAAGGGGCCTTCCCCCTCCAGTGCATCGGCGACGGCCCGAGGAAGCCACTGGATGCGCTGGATGGGCTCGTACAGTGTCAAGATGAACTCTGAAATGGGGAACTCGTCCCAATAGCCACCTACCGGAGACTCCGAGCGGGCAGGAGAGGGGCTCCGGTTACCCCCAGTTGCCGCAATGGCGACATCTCCACCGCCACCGCGTCCAAGCTTTGGCGGCCGGCCCCTGCCGCGCTTTGCTGCCGCATTGGAGGATCCTCCGGTGTCCTTCTTCGGCGGACGACCCCGACCGCGTTTAGCAACAACGGGAGAACCCACCCCGATCTCTTTCTTCAGCGCCATGCCTGGATGAAGAGGAGCGAAGTGGAGGAGAGGATGAAGCAAGAAAAGCGCACCCGCACTGCTACTTATAAGGGAACACGAAGGTAGCTCAACCGTCAACGCCCCATCTCCAGGCGACACGTGGGCACCAACGCAAAGGACGGCGAAGCCGAGGAGGCAAAAAGTAGAGCGCAGGAATCAAACCAAAGCAAATTCGACACGCGGCCACTGCATGGAGCAAGACGGCAAGGAAACCCGGGGGCTGCGCAGCCGCCAAGCTGGCTCCGCAGACCCGGACGAATCGAACACCCCGAGTCACGGACTCAGGGGCTGCACGCCATCAAGGCGGTAAAAAATATATTCCCGGAGGCTGCGCAGCCGCCAAGCCAGCTCCGCAGACCCGGACGAATCAAATACCCCGAGTCACGAACTCGGGGGCTGCACGCCATCAAGGCGGTAAAAAAATATATACCCGGGGGCTGCGCAGCCGCCAAGACGGCTCCGCAGACCCGGACGAATCAAACACCCCGAGTCACGGACTCGGGGCTGTGCGTCATCAAGACGTCAAAAATCAGTCCAGGGGGCTGCACAACCGCCAAGCCGGCTCCGCAGACCCGGACGAATCAAACACCCCGAGTCACGGACTCGGGGGCTGCACGCCATCAAGGCGGTAAAAAATATATACCCGGGGGCTGCGCAGCCGCCAAGCCGGCTCCGCAGACCCGGACGAATCAAACACCCCGAGTCATGGACTCGGGGGCTGCACACCATCAAAGCGGTAAAAAATATATACCCGGGGGCTACGCAGCTGCCAAACCGGCTTCGCAGACCCGGACGAATCAAACACCCCGAGTCACGGACTCGGGGCCTGCGCGTCATCAAGACGTCAAAAATCATTCCCGGGGGCTACGCAGCCGCCAAGCCGACTCTGCAGACCTGGACGAATCAAACACCCCGAGTCACGGACTCGGGGGCTGCGCGTCATCAAGACGTCAAAAATCATTCCCGGGGGCTACACAGTCGCCAAGCCGGCTCCGCACACCTGGACGATCAACTACTACACCCCAAGTCAGAGACTCGGGGGCTGCATGTCATCAAGACGGCGGAAGAAAGCGCAAGATGAACAAAAGACATAAAATTTCGACCCGGCTCAATACTCAAGCCGGCCCAAAATTCGGGGGCTAGGCATGGTGATCATCATCACCAAGACGAGCACAAATTCTGGCACGAAGGCCCAACAAGCGCAAAGACAGCGTTCTAAAAGGCAGCAATTAATAACAAAGAAACAGATCCACAGTACGATGAATAGCAGATCAAACTAGCCGTCAGCCCAAAATAACTACTCCTACAAATACGCCCGGCATCCCGGGGAGAAGGCAAATCAGGGAAGCGTAGCAACAGTGTCGCCGGCCTCGGCACCCTCAGTCGGCTGCACAGTTGTAGAAGGCTCAGCAGGCACCAGTTGCGTCAAGTCCACCGCCTTAGCAATCCGCCCTGAAGCCATGAGGATCTTCGGGCGCAAGCTCGCAAGGGACGTTCCTGTGCGGAAGCCACCCACCAGCATATCCATCTTCACATCCGGATACCAAGACTTCACCAAGGCCAATGCCATGTCGGTGCCTCCTCGTGCCGCCATCTCCACCTGCTCGTCAATGCCGGCTGGCGCCCCTTCAAGCCGGACGGACAGGTCGTGGAGAGCAGTTGGCAAGGGAGCATCCGGCCACAAGCTCTCGAGGACGCCGTTGGCCGCTTCCTTCAACAGTTTGAACTCTCGGCCAAATTGGAGAAGACGGGAGGAAGTAGACGGCGCAGCCCCAGCCGCAGCACCAGAAGACTTTGTCCATGAGTGCGCCGAGGCAACGTCCTTCTGGACCTACATATCCGCCTTAGGATAAAAGCCTGCATTTCAAGCCGGTGAGACCGAGAAGAAGAACCCAAGCAAGAGATAAAAGAGAAGGAGACATCACGTACCAAGGATGTGGCACCCCCTTCTGACACATATTGTCAGAAAGGCGGTCGCCCCGTGCGCCAGCCCAGGATATCCGGACGCACGTTACGACAATGCAACCTAGCAGAAATATCATTACACAATCAGGCCCAAAGGGCTACAAATGGTTTTACATGGCCATCAAGGCATGAGAAATTATTATGGCCAAGTATAGCGCGGGACAGAGTTGAACTGGCAGCGGAAGATAAAGGTATGGCAACGGCTTGGTGCGGCTCCATTCCACAGGCATCTGGCTGGGCTACTGATCCTAGCACGCTCTTGCTCCATCTCGTTGCTATGGTAGAAGATGAATCCTCTCAACATCTGGCCACATGAAAAGCCAGTTTGAGTACGGTGACGTACTCGCAAGAAAACAACCACAAGACATGAACAGTCAAGCAATCAGGCAACAAGTAGCTGGCAACAGAAATAACCTAAACATGGCAAGTGTCTACTTACAGTAGTCCAAGTGGGTAGCAACAAGGCAGCACAACAAAATCATGGCATAAGCAATTAATAGGGGTATCACCAGTACAGAGTCCAAGCCAGGTGGGGTTGGATCGTATACCGGTGATCATACAAGAGAACTTACCTGTGACGAATAACGAGTGTACCCGTTGGTACCAAATATTTTAACATCACCTGTTATCACAACTAGGCCCAACAGCCTTACCACATCTGTCAACTTTTAGGCCCACTGGCCACATCTTTTCACTCATCCCGAGTGACATTTTCTGCATCAGCTTATCGTTCCTTTGGTGAAATCAGGTGGTTCATCTTTCTTTCACACCGAACTTAAGTTTAACCTCCGGACTCGACAAAGGACAATAGTGTGACCGACACTGAACTGTTCCATAACCTAGGAACAAGGCTAGCTGCTAGTTGATACACTCTCGAGAGGTTGCAGTTACCACCCATCTAAATGCACCTTGCTTCATGACGGCAAGATACACTTACATAACCGTTCACGCTACCCAGACACTCCCTGTATAGCTACCGACATAACTCTATGTCTTAGGACGAAGTGAATCCGGCACGTCCCCAACTCATGAGCGACGCCTTGCTCCGGAACCTTCACAAGACTAGCCCCGACCACAACTATGCAGTATCCGACTAGACTTGCCAAGTGGGTAGCATCAAAGGAGGCTTGATAGGTTACATAGGTTATGGCTCTCCCATTTGGGCGACAGTGGTAGTGCGTTCAAGGTTCAGATTGGTGGCACTATGGACTGACCACATCGAAGTTTGGAGGGTTGGTTTATTTAATCCAGTTTCTTTCAACAACAAATCCAAAAACAGAGGATTAGTCCAACACAATAAAGGATTAGTCCAACGCAACAATTATAAAATCATATCAACATGAAATAGATTAGTCCAGTACAAAACAATAATACCATATCAACATGATACAGAAACAAACTGCACACAATGGTTCAAGCAGTATGTAGTTAGCTCAATCAATGGTTAGTCCCAACCGGGCGATGGCGGAGGTAACTCCGGCCAGTGACAGCCACAGGTTGAGTAAAAGAAAATAACAAAATCAACCGGGCGAGGACGGAGATATCTCCGGCCAGTTGCAGCCACGGGTTGAGTAAATAAATACGCACACCCCACTCTACGGAAAGTAGACGAGATTCAATCCACGTGGGCGGAGCCCGACATGTATTTAGTCGCCGGCCGGAACTCAACCCACACTTGATGGGTTTATCGTATTACAGGAATGGAAACAAAGCCACGATATCTCGTGACGCACAGTTGACAGGCGATATTAAGCAATAAAATGCACCGATATGACAGGGTAATATGCAAACAAATAAACACCGCTTGAGTGTTCATAGCAAGTGGTTAGCTTGCCTCCGGAGATCGACGCCATTGGTCTTGAGGGTCACGGACATGTCGCGGTTTAGGGTATCGGTTTGCCGGTACCACGGAATACCTATACATGCATACGCGGGTGCTGAGCATATAAACATTTTACAAAAATGTGAAACCTATACCACTGGATAGAGCTTCTCAAACCATAAATTTAGAAATTTGAATCACCTCAAACGGAGCTACGGTTCAAAAGTTATGGCTCGGCGATGTTTAGCTATCTTCTGCCCACTTCGGGAAAAAAACAGAGCGGGCTGAAATCGAACTGGGCCGGGCCGGTCGCGTACTTCTCGGAAAATACGTCTTCGCCAAAGAGAAGCGGAAACGCACGGTAGGCGCCTCCACTTAACTGACGTGGCGTCCAGGGCCCGCCTGTCGGCGTCTGGAGGCGCCACGCTGGCCGCCAGCGCGGACGCTGGCATCCTCGCCTCGAGGCGACGCGGGACGAGCCCGACGCGGTGCGCCAGTGTAGCGCCCCGACCCCAGAACTATACAGTGGAACGTTGTAACCGGTCATGCTACACAATTGAGGGTTACTGGGTTTACCAATCCCAGGCCAATACACTTTGGCAGGTGTGCTCGGAATGGATCATCGGCACACAACACCTCAATCATGCCATAAGCTCAGACATCGCTTCCATGTATAGTAAAGAGACCGAGACTTGTGGAACGAACTGGCACATCACAGACTCTACGACACAAAGATATCATAGTTCAACTCATATAATTGAGAAAGATAGCAAATGACACATCAGAGGTCACTGACCCATCATTACAACAAGCGGAAGCAAATTAAAGTTGTCTAAACAACAAGATCCAAATTATGGCCTAAGAGGCCTACAGATAAACATCCCGTGCCAGCCTGTTCCATGACGTCCCAAGCTGCCACCTGGGAACCCCAGACTACTCGTCGAAGTCAACGTAGAACCCACCTTCCAGTTCGGTGGCGTCCTCCTCTGAAACAAATAATAAGCAACAAAGCAAGGCTGAGTACGACGTACTCGCAAGAATTAGTAGGGCGATATAGGCCCGATGCTGACGGAGGCTTCAAAGCTATATAAGTGGTTGTTTTGCATAAAGCTAGTTTTGTTTCCTTCCGAAGACTAGGACTCATGGCATCGTCTAATCAGAAGGTTTGCATAAGGGGATAAGAGGGTAACACTTTTCTCTTCGGTTCACGGGGAACCTACTGTAATCAGCAACTCCAACTATCTCCACCAAGGCACTCCCTCGAATCACCCTCGAGGAAATGAACCTTTATCACACTTTGATTATGCAACCTTTAGCTGCCATATCAATTAAGGTTAAGGTTCTCTATGATCTTATCGTCTATTCCCAAGTTGTCCATAACCGCGGACACAGCTTTTCGAAAAGATTAAACCCTGCAGGGGTGTACTGTTTTTAGCCACCGGTACCGTCCGACCCCTTGCCTAGCTATTAGCTCTCTTCCGGGGAAAGCCGGCAGGGCGGGCGCGGTTAAACCTTTACAAAGCATGGGACTATCCAAGGGTCATCGTGACGACAGGACAAGTTCAGCGCCTATTTCAACACCCTGCCCCATCGCCACTCCTATCACCATCATCATCATCATCATCATCATCTTTTTCATCACCAGCCACACACTCGCAAATGGAAAGCGCAAACTAGAGGACCCTTGGATACGCCCGTACTAATTATTCAGTTAAAGGGGATTCCATATGTCCCCACCGTTGGAAGCACGCTAGTCTTGGTTCAAGAGGTAAAGAACTCGCACCTAGGGGCTAGAACGAGACAAAACACCATCCCTAATGGCAACTCATCCCAGCCTTCTTAGCAATTAAATATCAACACAAGTTTCCACCACTGTCCGCACATTCCATTCACTTCACAAGTATGGAAATAATCAACGGACAACTTAAGCATTCGACTAAGCATGGCTAAGCATATCTAAGCATGACATACAACGGATATGAATTATCTCAGGCCAACACTTCAACCTATGGTTCATAGGTGGGAAAACAGGTAATGGTTCAGGGAACATGCATTGATAGGATATTATATACACTGACCCAAAACTCGTCACCAGAATCGAATGCAGTAATAGTATGGTGGATAAAATACTTGGGTAATATGAGATATGCCAAGAAGGTTAGGTTAGCTCTTGCCTTGCTGGTAGTACTGGTCGCGCTGGTTGTCAAGGTATTGTGGTGGAACCTCGACTCCAGAATCTACCGAAACACAAACAACACAAGAAAGGAAATAAATAACAAGAATACAAGGTGCAATGCACAATCATGATGATATGGTCATATTATGCAATGGAAAGGTATTGGGCATCTCCCACAAGTTAAATGGAACCCCTAAAATAAATATTGCAATTAACGGGTTAAAACTCCATCTTTAACTTAGTGAATTAGGTGAATATCCAAAATGTCCAGTACTGAAATATGAGGTAAATATGCATGAAAATGACATTATTTGATAGATATTAACCCACTGATCGTTTTGGTACCTTGTTTGCATTTTTCCGATTAACGGTGAGGAAATAGTGATGGAAACGGTTAAGCAATTGAAATCATTTTAACCAATTCGAAAATGACATCAAAGTAAAAGTTATTTGCATGCTGTAATATTAACATAGGTAGATAGCATTTGCTTTGCTGGTCATTTTGGTATATCATTTGCAATTTTTGAAGTATTATTCATCAAGTTATGATATTCCCAATAAATGATTTAAATCTGCCATTTTAGTAAATTTTGGTAAACAGCACTAAATTTAATTCTCCAACTCTCTCAAATGACATGAGGTGATAGCTTATTGTCCACTGATCATTTTGAGCTATTGAACACAATTTTTGGACATATAGAACTATAGTTATGGAATTAACAAATTCAACCATATTTCTGCCATTTTAGTCTTCTGCAATTAAAGGCAATTTATTTTGATCAATTAAATTAACCAAAGGTACCAACAGGTAGACATTTTGTTGCTGAGCATTTTGACATATTATTTGCAATTTTTGGACAAGTGGTTCAAAAGATATGACAATTCAAAGTTCAACTTAATTTCTGCCAAAATTACAAATTCCAGGAAAATTGGGGCCGACGTTTTGTACCCGGGCCGGTGCTAACCACAGAGGCGGACGAGTGGGCCAGCGGCCACGCTGGCAGGCCACGTTGGCCAGCGGCCCACCCGCAGGTTTGACTGGCGCAGGCGGCCAGGACCGGCGCGAGCGCGCGGCGGCCGGCGGCACGGCGTGGACGCGGACGACGATCCCGTGCGCTCGGGGACTAGCAACCAGGTGCACCCGACGCGCCTAACTACGGCGGACCAAGGGGAGGCGGCGCCGCCGGTTCTAAGTCACCGGAGCGGCCACGACGGCGACGGACGGCGGACGGCCGACGGCGGCTTCGGTCGATCTAACGCCCTAGGGGGAGAGGAGGGAGGCGGAGATGTCCATAAGGACCGTGTGCTCACCCTGAGCTCGCGTGTGTGCTCGTCGGTGAAGAGGGAGGGCTGCAACGGCGGCGATTGAGCTCGGCGGCCGTCGGTCGGGGGCGAAGGAGACGGAGATGCTCGCGTCGATCCCGGGCTCCCGAGCTCGATTGACTGGAGGAGGAGGAAGAAGACGGCGAGGCGGTTCTCCTGGTGCAGCTCGATCTACTCCTGGCGGCCGGAGTCGACGGCGATTTGCGGCGGCGCTCGGCTCAGTCGGCGGCCATGGCGTGGACGCGTCTAGGGTTTCTGCAGGTGGGGGAAAAGGAGGGGAGGAGGAAGCAGCACGTCGAGGAGGAGGTCCTTATCCTCCAGGGGGGCCAGGGAAGCGAGGGGGAGCGAGGAGGAGGCCACGGCGGCAAGGTGGGCGCGGCCATGGCGCCAGGGTTTCCCCTGTCGCCACAGTGACGATCCTGACAGGGGGGACCCACTGTCAGGGTTTTACCCTTTTCCATTTTCTTTAATTCCAGCAAGTGCAGGCATTTATTTGAGGCCCTTAAATACTTTTAAAAATTCTGGAAAAATTCACAGAGCCATAATATATTATTCAGAACCTGTAGTAAAATTTGCAGCCCATTTGGAAAATATTTCATGTGGTAACATTTCAGAATTTGCCCTCTTGCATTTTAGGGTTTTATTTAAATAATTGAATTTGCAATTGCATTAATATTTGCCACAAACATATTTGTCATGAGTTAGAACTTCCTGGACAAATATGATTAGTTGCTTTGCAATTTGTTCACCACTCACTTCATCACCTTTGGGTTTCTAAAGTGTTGCTCCCTTATTATTTCAGGTGAAGCAAATTGAATAAATATGCCATGATGCAAATGAGATGCAAAAAGTGAAAATTTTACTCATATTTTCTGGGTCCAAAAGTGGGGCTGTTACAGCCAGGGCACGGCCGGCTGCCGGAGCTTGCCGCCGCCGCTGCCGTTGTACCCACCGCCGGTCGCCGGGGTGCGGGCGGGGGACCGCCCCATCGCGCCGCCTCCGGGGACAGCGGCCACGAGGCAGGGGAGCTCGGGGGGGGGGGGCGCCACCATGGCCGCGCATCCGCGTGGCCGCCGCCGGTGGTCGAGGACGATGTCGAGGCCACGGCGCACCATCTCGCAAAATGATTTGTCCGGGAGGTAGAGGGAATCAATGGGAACACCCCTGCAAGTTTAATTGAAGAACGGCTCGGTCTAGGGCAAGCCACGGTCGACGGACCGACGGCGATGACCTCGGCCGAATTGGAGCGGAGCTCCGCCGTTCCGCGACTAAAGGAGCAGGGGGGGCTCCAGGAGGGGGGGCAAGGGGGTGCTGCTCGCGCGAGCGGGCTCGGGCGGCTTTTATAGGGCTCGGGGAGGGGACGGCCTCGAGGATAAGCATGGCGTGCTGGCGGTGAGCTGTCCGGGTGCAGCGACAGGACGACGGGCATCGCGTCGACGGTGTTGCAGCGGCGCGTCGCCGAGCGTGCGTCCCATTAGCTGGACGACGGAAAAACCGGGCAGTGGATAGGTTCGGTCGGCGGGGACCCATGGCGGCACTGTTTTGACGGCGCGTCGCCTAGCGTCGACGGGCTGGAGAGGGTGAGGTGTCGAGCGGGGTTTCCGGAGGTGCAGGGGAAGGTGGGTCACCTGCTGGGCATGGAACGGAACGGGGAGGTGCTGAACAGCGTCGACCAGGAAGTGTCGGTGCTGCCTGGCATGGACATGCCCACGGCGACCACGACAGCTACCATGCCGACATCGGCATCGAGATGCCACTATCAGTACAGGGCACCAAAATTAAAACGGTTCGCGTCATCATGTGCCAAATTCCAAACCCTACCAAACTCTAGTTATCCGTTTTTGCTGGTTTGCAACTTTGTCTAAGCCAAATTTCAGAAAACCTAGGGGACACCAGGCGTTCGATGAAATGATGAAGGCTTTGCACATCTCAGAAAAATCCCCAAAATTCACAGTAGGTCATAATGGGTGTATGTGGTAGGTCTGTGGATTTTGAGCTCAATTGAATACATGGAAGATGGTTAAGTAAATTGGTGTTCGAAAAGTGCCCTAATGGCATGGGCATGATAGATGCACTCCTCAAATGATCTTGACATGATCTTCTGGTTATGTGGTTATTTATGGGATTTTGTCAGCTTGGCAAAGCACCAATGCCAAATGATTTTTGTATCTAGGGTTTGCTTTGGAAATTGCTATTAGGCATAAAAAGAGCATCACAAAGGAAGTACCCCAAATATTGCTCAAATGAGGTTGGGCCAATGGAGTGAAAAGTTCAGGAGGTGAAATTAGGCCCATCCACAAAATTGTAGAATTTTTGGATGAGTGGAAGGTGTCTGAATACTTATTGGACTGGAAATGGCATAATCGCGGATATGATTTAACCGAGGGTTTTTGCATTGGACTATGGAATATTTTTCCATAGGATGGATGTATAAGTATGAGGGAACCATATGGTAGCTTGGTAGAATTTATCTTAGGCTACAATTGTGGTGGTGGCTTTTGGTGGGGTAGACAGAAGGGTTTCGGAACATTGGAGTGGCATCAATAGGTGACAACGAAAGTAGTGGCATAGGGATATGGTGGGGGTTGATAAGATCAAGGTTTATTGGGAAATCTCCAAGTGGGAAAAACCAAAGTCAATTCAAAGACCAACAAGTGGAAGAAAATAGTTTGGAAACAGAAAAAGTTTTTCAGGCGGGAGAAAAACATTACTAACATTAGGGACGAATTTTTGGGATGTGACAAACCTTCCCCCCTTAAAAAGAATCTCGTCCCGAGATTCGGAGACTAATAAAGATTCCCGGGGTTATACAAGATATTTCTTGTATGGGTTAATACACCCCTAGATTTAAAATATTTTAAAACTTTTTCTACACGACACTAGGGTTTAACACTCAAAAGGGTTAACATTTAGCGGAATATTTTCTAAAACAAACATTATCAAGGCATGGTATTCTTATTACACTCAATGCATTCTAAGGATGGCATGGCAGGGGCTCACACAATCAATCAACATGGGATCTTCTACTATGGTTATATAAAGAAAATCTAAATCTAAGGTTTTTAGATCCACCAGACACAAGCATGGCAATATCAAACAAGATCTATACACAGATCGTCACTCAATAACCTGGATTTAACTTGGTCAAATAATTACCAAATTTTGTAGAATAAAATGTTAAGGATATGCTAAACATGCCCTTGTTCTAGATTTTTTTTTCTTTTTTTTTTTCTTGAAAAGCTGTATATACCCTTTCAAGTATACACAGGTTTGGAAAAAAAAAATAACAGGGTTTCTTTTTAAAAGAAAACATCTGTGTCGCCAATAATTGGCTTACAGACACTGTAGGGGTAGGGCCATCTCCAAAATTATTTTGATCAAAATTTTCCCTACGAAACACTGGAGAGACGAGGACTGTTCTCCTGAGAAAAGGATAGAAACACACAGAGGGTTATTTCTTGCTTGCTGACATGTGGGACCGGGGTCCACCTGTCAGTTCCCCTCTTTCTTTCTCTCTTCTTCTTCTTCCTCGCTGCATTTCCATCCGCACCCGGCTGGCCCTGAGTGCGCGAAGCACTCCACTGCGGCACTGTTGCGCGTGCGGTCCATCTACGCAGCGGCCATTACGGCTTTCGGCGCCTCGACGGTCCGCGCACCAAATTTTGGCCGAGCATTGCGCGCGATTCCTCTTTTCCCGCGCGAGGCTGAGCTGAGGCTATAAATTGCGGCCTCGGTGATTCTCTCCTCATCGCCAGCATGGGATTCTTCTCTCAATTTCTCTGTGATTTCACTTATGGTCCGGAGCGAGCTGGCTTCCTCGACCACCTGTTCTGTGTGTTGTGGCTCGGGTTGACCATCGGGGGGCTGCTGGTGATTCTGCTCACGGTGGTGGTCTGGTCAGCCTGCCACCTGCACGACTGGTGGTATGGCGTTGTCGGGGGTGCTGCGGCGGCGGTGGACGAGTTTCTTGTTGCTCCGGTGAGAGATTGGCGGACGTCCCCGGTGGCTGCTGCGGCTGCTCCTCTGGTGGGGGACGAGCTGGGAGCTCGAGCTGTCCGCCGTCGTCATCGTCGCCCAGCTCGAGTCTCGGCTTCGGGTGAGTCTGGTTCATCTCCAGGTGACGCCACTGAGCGCGAGAGGGAGTAGGATTTTTTCTTCCTGGGGTGCTCTTCTGTACCTGCATTGAGGTAGTGGTAGTGTTCTATGTTGGAGTAGATCTCGTATCCTTTGTTTCCGAAATTTCCCTTATGTACTGAACTCAGTTGATGTATCCAATCTGGCTCCTCTCATGGTTTAGATCCAGATTTGTATTATTGAGGTTTTCCTTAGCTGTCACGGATCTGTTCTTGCAGCAGAGGGAATTGCAGAGCCACTATCACATGGATAGTAGAAAATTTCTACTCGTGGAAAACATCATTTTAGGTAGTAGTGCTGCATTTTATGGTCCCAAAAACTTGAAGTGGCATGGCACAATCATTTCAACCATACTGGTTAACAAGCACGCAACAACTACTAAACACCCAACAATACTTTTAAATCTAAGGAAACAACATGATATTCCATCAAGTGTCAACCAAGTGGTTAACTAGAGGTTAAGAACACCAGGTCTTATACAGGGTTGGCTCACACCAAGCAGAAAGGCAATCAACGCAAACACGCGTACAGGCAACCATAGGAATTACAACCAAACCCACAACTCATTAGCGCCACTCAGGCTAAACTAAACAGATCTTACTCCGCTTGACGGTCCTTCCCCGAGGGTGGAGTGCGGCCGAGCCGGAGAGTAGTGTCCACGTCCCCTTCTTCCACGGGGTCGAGAAACACAGGAATACCTTCGAGGATCGGACCCTGCTCTGGGACTTGTTGGGACGGGCCGGGCTCTGGGAGTGGAGGTCTGCTACTTCGGGCTTCCCTATTGGTGGGGGCAGGTGGGTTCTTCCCTAGAGACAGCTGCAGACGGGCAAAACCAAGATTTCTTCTTGAGGCCACGAGTTCCTCCATCAAGAAGCGAGTGAGATTCGTCATTGCAGAGGCGTAAGCGACTAGGTTGTACACTGCTGGGTCAGGTTCTTCCCAGACAGGGGTTTGGACGATCTCCGCACCAGGCCGAGGTCTGGCTGGGAGGAAGTAGAAATCTCGGTCGCTGGACAACACAGTTTCCGAGTGTCGAAGACGGACGAGGCTTTCCCAGGCTGCTACCTGGATGGCTAGCTCGATGGTAGGCATGCCTCCACCTTGAATCACATAGGGCTGATTTGTGCCCCGAGGACATGGGCTGATCTTCACCTCTGCCCGGAATTCATTCCCCACGAGAGAAACTAATCTTTTGAACACCACGTACACGGGGCGAATGGAGCTTCCGAGGGCAACATTGACGACCCTCCAAAGAATCATTGGGAAGTTGGAGCTGTCCTCGGCAGTGGTTTCCATGATGGCCTTAGGGGTCGCCATCGGACTTTCTTGGGGTTCTAGATTTTTGGAGAGGATAAGGGTGCGAGGTTCCTCTATGGGATTCTACTTCAAAAGAGTTGGGTTGCCAGGGAGAGCTGGCGAGGGTGGGTTATAAAGCGACTAGGACTGGATCTCAAGTTCACTGGGTAAGGTCGACTGCTTCTCATGGAAGTAGCCGGCCGTCTTGTTGGGGAAGGAGATTGGGACAAGCCCTACTGTAACAACTGTTGACCAACACCGGCCATGTCGGTTAGGCAGGAAGGGGTCAAATCCATCGGGTCATTGTCGGGTAAAAGTAAGGGTGGACTTTCTATGCTAGGGTAGTCTACAGCCAGCCTGGTGCTCTGATACCATGCTCTGTGGCACCCCCTTCTGACACATATTGTCAGAAAGGCGGTCGCCCCGTGCGCCAGCCCAGGATATCCGGACGCACGTTACGACAATGCAACCTAGCAGAAATATCATTACACAATCAGGCCCAAAGGGCTACAAAATGGTTTTACATGGCCATCAAGGCATGAGAAATTATTATGGCCAAGTATAGCGCGGGACAGAGTTGACTGGCAGCGGAAGATAAAGGTACGGCAACGGCTTGGTGCGGCTCCATTCCACAGGCATCTGGCTGGGCTACTGATCCTAGCACGCTCTTGCTCCATCTCGTTGCTATGGTAGAAGATGAATCCTCTCAACATCTGGCCACATGAAAAGCCAGTTTGAGTACGGTGACGTACTCGCAAGAAAACAACCACAAGACATGAACAGTCAAGCAATCAGGCAACAAGTAGCTGGCAACAGAAATAACCTAAACATGGCAAGTGTCTACTTACAGTAGTCCAAGTGGGTAGCAACAAGGCAGCACAACAAAATCATGGCATAAGCAATTAATAGGGGTATCACCAGTACAGAGTCCAAGCCAGGTGGGGTTGGATCGTATACCGGTGATCATACAAGAGAACTTACCTGTGACGAATAACGAGTGTACCCGTTGGTACCAAATATTTTAACATCACCTGTTATCACAACTAGGCCCAACAGCCTTACCACATCTGTCAATTTTAGGCCCACTGGCCACATCTTTTCACTCATCCCGAGTGACATTTTCTGCATCAGCTTATCGTTCCTTTGGTGAAATCAGGTGGTTCATCTTTCTTTCACACCGAACTTAAGTTTAACCTCCGGACTCGACAAAGGACAATAGTGTGACCGACACTGAACTGTTCCATAACCTAGGAACAAGGCTAGCTGCTAGTTGATACACTCTCGAGAGGTTGCAGTTACCACCCATCTAAATGCACCTTGCTTCATGACGGCAAGATACACTTACATAACCGTTCACGCTACCCAGACACTCCCTGTATAGCTACCGACATAACTCTATGTCTTAGGACGAAGTGAATCCGGCACGTCCCCAACTCATGAGCGACGCCTTGCTCCGGAACCTTCACAAGACTAGCCCCGACCACAACTATGCAGTATCTGACTAGACTTGCCAAGTGGGTAGCATCAAAGGAGGCTTGATAGGTTACATAGGTTATGGCTCTCCCATTTGGGCGACAGTGGTAGTGCGTTCAAGGTTCAGATTGGTGGCACTATGGACTGACCACATCGAAGTTTGGAGGGTTGGTTTATTTAATCCAGTTTCTTTCAACAACAAATCCAAAAACAGAGGATTAGTCCAACACAATAAAGGATTAGTCCAACGCAACAATTATAAAATCATATCAACATGAAACAGATTAGTCCAGTACAAAACAATAATACCATATCAACATGATACAAAAACAAACTGCACACAATGGTTCAAGCAGTATGTAGTTAGCTCAATCAATGGTTAGTCCCAACCGGGCGATGGCGGAGGTAACTCCGGCCAGTGACAGCCACAGGTTGAGTAAAAGAAAATAACAAAATCAACCGGGCGAGGACGGAGATATCTCCGGCCAGTTGCAGCCACGGGTTGAGTAAATAAATACGCACACCCCACTCTACGGAAAGTAGACGAGATTCAATCCACGTGGGCGGAGCCCGACATGTATTTAGTCGCCGGCCGGAACTCAACCCACACTTGATGGGTTTATCGTATTACAGGAATGGAAACAAAGCCACGATATCTCGTGACGCACAGTTGACAGGCGATATTAAGCAATAAAATGCACCGATATGACAGGGTAATATGCAAACAAATAAACACCGGCTTGAGTGTTCATAGCAAGTGGTTAGCTTGCCTCCGGAGATCGACGCCATTGGTCTTGAGGGTCACGGACATGTCGCGGTTTAGGGTAAATCGGTTTGCCGGTACCACGGAATACATATACATGCATACGCGGGTGCTGAGCAATAAACATTTTACAAAATGGGAAACATATACCACTGGGATAGAGCTTCTCAAACCATAAATTTAGAAATTTGAATCACCTCAAAAACGGAGCTACGGTTCAAAAGTTATGGCTCGGCGATGTTTAGCTAGCTTCTGCCCACTTCGGGAAAAAAAACAGAGCGGGCTGAAATCGAACTGGGCCGGGCCGGTCGCGTACTTCTCGGAAATACGTCTTCGCCAAAGAGAAGCGGAAACGCACGGTAGGCGCCTCCACTTAACTGACGTGGCGTCCAGGGCCGCTGTCGNGTGGGCGGAGCCCGACATGTATTTAGTCGCCGGCCGGAACTCAACCCACACTTGATGGGTTTATCGTATTGCGGGAAAGTAAAGGTACATGAAATAATAATACTGAAAGTAGGCGAGATTCAATCCACGTGGGCGGTGCCCAACATGTATTTAGTCGCCGGCCGGAACTCAACCCACACTTGATGGGTTTATCGTATTACAGGAATGGAAACAAAGCCACGATATCTCGTGACGCACAGTTGGCAGGAGGTAAACAAGGCCACGATATCTCGTGACGCACAGTTGACAGGCGATATTAAGCAATAAAATGCACCGATATGACAGGGTAATATGCAAACAAATAAACACCGCTTGAGTGTTCATAGCAAGTGGTTAGCTTGCCTCCGGAGATCGACGCCATTTGTCTTGAGGGTCACGGACATGTCGCGGTTTAGGGTATCGGTTTGCCGGTACCACGGAATACCTATACATGCATACGCGGGTGCTGAGCATATAAACATTTTACAAAAATGTGAAACCTATACCACTGGATAGAGCTTCTCAAACCATAAATTTAGAAATTTGAATCACCTCAAACGGAGCTACGGTTCAAAAGTTATGGCTCGGCGACGTTTAGCTATCTGCCGCTCACTCGGGACAAAAAAAACTGCATGGGCCGCTTCTGAACCGGGCCGGACTGGTCGCGCATTTCCGAAAATACGCCTTCGCTGTGGGGAAGCGTAACTCGCTGGAATCCGCCTCCACTTAACCTACGTGGCCGCTGGGCCAGGCCGGGCCCACTCGTCGGCGGCACCAGGGCGCCATGCTGGCTGCCCAGCTGGCCATCCCCACCCTGGCGTCGAGGAGACGCGGCCAAGGCCCGACGCAGGCGCCTGGGCAGGGCCGGCCGCCGGAGCTGGCCGCCGCCACCGTGCCTGCCGCCGGCCATCGAGGCGTGGGGAGGTCCGCCCGCTGCGCCTCCTCCGATGCGGACGGTCACGGGGACAGGGAGCTCCAGGCGCCACCATGGCCGCGCGTCCCACAAACTCGCCGCCGGCGGACGAGGACGGAGTCGGGGGCACGGTCCACCATTCCTCGAAATTCCTGGCCGGGAAGGGAGAGGAGATCAAGGGGAGTCCCTCCACGAATTTAATCGAGGAATGGATCGGTCTAGTGCACGCCATGGTCCGTGGACCTCCGGCGACCACCACGGCCAAAACGGAGCAAAGCTCCACCATTCTGCAATTAAAGGAGAAGAGGGGCTCCAGGAGGGGGGAGAGGGAGGTGCGGTTCGCGCGAGAGAGCTCGGGCGCTCCTTTATAGGGCTCGGGAGGGGGACATCGCGAGGATAAGCACGGCGAGGTGGCGGTGAGCTGTCGGTGTAGCGACGGGACGACGGGCATCGCGTCGACGGTGTTGCAGCGGCGCGTCGCCGAGCGTGCGTCCCATTAGCTGGACGACGGAAAAACCGGGCAGTGGATAGGTTCGGACGGCGGGGACCCATGGCGGCACTGTTTTGACGGCGCGTCGCCTAGCGTCGACGGGCTGGAGAGGGTGAGGTGTCGAGCGGGGTTTCCGGAGGTGCCGGGGAAGGTGGGTCACCTGCTGGGCATGGAACGGAACGGGGGGGTGCTGAACAGCGTCGACCATGAAGTGTCGGTGCTGCCTGGCATGGACATGCCCACAGCGACCACGACAGCTACCATGCCGACATCGGCATCGAGATGCCACCATCATCACAGGGCACTAAAATTAAAACGGTTCGCGTCATCATGTGCCAAAACAAGAACTCTACCATTTCCTAGTTATAGGGTTTTGCTGGTTTGCAACTTGGTCTGAACAAAATTTCAAAAACAGAAGGGAACACTAGGTGCTCGATGAAATGATCAAGGCTTTGCACATCTCAGAAAATCCCCAAAATTCACAGTAGGTCATAATGGGTGTATGTGGTAGGTCTGTGGATTTTGAGCTCAATTGAATACATGGAAGATGGTTAAGTAAATTGGTGTTCGAAAAGTGCCCTAATGGCATGGGCATGATAGATGCATCTCCTCAAATGATCATGACATGATCTTCTGGTTATGGGGTTATATATGGGAGTTTGTCATCTTGGTAAAGCACCAATGCCAAATGATTTTTGTGTCTAGGGTTTGCTTTGGAAATTGCTATTAGGCATAAAAAGAGCATCACAAAGGAAGTACCCCAAATATTGCTCAAATGAGGTTGGGCCAATGGAGTGAAAAGTTCAGGAGGTGAAATTAGGCCCATCCACAAAATTGTAGAATTTTTGGATGAGTGGAAGGTGTCTGGATAATTATTGGACTGGAAATGGCATAATAGCGGATATGATTTAACCGAGGGTTTTTGCATTGGACTATGGAATATTTTTCCATAGGATGGATGTATAAGTATGGGGGAACCACATGGTAGCTTGGTAGAATTTATCTTAAGATACAATTGTGGTGGTGGCTTTTGGTGGGATCGAGGGGAGGGGTTTTGGAACACTTGAGTGGCACCAATGGGTGACCACGAAAATAGCGGCATCGGGATATGGTGGGGGTTGATAAGATAAAGGTTTATTGGGAAATCTCCAAGTGAGCAAAACCAAAGTCAATTCAAAGACCAACAAGTGGAAGAAAATAGTTTGGAAACAGAAAAAGTTTTTCAGGCGGGAGAAAAATATTACTAACATTAGGGACAAATTTTCGGGATGTGACAACTTGTCTCCCTTGTAGGAGGTGCGGCTGGGCCCCTGGAGCCCACCCGCCACATTGGCGGTGCGGCTGGCCCAGGAGGTGGCCGGCGCACCCCCCCTCCTCCTTTTAGTCCCACATGGCTAAGGGGAGGAGAGGTGCAACCCCTCTCCTCCAATAAATAGGGACCCGGATTAATTGAGAAAATACACAGAAATTCAAGGAATTAATTCCGGGTGTCCTAGGCTTCTCCCTAGTCCACTTCCTCCCTCCCCAACTCCCGGCGTGCGCAGTCCCAAGTCTAGGCGGCATATACGGGAGACCTATAAACCGCAGAGCGCCGTTGCGCTGTGGGTTTCCACCCAAAGTTCTCGCTTCCGCTATCCCGGCTGGATCGGGGAGCCCAGAGGTCATCGTCAAGGTCCGTACATGTGCGAGTACTCGGAGGTGCCGTTCACTCGGGTTCTGCATCGGAGCTTCGTCATCGCTGCGCCGTCTTCCTCCTTCGTCGTGCCAGGATCTCCGTGACCTTGAGGTCGGCTACATACGTCTTCATCGGCAACCCTTGTGCGGGAGCGTAAACCCCGCTATCGGTCTACAAGGGTATGTATCCGATTCTTCCGCCTCCGTTACAGCATTACTAGATAGATAGATCCTGCCATGTCTTGGGGTTCCGATAGTTAGGGAAAAATTTATTGTTTTCTGCTACGAACCCCTTCAGTGGTATCAGAGCCGATCTATGTGTAGTATTGATGTTACGGTTAGAACACATGTTGAATGTGGGCATTGATTCTATAATTGTTACCCTCTCACGTGCATTTGCTATTGCTGTCGGTATTGAGTTGATGAAGCGGCCCAGACCGACCTTACGCGTACGCTTACGTGAGACTGGTTCCGCAACAGACATTTGGTTGGTTCCATATATGCGGCTGGCGGGTGTCTGTCTCTCTCTCTTTAGACGGCTTAGCATTTTCAATGGAGGGCCCTGCAAAGGGTGTAATAGAGACAATTATTTAATCGGTGTTGTGGTTGTATGTTCGTAGGTAAGAAACGGCTCTCCACGAAAGCCCTACAGCCACATAAAACTTGCAAAAGGATAAAAGTAGAGCGTCTAACTTTGTTTTGCAGTGAGGGCATGATGAGGGGTAGACTCATCAAGACCCATGGTTAAGGTCCCTAGGTTGTGAATATGGGGGAGAGAATATGGTAGAGCTGGAAGTATCGTCGGCTGACAAGCAGGGCAAAGATTTTACCCAGGTTCAGGGCCCTCGTGTGGAGGTAACACCCCTACGTCCCGCCTGTCTGTTATTGATTTGCGAATATGGAGGTTACAAGGGTCCCGGTGAGATGTCGATCTCGCCAGGGTTTTGGTGGTTCTAAAAGTGCGTGGTCTGGTTTGATGGCCCTCCCAGTCCTTAAATAGTAGGCTGGGTCTCGGGTGTTCGTAACTGACTCGATTTACAAGTAAGGAAACTCTAAACCGACTACGGCTTTGCCAAACTTGGAGGATACTCCATCTTCTTGGGCCTTCCTTCATGGGCTTCATGTAGGCTCTGATAGTTGGGCCTAGTCGATACGTGCACCAGGTACCCTCATGGTAGGGTACCTGATAGGCATACCCATGTCAGTAGCCCCCGAGTACTTGTCTGATTCGAAGAGTCGGGCATGGACTCACATATCTGTGCACATTATTCTCTTTGCATTTGTGTCATATGATATGGAATTTCTGTATGAAATAGCACATGATGGCTATGTCGAGTGTTTCATCGACTATGATTTTTTGCTTATGATAGTCAAGGGATATTAGCTTAGCAGGCCCGGCACACACGACGGATCGGGGCCAGTTAACTACCATTTGTGGCAAAACCATACTAGCTTTCAATCAAACTCGAGTCCCCGGACTCGAATCTGGAACAAACTGGACAGACTCGAAACGGCCGTTGAGGTCTTACTGAATCGAACTGCAGTATAATTTTGAATCTACCCAACGCGTCCGTCGGGGATTATTCATCATGTCTGCTGACACGGAACACTTAAGGATAACACTGCTGGAGCGGTCCTTAGCCCAGCTCGACTGATCGGCGGGTCTTACCTTTGCACTATGCATGCAGCATCCAAGGATCGTCGGATCAACTTGGGAATATTTCGAGTATGATTTTGCTTATGAACTGAGTCGAATGATTTGTCGACTGATATTTTGCCGTAATTCTATCGGGTGCGCGACAGCGCTCCCGATGGGAGTAGCCCCCGAGATTGTGCTTTATTGCTTGCAATGGAGGATAATCTCAAAACTTTTAATCCTGCACATATTAGTCAAAGAATTTTTTTGGTATGCTCCCGATGGGAGTATGATGTTGCAGTCGAAAGTACTTTCGACTGGCATCTATGACCTTTGCTAGAGAACCAATCGAAACTCTTGTGAGAGACCACCCGAAGATACCCTCGAGTGACTTTTATGCCAGTTGTGCAAGATGAAACAACGTCAGCAATGACGCATTTTGCGACTGCCATCTCTGACAAGCGGTGGCGTGCTTGCCACACCTGATAAGACGTGACCCTGCTTGTGGGCCCGTTTTTGCAGAGCTGACCCAGGATGACGCCGCGTGGACTCGATTTGACCGTTCTGACGCGATTTTCACGGGGCGTGATGATGGGTTCCTGGATTCCCGTGCGTAGTGGGCGGAGTGGCCGGCGATGGTTGCTCTCCGCGGCCGCCACGTGTATGGCTAGATTGCGCGCGGAGCGTATGCAATTGTTTTGACGGCTGCGATCGTTTTGCGATCTGTGGTAAATAGAGGGGACGGCGCTGGCAGATTTTTTTACTTGCCATTTGCTCCCTGCGCCGCCCCACGTCTCATCTTCTTCCTTGCGCCCATCTCCATTGTCCTGCGCCCAAGTTTTCTACCCCACACCCATCCACTGTAGCAATGGCGAAAGGTGGAGGTGTGAAGCGTGGTGCTGCTGCAGCTGCCACGACCGATGCGACCAAGGGCAAGAAGACTGCGGCGAGTGCATCTGCGTCTGCCGCCGCCCTGAAGAAGAGCAGCGGGGACTGGGCGAGGTCCACCATCAAGGACGCCCATTTGATGAAGTTCCGCGAGCAGGGATATCTGCCACCCGCGGAGCAGCTCGCTGTCCGTGCGCCGTCGCCCAAGGAGGTACTCCCCGAACCACGTGCCAACGAGCGTCTCTGTTTTGCGGAGTTTGTGTCTAGGGGTTTCTCGCTTCCCCTCCACGACTTTGTTCGTGGTTTGCTTTTTGCCTACGGGGTGCAGATCCATGATCTCACCCCGAACGGTGTTCTGCACATAGCGGTGTTCATCACGTTATGTGAGTGTTTTTTGGGAGTCGCGCCCAGCTGGGCGCTGTGGAAGACCATATTTATGGTGCGACCGAACAGAGGAGGCGGCCGCACCTACCCCGTGGGCGGCTGCGGCATCCAGGTGCGCAGTGACACCCGCTACTTCCGCCTGAAGACCGTCGACTCCGCCCAAGGCTAGAGGAAAGGATGGTTTTATGCGACTGTCGAGCAGGACGCAGCCGCCCCTTTCTCGACTGCTGCTTTTGCCAAGACCAAGGCATGGGATCACCAGCTCTCAGCCGAAGAAATGACGGAGGCAAGCCCTTTGCTGACTCGAATCGGCGGAATGCTGGACAAGGTCACTGGCATCCACTTGATTGCCACCTTTGTGAAGAGGCAGGTGTGGCCGATCCGTGCTCGAGCGCACCCCATGTGGCAATATGAGGGCGCACACGACTCCACCCGAATGAGCCCGGAGGAGCTGTCCAAGAATGAGCTGCTGGCGCATGTGCGGTCCATCACCAATCTGACGGCAGCCGATCCTTGCAACGTCGACTGCCCCGTTGCTCCGTATGGGTTGGAGAACCCTTTGCTTCAGGTATGTATGCTTTTGTGATCTGTTTGCATTGAGGAGTTGCCACTCGTACGTTTTGCGGTTACGAATTTTGCTTCTAACTTTTGCCTTTGTGTTGTGCAGGACCACTCGACTACTGCATCTCTCCCTCCTCTGCCAGAAGATGGCCCGACTGAATAAACTCAGGTGCAAGAGGTGGAAGCGAAGAGGAATCGGTCGCCCATTCCTTCTGCAACCACTTCGCATGTGGAGGAGGTGGAAGAGGAGGCAGTCGAGGAGGTGCAGACTGAAGAAGTTGCCGCCCCTGACCAAGAAGTTGATGCCGTGCCTCCGAAGTGCCGTTGACTGGCCAAGAAGGCGCCTTCAGCTGTGACTTCACCCGCAAAGGATCTGGGCTTGGAGGATGACGAGGAAGCAGGATCTCCACTTGTCTCCAAGGCCGCTCCCTTGCGTATATGCTCGACGAGCTCGACCCCTCCTCCCCGTTCGAGTGGTGCCTCTGCTTTTGGAGGCCCAATCTTTGATGACTCGGAGGACGAGGAAGATGGGGAGCACAGGTATGCATTTGTGCGTATGAAAGTTTCTACTGTTGCATGTTTATGATGCCTGACTTTTCCTTTTTATGCCACTCGCAGTGCTGAAAATGATCAGACTGCGTCTCCTCCAGCCGAGAGAGTCCCGACTCCGGAACATCTGGATGTTTCCCCAGCTGCACCAGAGGTTACCCAGCCGATGGCCACCGATGCTATTGTCGAGGCGGCCAAGGTGGCAACTCCAGAGGCTGGGACATCACTCGCGGCTCCTGAACCATGGATGAACCATGTAAGTACCTTTTTGCCTGACCCGTTTAGTTTGGGACTGTGAGAGTTTGGAAATTATGCTGAGTTCGTGTGATTGCAGTCCTTCTACCGCACCTTGGCGGACTCTGCCAAGGCTAATGTACAGGTAGAGCAGGAGAGGGATATGTTGCGCAGCGACCTTGAGTGGCTCAGTCGTGAGTTCTCTTTTACTGCTTGATCTTTGAACCTTCTTTTTGCAATATCTTGCTTTGTCGATTATGAACTGTACGAGATTTGCTGCTTCAGGCGAGAAGGAGCTGGAAGACGTCGTGCAGCGCGCGGAGTCGAAGAAGGAGCTAGACGCTGCTTCCAGCTCAGCCGCCGCTCGTGAGCGAGGATATGCTGACCAGCTCGCAGCACTCGCACAGGCCATGGGAGGTGAGTGTTCTATTTACTCTTTGATATGCATGATGTAACTGTTGAGTGTCATGAAATGACTTTGTGCTCTTGTTGATTTATGAAGGAGCTATTGGCGCGCCGGCCTCTGCAGACGGGGCAAGTGACGAGCTGTCACTCGACCGTGTTATGAATGACCTCGGCGCCGTGTGCACGCAAGCGAAGGATGCACTCGCCAAGTCAGCGAGTACACTCGGCGCCGTGTACAAGGTTGTTCTTCCGAGTGGTGAGGTACCGTCGGCTGCAGATGGCTTCGCCGATGTTTTCGGCCCGGGGACATCCACCATGGCGGATTTCGCACGCACCCTCACGGTACGCGGCTCAGAATCCACCCTAAAGCTTCTTATGGGTCACGGAATAGAATGCGACTACGAGGCCGCACTGTCTGAGTTCCCTCGGAAGCCAGATGGGAAACCCATGTCTCTGAAGGGGGTGAGCGGAGCAGCCGCGCGACTGGCCGAGGTTTTCATGGCCACCATGGAGCGCCGGGCAGCCGAGACTGCCGCTCGTTTGCATAGGTCGAAGTCAGAGTCGACTTCTTAGGCTTAGGGTAGTTGTACCCTTTTGTTTTTATGCCCTGTAATGATACCTTTGAACTGCGCGAGTTGTGCGCTTTGGTTTTGCTACCTTGTTTATGCCAAGAGTCTTTGTGCTAATGTGTCTTATGCTCGAAGAGATTTTATGCTTGTGCTTTGAGTTGCTGCTTCTGATACAAACTTTGTGTTTGCGATTATGCTCTTTGAACAGTCACGGGAACCCGCCGCTTCGACTGGCTCCTCACAGGCTCCGGTCGCCACCCGATCACAGGCTCAGGTGGTAAACGATGCCAAGGTGATGGAGTTTATGAAGGCCAAATTTGTGAAAATGGAACAGGAGTTGAAGAACGCCCAAAACGAGCTGAAACGATTGAGGATGAGGCCCACGTTGGCCACCCAACGTGAGGATTATGTGCTCGGAGAGATGGATCTTGTGAACAGGCAACTCGAGTGTGAGTTCGAGTCTTGCCCTGCTTACAAGCTTTTTGAATAGCTCTTGCCTTTTTTGTTTGACTGATGTGCCTGTTTTACAGGCTTTGTTGACAACTTTGAAGCGGAGAAGACTCGCGTAGAGGAGCGTTTGGATAGTGTGGTTGACGTCCCCATGACTGGACGTCAACACTTTTGGCTTCATAGATACCATGCCCGCATACTCGCCACCTTGAAGGATCGTGCCTGGAGAAGTGCAGAACTACTCGAGTTATGTCGGATGTCGCTTATTCGCCTGAACGAGACTCTCTTTCCTGCAGGGCCGCAGCCACAAGGAATGCGTGCTTTGCTGAACATCTTCCATCACACAACTCCCATTCGAGAGTTGCTGACTCAGAGACTTGTGATTGGAGCCAATGCGGCGTTGGCGTATGTACGCAGTCAGAGACCAAGGTTGGTGTTGCAGCCACCCGCAGCCGGAGAGGTTCTGGAACAAGGAGATCTGGATGACACGATCCGAGCTGCGGAGATACTAATCGAGTACACTCGCGAACAGCTTTGTGGTCCCGAGCTGCCCATAAAGGACGAGCCTGAGGATTAGAATAGCCTGCGAGTGCAATTTTTGTACAGGGGGCAGCCCTCGAGTGTAAATTTTGACTCTTTGTATATGAATTGATCATTGTTGTATTTGCTCAGCCCCCGAGTCGATCGAGTGGGGTTTATGAAATATATGTTGATTATGAAGCAGAGACAGTGCAGCCCCCGAGCATTCGAGTGCGGCTGCGGTGTTTTTGTGCTCCAGTTTTGGATCCTTGTGATGCAGCCCCCGAGTATTCGGGTGCGGCTAAGGTATTGTGTTTTTGCAGGAGCGAAAGCTCTTGTGATTGATAACGCAGCCCCCGAGTGTCTCGGGTGCGGTTAAGTTATGAATTATGCGAGTAGTGAACACAGAGAAGTAGGAGGAACATTGATTATATTCCACTTTTGAATATTAGGCTGCAGGCCGCCTCATTAAAAACCTTCCAGCCCCCTTAGGTACCCTGGTAAGGAAAAGAGCGCGTCTGAAACCTGCAGCCATCCGACATATCGCCTATTACATTGTATGACTCTGAGCACTCTATGCATAGAAACGGCGCAAGTGCGCAACGTTCCATGGATTATGTGAAAGTTCGCCTGTCTTTGCGTGCTTCAGTCGATATGCGCCACCGCCAAGGACTTCAGTGATGATGAAAGGCCCTTCCCATGGGGAGGCGAGCTTGTGCACCTTCTTCTACTTCAGTCGAAGAACCAGGTCGCCAACAACGAAGGACCTGGTGCGCAGTCGACGGCTGTGATAGTTGCGGAGATCTTGCTGGTAAACAGCTGTGCAGGCCAGGGCCGTGTCACCCGCCTCATCGAGCAAGTCGACTGCGTCTTCGAGTGCTTCTTCTGCGTCGTCTTCGTTGTATGCTTCAACTCGTGGTGCATCGAATCGCACGTCTGATGGCAGTATTGCCTCTGCACCGTAGACCATGAAGAATGGTGTGAACTGGGTCGAAGCGTTGGGGGTTGTGCGTAGGCTCCACAGCACAGATGGGAGTTCTTCGACCCAAGCCCCCACGGCCCTTTTGAGTGGCACCAAGAGGCGATTCTTGATCCCGCTTGTCACGAGTCCATTGGCCTTTTCGACTTGTCCATTGGATTGCGGGTGCGCCATGGATGCGTAGTTGAGCGTAATGTCTTGCTCTTTGCAGAAGTTTTTGAACTCTTCAGCCGTGAAGTTTGTGCCATTATCAGTGATGATACTGTTTGGGACACCGAAGCGGTAGATTATGCTCTTTATGAAGTTGACTGCAGTAGTAGCAGTCGAATTTGTGATGGGGACCGCCTCGATCCACTTTGTGAATTTGTCAACTGCCACCAGAAGGTGTGTATGCCCGCCATGCGAAGATTTTTTGAGTGGCCCAACCATATCAAGCCCCCACTGGGCGAAAGGCCAGGCCAGCGGTATTGTCTTCAACGCCGATGCCGGTGCGTGCGGCTTTGTTGCAAATTTTTGGCAGCCGATGCACCTTTTGACTATGTCCTCCGCGTCCTTGAGCGTTGTGGGCCAGTAAAAACTTGCTCGAAAGGCTTTGGCTATGAGTGATCGACTGCTGGCATGATGCCCGCAGGTACCTACATGAATATCTCGAAGTATGGCTTGGCCATCTTCAAAAGCGATGCATCTTTGGAACATACCTGATATGCTGCGCTTGTATAACTCGCTGTTGATAACGGTGTATGCCTTGGATCTCCGAGTGATGCGCCGGGACTCGGTTATGTCATCTGGTAGCTCGCTGCGGAGTATGTATGCAAGAAAGGGTTGAGTCCAAGTTGGCTCGATGAGGAGTACCTCGACTGGTGGATCCTTTGTGCTGGGTGCCTTTTTTTCCTTTATGGAGGAGGTGCTCGTTTCTCCTTTATGGACTTGTGCTCGATGCGCTCGAGGAAAACATCAGGTAGAACTTGTGCGCCAGTAGAGCCAAGATTGGCTAGCATGTCCGCTTCTTCGTTGCTTTCTCTTCCTATGTGCCGCAACTCGCAGCCATCGAAGCTGCCCTCCAATGTGTTGTACAAGTCGCGGTAGGCGATCATGTTGTCCGCGATTGCGTCGCAGGCCTTCATTGCTTGCTGCACCACAAGATTCGAGTCGCCGTAGATCATCAATCGAGTGCACCCAAGTGCTTTTGCCATCCGCATGCCATGAATCAAGGCTTCGTACTCAGCCTCGTTGTTGGAGGGTAGTTTGAATCCCATCTGCAGAACATAGCGAAGCTTGTCGCCTTTTGGTGATATGAGGATGACGCCTGCTCCTGCGCCTTCATGTTTCTTGGACCCATCGAAGTACATGGTCCAAGAGTTGGATAAATCTGGTACTGCAGGCAGCTGGGCTTCGATCCACTCGGTTGTGAAGTCAGGTCGGACTTGTGCCTTGATAGCCTTTGGGTGCTCGTACTTGATGTCCCTTGGTGCCACCTCGATGAGCCATTTTGCGACTCGACCCGTTGCATTGGGGTTTGTGAGGATATCACCGATTGCGGAGTTACTTACCACGGTGATCGGGTGCTCTGTGAAGTAGTGCGTCAGCTTCCTTGAGGACATGAATACGGCGTAAGCCAGCTTTTGATAATGCGGGTACCGCTGTTTTGATATGGAGAGGACCTCGCTTAGGTAGTAGACCGGACGTTGTATGCTTTGCGCGTGCCCCTCCTCCATGCGTTCGACTACCAGCACGGTACTTACCACCCTGTTTGTAGCAGAGACATATAGGTAGAGTGGCTCCCGTTCCTTGGCTGCGACGAGGATTGGAGGGCTTATGAGAATCCGCTTGCGATCTGTGAAGGCTGCTTCAGCTTCTAGGCATCCACTCGAACTTGTCCACCTTCTTCATCTGTCGATTGAATGGCAGTGCCTTTTCGCCCAGTTTGCTGATGAACTGACTGAGCGCTGCCACTCGACCCGCTAGCTTCTGCACGTCGTGAAGCTTTCAAGGCCTTTGCATTGTCAGGATGGCCTGTATTTTCTCCGGATCTGCTTCGATTCCCCAGGCAGAGACTAGGTACCCCAAGAGCTGCACGGCTGGAACGCCGAACGTGCATTTCTTAGGATTGAGCTTGATGTGAAAGCGCTTGAGGTTAGCAAACGTCTCCCTCAAGTCGTCGAGTAGTGTGTGCTCTTCCCTTGTGGTAATGACAATGTCATCCACATAGACTTGGACGTTGCGTCCGATTTGCTTTTTGAGGCAGTCTTGCATCATGCGCTGGTACGTTGCACCCGCGTTTTTGAGCCCAAAGGGCATAGTTGTGTAGCAGTAGACCCCGAGTGGGGTTATGAACGCCATTTTTTCTTCATCTTCCTTCTTCATCCGTATCTGGTGATAGCCTGAGTAAGCATCCAGAAAGGAGAGTCGTGCGCATCCGGCGGTGGAGTCGACGATCTGGTCGATTCGAGGTAACGGGAAGTGATCCTTTGGGCAGCACTTCTTCATCCGAAGGATGTCTGTATGCTTCTTCTCCACGAGTACGGGGTTGGCCACCCATTGTGATTTCTTGATTTCTCTGATGAATCCTGCTGCGAGTAACCGGTCGACTTCTGATTCGACTGCGGTTCGCTTTGGGCCGGAGATTCGGCGCATAGTTTGTTTGACTGGTTTTGCATCTGGAAATAATTGGAGAGAGTGCTCGGCGAATTCCCTGGGAATAACTGGCATGTCGGCTGGACACCACGCAAATATATCCCAGTTCTCACGGAGGAACTCGACGAGCGCGCCTTCCTATGCGATAGGCAGGCTCGATGACACGTTGACTGTCTTGGACGGGTCGGTCGGGTGCACCTGATGCGACTTTGTGTCGTTTGTGGCGTTGAAGGATCTGTCGACTGCCAACTTTTTGTTCTCCGGAAGGAGTGTGCGGTCGTTGGAGGTCGCTAGCTCGGCGAGTGTTTCTTCCGTGCCAAATGACTCGGAGATTTTGCTGAATTCACGGTCGCAAGCATCAGACCTTTGAAAGTTACCACGGACAGTGATGACTCCTTTTGGTCCTGGCATCTTCAGTGTGAGGTACGCGTAGTGTGGCACCGCCATGAATCAAGCGAACGTCGGGCGCCCAAGAATAGCATGGTATTGTGATTTCCAGTCGACGACCTCGAACTCAATCGATTCTGTCCTGAAGTGGCTCTTGTCCCCGAACGTAACGTCGAGTTGTATGGTGCCTTCTGGGCTGATTGCTTTGCCAGGAACGATACCGTGGAAGGTATTTGAAGATTTTGGGAGGTTTTCGACTGACCTGTTCATTTTGCGGAGCGTGTCCGCGAAGATGATGTTTATGCCGCTGCCTCCATCCATGAAGACCTTGGTCATGGCGTAGCCTCCGATTTGCGCGTCGAGTACCAAAGCGGCGTGCCCTGGTCGAACTACAGCTGGGGGATGATCCTCCCGACTGAAGCTTATGGTTGTTTCCGATCCCTTCAGAAACTCGGGTACAGCAGGGGGTGCCATGACAGCCATGTTTACCTGTCGAGTGATGAGCTTTTGCTGCCTGTTGGAGGGGCGACCCTTTTGTATCATGTACATCTGCCCGTGGGGCTGTGGATATTGATCGTCTTCTACCCGATGTACGGGTTGTATGGCACCTGCGATATTTGCGCCTGGAGCAGGCTGTGGTAGTGGTTGCGACGGTGCCATGAGAGCAGGCACAACGTTTGACTGGGGTACAGGTGCAGGCGTAGGCTGAGCGGGTGCTGTGCCGTACCTTTTGAGTTGTGTCGTATAGTAAATCGCCATTTGGTCGAATTCCCTGCAGTTCCTTAGGGTGTGATTGGAAATAAGCTTTTCGTCGACCCCTTAAAGAGGTGGAATCTGCACCAGTCGTCCATCTTTTATTCAAATGACCGCTCGGGTTTTGCGTTGCTGCGTCTGCGCCACTCTTGCCTTTTGTCGCCCCGCTGATCGCGGTCTCGACTGTCCCGTCGATCATCCGAGCGTCGGTTGCTTCTGTCTTGATCATCGCGGGATTGCGTGTACCCAGCCGCCATGAACTCGGGTCTGTCGTCGTCGTAAGGACGTTTGGAGCGTTTGCGCCTGCGATCATCTCTGTACGAGTCTCTGCGGTTTCGACTGCCGCTGTCGTGGTTGTCGCGTGGTGGGGAGGCGCGGGATCTGCGCACAGAATCCTCTCCATCTGCCCACTCAGTCGCGATTTTTATGAGTTGAGCCAAGGAACTTGGCTTTTCGCGGCTGATCGCTTCTCTGAAGTCCTTCCGGGCGAGACCCTGTGTGAAGGCATCCATGGCCCTATCTTCTGATATTGTGCCAACCGAATTACGTATTTCGGTCCACCTCCGTATGTATGACCTCAATGACTCGTCTGATCGTTGAGTGCATGCTCTCAGTTCTTCGAATGTCTTCGGGCGCTCACAAAGAGGCTCGAAGTTTTTGATGAAGTCTCTGCGGAAATCGTCCCACGAGTCGTATGATGATGGAGGGAGCGCCTTGAGCCAGTCGCGGGCTGTGCCTTCGAGCATGAGTCGTATGTATTGCATCGCTGTGGTGTTTGTGCCACGCTGGCATGCCACGGCGAGTCTGTAATCTTCTAGCCACCCGGAAGGTTCCTGGCGACCGTTGTACTTGGGTTGTTCGCCTGTTAGTTTGAACCCTTTGGGCATCCGCGTCTCGCGAATGCGTCGAGTGAAGCACAATGCTCCGCATGGCTCTGGTTCGCGGTCAGATTATGAATCGCTGCTATAGGACCTTTGAGACCTGCTTCTTCCGGACCTGTGCTGGCGCGTACTTCTCCTTCCTTCGTCTGAGTGGTGGCTGCGACCACTACGATTATGCTCTGCGTCGCGCGAGTCGACTATGTCGCGATCTCGACCTTTTGCTGGAGTTTTGTCTTCTGGCTGTAAAGCCTTTGCTGCTAGAGCTAGCGATTTGAGTTGTTGGCGATGCAGGGCGGCAGCAGGATCGTCCGCCGGAGGTTGTAGTGCCTTGAGATAAGCACCTACGGAGAATAGTGCACCCGCAGCTGTTTTTGGGTACTGGGATTCCGTCAGCGTCCTCTGTCATGAATGACAGGTTGCGAGTGATTTGTGCTCTCTCATACTCTGGGAGGCTCGCCAACCGTGACCTGGGTCATGGGGTTGGTTTCCTTGTGGACCCGAGGGATTGCTCCCTTCTTCGTGCACTCGAAAGGCTAGCCTGCTTTCTGCGTTCTTCGAGTGCCGCTCGGTAGTTTTGCAGTCGAATTGACTCTTGCCAGTTGAAGTACTGGTAGGTCAACATCTCCTCCGGAGTTGAGTTTGCTGGCATCATTGTGCACTCCTTGATGACTTTATCTGCTTTTGCTGCCATCTCCTCCGTGATCGTCAAGGTTGTGACCCCATCTGGCATGGTTACCATGCATGGGAATTGTGTAGGCCTGCGAACAGCTACGGCCGCGGATGATTCTGCGAAGAAGGCCACGTAGACCTGATGGGGCGTGACCCGTGGGCACGTGTATGCACTGTCGATTCCAGTCATGGACTCGATGTCGTCGTCCAGGCTCATGTCAGAGCCATTATGCTCATCGAGTAGATCTTCTAGACGAATCTCATTGTCGATGTGCTCATCGCCTATGCTCATCTCTTTGTTGGCGAAGCCATTGTGGATCTCTGAGTCGAGATTGGTGTTGGTGAAGATCTCAGAATCGACGTTGCTGTCGTTATGAGTCGCGGGCTCGTAGAAGTCATCGAGGGAGATCCCGCAGTCGAAGCTCTCCTCGAGTGGGAGGTCGAAGTCGAAGTTGCTTGTGCGGTATGCTGATTCAGCCTCCTCGCCTTGGAGCTCCTTCATCATGAACTTGTCGATCTCGCCAGTCGACATGGTTGTTGCAGGTGAGCAGGCTTCAGGAATCGACGACGGGGCGAGAGCAGTCGACGGAGCCTCGGGTGCGCCTCGCGCGAGTTGTTGTGGATCTGTCAAGTACTGCGTGCCAACATTGTTTACGAAAAAACTGAATGCTCCAACAGTTAAATCCAAACCTGACTCAAGACCGGAAAACGCCTCCTGAAGATCTGGCGAGTGCGGATTGAAGTTCATCGGAGGAGTAGATGCGCTTTTTGCGGGTGAAGCGGGCAGGCTGCCGCTTTTCGAGTGGATCGGCGAGTCGCCGTGTGTCGCCTGGATTGGCGAGTTGCTGTTTGCTGACATGGTCGGCGAGTTGCCGTTTGCAGATGAGATCGGCGAGTTGCCATTTGCTGATGCGATCGGCGAGTTGCCGTTTGCTGATGAGATCGGCGAGTTGCCGTTTGCTGATGGGACCGGCGAAACTTCGAGTCCAGCGCTATTCTTTCCCACAGACGGCGCCACTTGACGAGGGGTAGACTCATCAAGACCCATGGTTAAGGTCCCTAGGTTGTGAATATGGGGGAGAGAACGTGGTAGAGCTGGAAGTATCGTCGGCTGACAAGCAGGGCAAAGATTTTACCCAGGTTCAGGGCCCTCGTGTGGAGGTAACACCCCTACGTCCTGCCTGTCTGTTATTGATTTGCGAATATGGAGGTTACAAGGGTCCCGGCGAGATGTCGATCTCGCTAGGGTTTTGGTGGATCTGAAAGTGCGTGTCTGGTTCGATGGCCCTCCCAGTCCTTAAATAATAGGCTGGGTCTCGGGTGTTCGTAACCGACTCGATTTACAAGTAAGGAAACTCTAAACCGACTATTGCTTTGCCAAACTTGGAGGATACTCCATCTTCTTGGGCATTCCTTCATGGGCTTCATGTAGGCTCTGATAGTTGGGCCTAGTCGATACGTGCACCAGGTACCCTCATGGTAGGGTACCTGATAGGCATACCCATGTCAGGGCATTTTTATATATATGACATGGTCACGGTAAGTTTTATGTTATCGGAGGCAAAGGTGGCACCATGGACTCGGAGCACCATTGGAGGCGCGCCATGGAGGCCAAGGCGCGACGGCCATGTCGTATCGCACTTCATTACATTATTTTGATATTGTTTGTTGTGTGTATGCATCCTATTTGAATTGCTTATATATAGATATACAACGGTAGCCGTAATAGGATGATCCCTAATCTAAAACCAAAATTGTGCACCACCAAGAAAGTTCTACGTTACGGGGTACGTTGTTCGAGGTTTCGATCTCTTTCATCTACACTCGTCTCTTCGTTCGCATACAGTGGGTGTAAGCCACGTTGCACACGCGAAAACACTAAGGTTAAATTGGCGAGCCTAGCATATACCAATATATGGCCTCGGAACATAGGGGATCGAAAGATCGAGCATGAGTCGCATGATTGTTGTGATTGGTAATTCGTTGCCTACCTTTGAAGTTACGTTACCCGCCCGATCGAATTGGGCAATTTAATGGATTGGGATCGTGTAATCGCTAAGACAATTTGTAGGGATGATTCTCTTAGTGGAGTGTTGTTTGATAATGTGATTATTAAAATATACTCAAATTATTATAAACTTAGCCTTACCTGTTCTTTGCAAATTATCTATGTAGATCATGATTTACCCTAAGGAAGAAACTCTTGAGCTCAACCACTTTATTAATAGAGTCTTAGAAACGATGGATCCAATTTTCTGACATGGTACAAAGAACTGAAAGGCGTCCTCTTCCAAAATGATATTCCCTTCGTGATACAAGAGTTCTTAGGAGATAAACCGGGAAACTCCACATTTGCAGAGGTGAAAGAGGAATTTCGCCAACGCAAGGACATCTTCTGGAGTGTCCAATGCGCGATGTCCACCTGCATGGATCATGAGCTGACAGTTCAGTTTGGCCACATGGAACCAATTGTGATGATAGATGCTCTCAAAGTCCGGTTTAGGAAACAGATCAAGATTGAGGAGTACAAGCAGCTGGATAAGTTTCTTTCACTCAAGATGGAGGAACATACCTGCTTGGAAACGCATTTGTGCAAGATGTTTGACATACACGATGATCTCACAAACATAATTGGCTACTGGATGGCGGATACTTTTGCAATACATGCTGTGTTGCGTTCTCTTCCTCCTAGTTATGAGGAGCTTGTCAATGAGTATGTGATCAAGGCTGATTCACTCCTCTTCAATGATTTCCTGGTCGAGATCAAAGATGTTGAGGTAGAACTCATTGAAGGAGAAATCGATGACACGGAAGGTATATTTGATATACAAGTAATAATTGTTATTTCTTGCATTTGTTTATATTAAAGTATTTGATACTTATGTCCTGTTTATTGAAACAGCACCGGAATATAAAAGGGAATCCGCAGAGTTCGATCAGTGGTTGCAGGATGGTGGCAAGCGCAAGTAGTTGCTGGCCGAGGAGTTTCATGCCCATAGTTATTAGTTTATGATTAGTAGTTTCGAATAAGAGTTTTTGTAATCGATTTTGAGAGTGATTGTAATAAGTGTGTCTTACTTTTGGTGAGACAAGTTATTCATATTTGTAAGGAACAAGCAAGTTGTTTTTATTATGAATAAAGTTTCTTATTGTCACATTTCGATTATGAACAAGTTATTCGTCTGTTAAATCTCAATGATAGTGTGGCACATGTAAATGCTAAAATAAATATCCTAAGTCAATAATTAATACACTACCGAAATTTTAATCATATTAATGTTGCAAATATTTTGGATACTTTGATCTTGTGTATTTGCATACATTATGTCTAATTGAGACATGATGATTGAAAAATATTGATATGTCAATATGAGAAGAAATTTAATTTGAAGTCATACAAGATGATTGTTGAATTAAATTGAGTAGTGAAAATTATTATTGAAACTTTTATTGTATGTCTAAGTAAATAAAAGGTATTTACTAAATGATACAATTGTCTGAAAATATTTGATTAGATCAAAAAGGATTTTTCGGAGAAAAGGAGGATATAAAATCGAGCTATTATAATTGGATTATAGTAACAAGGATTTTAAAGATTTATTTTGTCATAAAAGGACTTGTGAAATTCGGTTCACACATTATAATATTATCAAGCAAGTTGATTTATGTGAATATTATAATTATACTCTATTTTGAATAAAGTATGGTCTTGAAAGTTATCTATTAGAAGTTTAGACGTTGTGTAGGATCTTTTTGTTGGAATTAGTAAACTCCCATATTTTGAAATCTTCACCTGAAATTCGTTTGAACGACATATAAAGTGGTGTCATGGTTTATAGGATTATGTGATAATATGAAACCATATACGAAATAGTTCTTTGTAAAATATTCATAGGGATGAATGTATATTTCATATAATGAACACCAACAAAGGCAAAACTAGTATTGCTAATTTGGTGATTTGTTGAAAGCAAGTTTCAATAGAGGATATGAAATAAAGTAAAAGCTTAAATGAGGTAATTGACCTTGTTAGCGTTGTGTGAGAGATAATGTTTTCGGAACTGTCCGGTGACAAAACTCTGCAAACGGAAATGAAAAGTGATGATAAAAGATCACAATGTTCATAGAAGGAGCTTTTTATAAGTAGTAGGCATTAAGAATATTTTCTGTCTGGTCACAGATTAATATTCATGATTTAATGAGCTTGTTACTAAGAACAAGGGATACCTACGAAATACAATGAAATTAAGGTGATGCCAAATTCGAATCATGACTATTGAGTCATAAATCCAAAAGGTTACATTTAAGATTATGCTAGTAATTGTTGCTCGGATCTTATTAAGTAAAAGATTACTTTATTTTCACATGACAGGTTGTGTGAAAAGAATGAAACCGTGAGATAGGACTTAAAGCTAATTTTATCATAAAAGAAAGGTCTTGGACAAAATCAAAATAGGTTGACTGCATTTGATGTAGATATGCCTAAAGTCTTTTGGATTTGTATTAAGTATAATACATCGCATTTGGAATTTTCGATTTGATAAAAGATCAAAAGGATTTCGGTTTGACTGAAATATCGAAGGAAATTATATCTGTATAATTTAAGTGGGGGTAGGACAGCTCACCACATTAATGTGTAAGAGACATATTATTAAGTGGGAGCTTATGGGCTACACAATAAGAGATGTAATTGACATTTTGAGTGGGAGCATCATAAGTTATTTAAGTCTCAAATGTAGTTGATATTTTGAGTGGGAGCTAAATCAGGTGTTTATATGTAAAAGACATATAATAGATGTACTAGGAAAATAAGTTAGGAGTAATTATGGAATTACGATGAGGTCATATATATATTTAAAATATGAGCATCTGTTTTGAATAGATCGGAAATTTTAAAATAGAAGTCGAAGTGTTTTTCTAGATTGAACTCTGAGAGTCAGAAAAGATGTGACAAGGAAAAGGTACTTGTAAATCTAGAAAAAGTAATCATGGTTGTAAAATATGTTGTACCCCTATACCATGATAAGGTGACAACATATGGAACCATATTATATACTCGACATGATATGACTAGTGTTCTTACAAGAAGAACAAGTACTAAGGTGAATTGGTATTCACCGTTAGTGTAACCAGGTTTATCCTCATTGTTTAAAAGAAACTGAGGACATGCGGTTATTCCAAGTCTGCAAAGATAATGAGTTTAACAAAGTCATGTTAAAAAGGATTATCCTGGATGACTAGAGAAGTTAAAGGGTTGAGTCATTAGGCTGACAATAGAATGTCAGGATCTTTTAGATAATTATGAGAGTATTTAGATACTGCGAAATTACATGGGATAGGTAGAGAAAATGTATTCTCTAGAACTGAGTGTGTTTTAATGCAATTAACTGATATAAGATCAGAGTAAGCGCAGGGAAACAAAAGTCTCACTTAGTTACCAAATATGTATATTGGCTATAAAGATAGCTTATTGATATCAAACAAGGTGATGTCAATAATTCGCAAAGAACTAACGGTTGTGAAAGGTTCTAACCAAAGGAAACCTCTTACACGAGCGAGCATTATCATAAACGCTTATACAGGATAAGGTTGTATGATTGGTACAGAAATGCAGCTAGTTTATTTGAATCTAGTATAAGTGGGAGACTGTTGGAGATATGCCCTAGAGGCAAATAAATAATAAGGATTTATTGCATTATCTCATTAAGTTTATAATTAGTTTTATACCATGTTATAACTGTATTAATCGGAATTGTTAATACACGTGTGGTATGTAAATAAACCAGAGTCCCTAGTTAAGCCTCTATATATAAACTAGTCCATCAGTCAATGGATGATCGTGATTTCCCGGTCATATTGATTCGTAATCAATTGAGGATGGAGTCATTTTATTAGGAGAATAAAATGATGGACATTACCCACCAATGTATTGCAGTAGGATCGTATCACACAGTTCAACACTGCAATAGGAAGGAACGTGATAGCTTATTCCTTAGACCGTGAGATCATATTAATTCTCTGCTTCTGGAAGGTGCGGCTGATCGCATCAAACGACTTGCCTTATCATGGCATGACAATAAAGGTGACACTTTCGGGTATCGGAAGGAAGCAGTAGATGCGAGTGATCAAGAGCGGGATTTGTTCGTCCACGTGATGGAAAGATACTCTGGGCCCACTCGGTGAGATTATATATGTAAAGCTGCGCAGCGTATGACTAGGTCATTGGAGATATAATATCACGGACGAGTAAAGTAACCTTCGTCAGGTAACGAGATAAAACACAACATAGGACGTTGACGATCGTATCTCGGACAAGGTAGTATCGATGGAATAAAGGGAATAGATGTATCATGTTATCGGTTCAACGACGATTTATTCTGAAATGCACAGGGGCCGTCATAGTCATACAGGGCTCCCTGATGGTCATTGGCGAGCGAGGGGTCTCGACCATGTCTGGAGTATTCCCGAACCGAGGGTAACACACTTAAGGTCTTGACGACGCTAGGAGAACGTTTTGGAAACACCGGAGTGGCGTAGGTAAAAAGATAGGTGGTTTCAGAAAGGTTCCAGCAAGAACGGAAGAGTTCCGGGGAAGACCGGAATGGTTCCGGGGAGACCGAAATTAGTTCGGAGTGATACGGAAATTGTTCCGGAGTCACGGGAGATTAAATAATATGTAAATATAGTAACTATGGAATTATATATATATTTAATATTAAATAAAAGGAGAAAAATGGCTGCACACCTATATGGGCCCTAAAAGGCCCATGAAGGGGAACTTGTCTCCTTGTAGGAGGTGCAGCTGGGCCCCTGGAGCCCACCCGCCACATTGGCGGTGCGGCTGGCCCAGGAGGTGGCCGGCGCACCCCCCTCCTCCTTTTAGTCCCACATGGCTAAGGGGAGGAGAGGTGCAACCCCTCTCCTCCAATAAATAGGGACCCGGATTAATTGAGAAAATACACAGAAATTCAAGGAATTAATTCCGGGTGTCCTAGGCTTCTCCCTAGTCCACTTCCTCCCTCCCCATCTCCCGGCGTGCGCAGCCCCAAGTCTGGGCGGCGTATACGGGAGACCTATAAACCGCAGAGCGTCGTTGCGCTGCGGGTTTCCACCCAAAGTTCTCGCTTCCGCTATCCCGGCTGGATCGGGGAGCCCGGAGGTCATCGTCAAGGTCCGTACGTGTGCGAGTACTCGGAGGTGCCGTTCACTCGGGTTCTGCACCGAAGCTTCGTCATCGCTGCGCCGTCTTCCTCCTTCGTCGCGCCAGGATCTCTGCGGCCTTGAGGTCGGCTACGTACGTCTTCATCGGCAATGCTTGTGCGGGAGCGTAAACCCCGCTATCGGTCTACAAGGGTATGTATCCGATTCTTCCGCCTCCGTTACAGCATTATTAGATAGATAGATCCTGGCATGTCTTGGGGTTCCGATAGTTAGGGAAAAATTTATTGTTTTCTGCTACGAACCCCTTCATCTAAACCGTTTGTCGAAATAATATAAATAATATACCGTTGGATATGTACGAAAATTGCTCAACTATTTTGTCTTTACAGGTTTTTGAAATTAGTTACGATTTTGAAACAATTTTGAATATACAAAACACAGTTTTCACGAACTTTTCCGTTTTTTCACAGTATTTCGGTCACCATTTCTAAACCGTTTGTCGGATTGACACAAACGATACACCGTTGTAAAGCTACTAAAAATGCTTTGTTGCGGATTAAGAGCAGTTTTGAATATACATGATTCTGTTTTCTGAACTTTAATTTTGGGCGGACAGTTTTTAGGCAATTAATTTTAAACCGTTTATCGAAATTTAACAAATGATAGGGCGTTGGAAAGGTATTGAAAATGCGCAACTTTATTATGTTAATTATTTTTCCAAATTCCGTGTGGTTGAAAAATAATTTAAAATTTACCGTAACGTTGAAACACGCCATGACGGGAAAGATTTTGAAATTTGCATGGGTTTGGTGCTCGGATCGAGGATGGTGGCAAGGGAGGGCCAAATTATACTCATTTAGTTGCTAATTACATGCGGAGATGGTCGATTTGGACAAATAAATCTTGTAGGGATTATTTTTATATGTAAAATTTCCGCCCCAAAAAAAATGGAGTAGCTAACTGTTTCGGATATGGGTGTGAACTTTTTTTTACATGTTAGTGAACTTTCGATCGCAGTGTATATTATGTTATTGTTTACGTACTACTTTTTTTCAAAATGAAGTGAACTTTTTTTCTGAGCAAATGTGAACTTATTATTTCTCTCGAAATGATTTTGTTTTTCATATGGTGAACTATTAAAATTCACGAAGTGAACTTTGTTTCTTAACGAAGTGAATTTTTTTTCTGAACGAAGTAAACCTTTTTTTTATGTACTACACATGAACATTTTTTCTTAACGAAGTGAACTTTTTTTCTGAACTGCACATGAACTTTTTTTCTGAACGGACTGAACTTTTTTCTTGAACAAAGTGAACTTTTTTTCCTGAACTGCAAATGAACTTTATTTCTGAGCGAAGTGAACTTTTTTTCCGAATGAAGTAAACTTTTTTCCTGAACGAAGTAAACTTTTTTTTTCTATACTACACATGAACGTGTTTTTTTAACGAATTGAACTTTTGTTCTGAACGAAGTGAACTTTTTACTAAACAGAGTGAACTTTTTTTCTAATCAAATTGAACTTTTTTCTTGAGAATGAAAAAAAAATGTGAAGTTCTAAAATTTAACAAGTGAAATTGATTAGGTATTGTGCACTGGAAGATAATCATCTTAGTAATCTCGCAAAGAAATGCAATAATACATGCACTCTTTTTGTCGGTAAAAAATGCAAACAATAGTTGCCCAATTTAATCAACACTGATTTGATTTTTCTCCACCACTCGTTCAAACCTTATCATGTCCCACCACACGTTCCAGTACTCAACAGTAGGTAGCAGCAGCATCAACTTGCTCTGAAGAAGACAAAGGGAAGAAGCAAACTGGGCGATAGCCAGCAGCAGTTTTTTTTTCTGAAATTCACACTATGTCTCTGAACTAGCCATTCTCTCTCTCTGAACTGCACACATCATAGTGTTGGAGGCCACACGCGACACTGAATTTGATCCACGGCGTGCCGGTTGTTCGCGTGCGGCGACGTAGCAGGTCGCTGTTCCGAGGGTGCACCTGGCAGGCAGCGCGCTGCTGCAGAGGCACCGCTGCCGGTGCCGCAGAGTGGTGTACCCATGGCTGCAACTTCCGACAAGAACGCGGTGGTGAGCTTCAGAGTTCAGATGGCCATCGAAGGGCCATCTCCAGCTGAACTTTCAACACAAGACTTCATCGGGGAGGCACTTGCCAGAGAAGAGAACTGATTTTCTTCTAGTTGAACCGCAGCAGAAGCTCACAAGCTTGTCGTGGGTCACTGGGCGCTCCTCGTGTCACCTGCCCCGCCGCCAACTCCCCACCATGTAGCTTGAACTCCCGCAGCGGATGGGCACGACCGCGACAGGCAGGAGCAGGGCCACCGAGCCGCGGGGAAGCAAGGGCGCCGTGGGGGAGCAGGTCCACCGCGTCGGGGACGAGCAGGGCCGCCACGCCGGGGGAGCAGGGCCGCCGCTAATACTCCATCAATGGATGAACTGGACTGCAGATGTGAACCTTAAAAGTTTATCAAGTGAACCTTCATTTAAATAAACATAAAATGGCAGATCAGAACAACAAATCAACAGATTCCGAAACACTGAGACAGAATATACATTTGTATGCGCACGACTGAGCTCGGGAGCGACGCGCTGGGAGCAACCGCACCAATTGTTCGAGGCAGAGATTGAAAAAAAATCGTTCGAGGCAGATAAGGGGAACGGCGCTGCCGGCCAGAGCAAAGCCTGAGACGGCATGGCCGCCGCCTGCCGGGCGCGCGGCAGGGGATGTCGGGGTGGCGCCGTAGTTGAAGATAGGTTGAGAGAACCGGCCGTCGGCGCACAGAGGTCGCATGCAGGGGCAGTGCGCGGAGGTTGCCGGTTGGGGCGAGCGTGCCAGGGTCGCCGGCCAGGCGAGCACGCGAGGGTTGCCGACCAGGCGAGCGGGGGCGGCCTGTGGGGGCACTCGCGGGAGAACGCCGGTGGCGGCGTTTGCGGGTGGAGGCCGGGGGCGGCGCACACGGCTGGAGATCGACGGGGCTGCGAACGGCGGGAGGTCGCCGGGGCTACGCGAGGCAGGAGGTCGTCGGGCGTTGCGCGGCTGGAGATCGACGGGGCGACGCGCGGCGGAGGTTGCCGGTGCTGCACGAGGCACTAGGTCGTCCGGCGGCGCGAGGGGGAGGACGCCGGGGTGTCAGGCGGAGAGAGGACGCCGGGGCAGCGCGCGGAAGGAGGTCGTCGGGCGGCAGGAGGTTGAGGGAGAAGGCGACGGAGAAGAAGGGATCGGGGGCGAGGTGCGGGTTGGTGGGAGGTGGGGGTCGGGAGGTTCACAGCGCGTGGGTTAGGTGACGGGGTGGTTACCTTTTTTTAATCGCAGGAGGGTCGGGTCGGGTTGGTTCCAAACTAGGTATAGTTTCTGTTTAGTTTAAATAGAACTAAACAGGAACTTTAAGGAAGATTCATGTTTAGTCATGTCCTATATATATGGTCGCGCTATTTGACTCTAGGTGCAGAATAATATTCTGCACCCCGCGCGCGCCTCGCTCCGTTCGTCCCGCGCGCCACGCCCGTTTTCCTATCTGCATGTGAGGTAATTTTGCCCACGTCTCGTAAAAACTACCAACATAAAAAAATACGACGCGAACGTAAGAAAACTGCATGTTGCCTACCGAGCCAGTCCGTGGGCCCCACTGCTTTTTTCTCAAACAACCACGATAAATGTCGCCAACAATCATTAGAAAACCACTGATGAATCTGCCAGAGCCAACGTAAACATATTATGTTGCGTTTCTTCTTCATCATAAGGATTTTTCTGTGCCTGATGTCATCGCCTGATTACACAAAAGAGTGAGATTGTTCCTGATTACACGACATAAGAATTTGATTGATTACATTGCCTGATTGCACGTCATAAATTTGACCGGGACAGCCTTATGAACTTGTAACAACTCTCATGCCATTGATTTTATGATTGAATACTAACTGGATTAAATCAGTTGTTTGCAATGTTAGAAGTCCGCAGCAAACAACATAATTCGTAGAAATCCCAGCTTTCAAAAATAGGGATTATAGAGCCGATATTACAATTTACTTCCAATAAGTCGCCACTGATTACTCCCGTAGCTTAGCTACCCCAGGAAAGAACACATGTCCAACAAAATCATGTAAGCGTATTGCACGCTAGCTCCTACCTCCCTCCGTAATGACTGGAATCACATAGTTTTTCTCCAAGATATATATCTTTTGATAGCCAGCTAGTCCGCAGGGAAGCAGTCCAGGAGGGAATTGTTCGGGGAGCTGATGTCCGGTATGAAGGCATTGTTGTTTTTTTTGAAACGAAGGCAAAAGCTTTGCCTTTTATATTGATATAGAAGGAGCAAACACGAACACGGCCGAGGCCAAAAGTAAAAAAACAGTAAACTAAACGATCGGTCGGTGTCCCACAAGGATCACCCAATACCGTCCACTCTCTCGGAAAGGAAGATTGTCATAGCACTAAGAACTAGTCAGCTCCGCGAGCAACTTTGCGCCGGCGAGGATCCAGTCTTTAGCCTCGTCCTTGATCTTCTGGAAGAGAGCCATGGGAGAGGTGAATTTATTGTTGAAGACTCTAGCGTTGCGCTCCTTCCAAATCTCCCAAGTTAGGAGCACCACGGCCGTCCTGAGACCTCTGGGGTGGTTCGTTGTGGTGTTGTTCGTGACGGCCTGCCAATAGTGGAGAACCGTAGGTCTCCCGGAGCCCAGGGCGATGAGCAGGTCAGAGCACGAAAGCCAAGAAGCCGCCGCCTGCCAAATACGCCTAGAGTAGCGACACTCAAAAAGAATGTGCCTTGCGGTTTCCGGCTGGCATTGGCAGAGTTGACACAGAGGGCTGTGAGGCCATCCCCTAATGGCCAGGCGATCCGAAGTCCACAGCCTGTTCTGAACGACAAGCCAAGCAAAGAAGCGGCACTTAGGAGGGGCCCAAGTTTTCCAGACAATCTTGTCGAAGGCGCAGGGGGTTGAGCCCAAGAACTGTGCCTTGTAGGCGGAGTTAGCGGAATAGCATCCATTTGCAGTAAGCGTCCAGGTGATCGAGTCGCTAATATCAGGGACAAGCAAAATGCCCTGAAGCAGCTCTCCAAGATTGACGAATTGCACGAAGTGATCAACCGTGAAGTTTTGGAAAGGAATGTCCTGAATCCAGGAGAGATTGTTGAGGGCGTTGAAGACGCTTTTATTCTTCCGCTTGGACACCGCAAAGATCAAAGGTGCCATAGACTTGGGGGAGATTCCATTAAGCCAGGGGGAGGCCCAGAAAGAAGCCTTCTTCCCATTACCAATGGTGACCCTGGTAGCAGCGTTGAAGAGATCTCTATCTTGCTGATCATTAGGTGTTTCTGTGCCAACCCAAGACTTGTCCGGTGCCACCCATTCATACCACAGCCATCGAAGCCGCAGTGCTCTGCCGAATTTTTCCAGATCCAGGATCCCCAATCCTCCGTATTTCTTTGGTCGACACACCTTTGTCCACGCCACTTTGCATTTGCCACCACTGACAGAGGCGCTGCACTCCCAAAGCATGCCACGACAGATCTTGTTGAAGGCTTTGAGCGTAGCCTTGTCAACCTTGATGGCGGTAAGGAGGAAAATTGGCATGGAGCAGAGCACAGACTTGACCATCTCAGCGCAGCCGGCGCGATTGAGGAACTTAGCCTTCCAAGGAATGAGCTTCGAAGCGGCCTTGTCAATGTAGGGTTGCAGATCTGCCCGACGCAGCCTTCCCAGAGAAAGCGGAAGCCCCAAAAATTTCAGTGGGAACTGAGCCTGAGCCGCCGGAAAATTTTCCAGGATGGAGCCTAGGTCAATGTCGGCACATCTGATGGGAGTGACAGAACTCTTGTCCACATTGGTAACCAGACCGGTGACCTCCCCAAAATCATGGAGCAGAGTAGCTAAAGAAGTGATGTCTTGGGCATTGGGCGTAATGAAAATGGCAGCGTCGTCGGCGTACAAAGAGACCCTTGACTTGATGAAATTAAACGTGGCAGAGGGTCAATAGCCAGGTCGAAGAGAAGAGGGGAGAGTGGGTCACCCTGCCTCAAACCCCGACCATGCATAATCTCCTTTCCAGGGGTCCCGTTGAGCAGCACACGCGAGGTCGACGTCGAGAAAATGAGCGAGGCCCAGGCCCGCCATCGTGGCGGGAAACCTCGACGCTGCATAAGATCCAGGATATAGTTCCACCGAACCGAGTCGAAGGCTTTGGCAATATCCAGCTTGATGAGCAGAGCTGGAGTGTGATTTCTGTGCAGCTGGCGCGCGACATTTCGGACGTACATAAAGTTGTCGTGGATGCTTCTGGATTTAATGAAGGCGCTTTGGCTGTTGGAGACGATGTCGTTCATCTTGGGGCGCAAGCGCAGGGCCATGGCCTTAGCTAGGATCTTGGGTACGATGTGGATGAGGCTAATATGCCTGAAGTCAGAGATGCTATCTGCCCCCTCCTTTTTGGGCAGCAGAGCGATGCAAGCAGAGTTGATGACATGGAAGTTATTGATCGTGAGCTCGGAGAAGGCGTCGATCACCTTCATAAGGTCATCCTTGATAATAATCCAATAAGCGCGCAAGAAGTTAACCGTAAAACCATCCGGACCGGGGGCTTTGTCTGCAGGCATATCCTCAAAGGCCGCCTTAATCTCGACCTCCGAGAAAGGAAGCCCCAGATCCTCTAGGGCCTCCACAGCAGGTTCAATGGCGTTCCAGTTGAAATCCAGAGAGCGCATCGGCGGGGTCCCAAGGACTCTCGTGAAGTCCATACATGAATCAAATTAGGTTGAAGAAGAACAAAATCAGTGGCTTAAGAGTATACATGAATCTGAACGAAAAAAGATATATTGAGCTTCCGTATCAAATCCATAGCCACCATTTAATTACTTCTATTTGTCTCCAAGATTATTGCGTGCATTTTCTTGTGCCCCTCGATTTCTTGTTAGAATCCTGGAAAATTATTGTTCGTTATAACAAACTAGGATTCTGAAAAAGATACATGTCAGGCACAAGTTAGAATTCTGTCTAAGAGCAACTCTAGCAGTGCCCGCAACGCTCCGGCACCCGCAAAATTCCGGCGGGAATGCGGGTTGGCATCGGCTCTAGCAGGGCCTGCAATTGGGCCGGCCTGCAAAAACGCGTTACGGGCCCCCGCTAATCCCCGCGGCCGCCACCTACAAGTACGGGCCGGCGGAGCGAGTGCGGGTCGAAACCCTCACTCCTCCGCCGCGAAACCCTAGCCGCCGCCAGCACCTCCGGCGAGCTAATCGGCCCGCGCTGCGTGTAGATCGGCGATGTGGAGCCGCCATGGAGGACGCGGCCACTTCGGCCTAGGGGGTGGGCGGGTTGGAGGCGGAGGCGGCGGCCGCGACCGCGACGACGAGCACACGCGGTGCCGCAAGTGCGGAGGCGGCGGGGGCGGCCGCGACGACGAGGTGGAGAAGAAGAGGAGGAGGAGCATCGGCGCGAAGAAGCGTGCAGCGCTGCGGTGGTGCAACCGCGACGAGTCGCCGCCGCCGAGCCTGCGCGCCTACGCGCCCTCGTGGTTCCGCCGGCCGCGCCGCGCCATCGCCGAAGGTGAGGGGAGCTCCCGCGCCGCTCCTCCCTCCCCCGCGTCGTCTGCGGCCTCGTCTGCGGTCGCCCCCAACTCCGGCCTCATCTTCGCGCGCAACGACGAGGAGGAGCGCGCGGCGGTGGCGGCGGCCATCCGCGCGTCGGAAGCCGCGCTCGCGCAGCAGCTCCGCCGCGAGAGGTTGGAGGCGGCGATGGCCATCGCGGCCGTGCGCGCGCGCGAGCGCCAGGAGGCCGCGGATCTGGCGGCCGCCTTGGACAATGCGGCGGCGGAGGAGGACGGCCGCAGCGACATGGACGTCGACGTCGTTGTCCTCGACGACTAGGATGGCCACCGCGCCATGGAGGTTGCCCCGAGCTCGATTTTGGCCAAATCGGGGCCGCGCCACCGCGCCGCCCCCGGCGAGCTCGCTCCAGTATATGAAGTTAGGTTAGTTGTGCGCATATATGCGCATTTTGCGATGTAATTAGAACGATGTATGAACTCTGGTGCGGATGATGAACGCGCGACAATGAAGTTCCCGGGAATTTTCGAAAAAAAATTGCAGTTCTATTATTTGCGGGCACTGATCTGCGCCGCGGCCTGACGAACTGCATTTTGCGAGTTCAGTCGCCTGGAACTCGTGAGTTCAGTTCCGGCGAATGCGGGCACTGCTAGAGTTGCTCTAAACCTAGTGAATGGGATCTAGAACCTGCATCTTCTTTATCCCATATTTCTCCAAAAGAATATTACTGCTGTAACAGCTACTCCCACTCAGGCAATAAAACAAACACCGTGGCGACAGTAATATTACTGAATAGCGCACTCCCATGTGATCGAGGATGTAGATACACATTATACGGGCTACATGCCTACATCAGAACGAAGTGGGGAACCAACAAAACATATCATAAAACTTTTGAATACACTAAAAGTCGCTGCGTAAAAAAGATCTAGGCTGGGCGAGCATGGCTGGACTTTAACAGCACATTCACATATCGTTCATGCTACAGAAATAGCAAGCAATAACTTGAATGAACAATCAAAAATCATGTCATACAAGATCACTATTGGTTTGAGGGCTGGTTAAAACAATAAACGCAGCAAATACATGGTTGGGGGAGGATCAGTACGAGTCCATCTCATTGCAATTGAAATTGAGTTAACTCAAATTAGCAGCTCCATGAATGTCTAGCTAATAAAAATTAAAACAAGAAAATTACGTGATGTACTGCATCTGGAATGTCTTTGGACAAATACACACGTAATGAAGATGGACTGGGAAATTAGATTCGTGCGAAAGTTCCTTACCAACGCAGCCTATTGACTAGCAGTGGACTATGTGAAGTTGGATGCGGGACAGGTTTTGCGAGATGTAGGCACCGATGATGGCTCGACTCTATGATGGGGAGGCCGACCGGGAGGATCATCTTCTTCTCCGGCGTGGAACACCCACAGCGAGAGGGATAATCTCAGCTGCTCACCGCGACACCTCCGGCCGAGGCCAGTCTCCGCGACGCCCGACACCGGCGTGCTCCGCCTGCAGTAGTGCCGAGGCCACCCGCCGTTCACAGCTCACCTCAAGCCGTCGGGATTCCAAACCAACCGCTGCACACCACGCTGACGATTAATTCGAAGCATAAGCTAGAACAGAACCACAAAATCGGTTTGTGAGGAGGTAGGGAGAGGGCTAACCGAGAGGATCTTCTCCTTTCCCTCGTCGCCGGCGACGAGGCCCATGTACCTGTGCTTGGAAAGGACCCTCACCGCCGCCTCAATCGCCTTCCGCGGAAGGAGTGCGGCGGCGCGGAAGAGGCCTGGCGGAGAATGCGTCGAGTATGGTGGAGAAGAAGCACGGCGACGAAGGGCTCTCCATGGGGACGCTGGTGCGCGTCGCAGTCGCTCGTGGACGCGTCGTTGTCTACCAGGAATCGACCCGGGCGCAGCTCCCCTAGGCGCTTGCCACGCGCGCCGCCTTGGACTCTGCACCGCCGGCGGGGAAAGGGAAGGAAGTGTCCTGGAGGAGCTGGAGGAGGATAAGTGGTGAGGAAAAGTCCTCTAGGGTGGCCCCATCTTCACGGATTGACGGCGGGAATGGACGAACTCACTCAAGAACGCGAAAGAACACGAGGAAGAACGCAGCGGAATACTCGAACACAAACAAGATACAAGAACCGTTTCCCTTACCGGTCGGTCCAACCGATCCAATAGAATCCCAAAGGGAGAGATTGGCAAGAAGAACAAGAAGGGATCTTGGGTGGTTATTTCTCCAACGGCCAACCGAGCCGTTCCAATAAAGTCACCCGAAGATGAAAGATTGGCAAGTAGTCAAACTACAAGTAGAGGTCTTGAATCCACAAGAGGGATCTTCTCCACAAGGGGAGGCCTTGAATCCACAAGGGGATCTTCTCCACAAGGGGAGGAAAGGAGACCCATGAGGTGAAGCAGCCTTGCTCTACTCTAATCCTCAATTCTAGTCTATCTTGGATCTGAAGGGGTAGGGGTCTATTTATAGTCTGGGTACAAAACAGGGGTATGACACGTGGGGTCGCGGACGAGCTGGATGGTCCGGTCCTGGATCCGGTTTATGCCGGGCTGGGGGCTGGCCTGCTCTGTCGGTCGCCCGGCCCTGGATCCGGTCCAGGCCGGCTGGGAGGCCGGCCGTGTCGGCAGGTGGCCCGGTCCTGGAGCCGGTCTGGGCCGGCTGGGAGGCCGGCCGTCTCTGGATGTGGTCCGGCCTGGAGGCCGGTTCAGGCCGGCTGTGGGGCCGGCCAAACTGCCTGTCCCTCCTTTCTCTCCTTCGTCTTGACGCTTCGTCTTGGCCACCTTCTTGAGTCTTCTCTCGGTCTTCTTCCTTCTCCTCTTCCAAGCCACCGCCTTGACGGCCTCCAATCCTCTTGTACCTTGGCCGTCCTCACGTGTACACGTACTCGTCGTAGTAACCCTAGCATCATCAAGGGACGAAGCATGACGTAGCATACCATCCAAAGGATGAGGAAAGGGGCTCAAGTAGAGGAACGAGCTCACCTTTGATGTCCATGGTGACTTGTGAAGTGTTGAGGGTCTTGACATGGTGATGGTCATGAGTTGCACTACATCAATAAGGCGCGGAGGCGGGGAATCCCTGAGAGGCAACGGCGGGGAACCGGAGGTCGCCGGATTTGTCGAGCTAGCAGGGGGCGCATGGTGGCGGTTTCCAGAAACTGGGACGAGTGGGGAAGCCATGATTCTGATCCCACTATAAGAAAAAACGATCGACATAATAAACCCCAAATTACATCGGCTGAAGCCTGGTGGAACCGCACCGCATCAGGGTCAGACTGGCTTGGTACACCGACCTGGGTGCAAAAATAAGTTATTCTACACCCAGGGAGTCCAATAGAGCTTCTATATATATATTATATATATATTCTCTAACAGTGCTGACACACCCTTGCTGAAAAGGTCCAACTAGAGGCAACTAAAGCAAGCATTCAATTCACCCAGATTCAAATCCTAGATTTGGCACGATTGCTCGCATTTATCTAGTTTTATTTCAGAATTAAATCCTGTCCTTCTACACTAAAAGAACGAAACCTCTATTGTGAGTTGGTGACTTCGTCAAGTTCAAGATGTCGTCTCAGTCTCGAAAATGCATATGGGTGGAGTGTGCGTGCATGCTTTTAGAAAAAAGAGTGTACACGCGAGTTTGTAAGATCCCGACGGTTAATCTGTCAAGCACAAAATCCATCGGCTCAGTTTTTGCATGGTAAAGGAACACATCATCCATCATGACATGTCTCTTCATTTGCTCATCACCAAACACACCAAAGTCAATGGAATGTGACATGTGTGGATGGTCACTATGCAAAGTCAAGGATGGAACAAGGTCCATAAGAGAGAACGAAACATCTCCAACAAGTGAGAAAGTTATGGGGGCAATCTCATTATCAAGCATTTCAACATTATTGCAAGCAACACATGTGAAAGAAAAATTGTTCAACATTTTGCAAGCAACAATGGGATAAAAGTGCAAACATCGATTGCAAAGCATGGGTATGGCAACATCATCACAAATAGAAGAATCCACATGGTCAACATTGTTTTGAAACAAGGTATCACAAGTGAATGTGAATGTCTCATATGTGACATCAAAAGAATCATCCAAATCATGCAAGCAATCAACGTTCATCATGTCCACTAGCGGGATCATGGTCACATCAACACCCATACCTTTGTAGTCCCGCTCATGTGAAGTAGGTGTTGAAGTGGTAGGTGCTTTCATGTAGCCGACTTGTTCATCATGAAGTAGACATGGGGTGGCATCATCATCATCCTCCATGTACATCTTCTCCATTTGATGCATCATCAAGTCGGGGAGTGGCGTCTCATCATTCATGGAACCTAACACACAATGAAAAAACACACTAGAGGTAGAGGTTAAGTTGTTAGAAATCGAAATGGCCTCACAAGACCTATCAACTACCTCTCTCAACTCAAGTGGTGTAGCACTCATTCCCTCAAAGTGAAAGCACTCAAACTCACATATGGTGGAGGCACTCAACTCACTCTCACTCTCACTCAAGTGGGCTAAGTGGCACTCATGCTCACATGTGATTGGTACCATCGCATCATTCAAGCACATGAGGGTAGGCTCAATGTTCTCATCTCCAAACGCCTCCAAGGTTGAAGGGAAACTCCCATGCTCAACCTCCTCAACCAACTCGCCTCCAAAGGTCAATGCCATAAAATAGGCATCACCACTCGACTCCATTGCGGAAGGGAAAATCCCATGCTCCGCTTCATCACTTGACTCATGGTCAAAGATGATAGCATCATCCATGCTCGCCTCCTTGGTCGAAGGGAAAATCCCATGCTCGACCGTCTTCTCACCATCTTGGTCACCAACTTTGCACTCCCACATCATGTGACCTCTTTGATTGCATATTGGGCACAAGAGATTGGGACATTCTCGTGGATCATGGTCTTGGCCTTGGCAATTGTCACATAGAAGGTCTTCATCTTGCCATATGGGGACCATTGTGGTGGTGGCACTTGGTGTAGAAGTCATATCAAGAGAAGTGCTTGAGAAAGGCGCCGTCTTGGTTGTGTCCTCACAAGTGTTGCCATGCTTCTTGCGGCTTCGACGTGAACTTGACCGTTGGTCAAAGAACTTATCGATGTCGACCATGAACTCGTCAACAATAGCATCAACACTAGATTGAGACACCATAGGATGTGCACTTGTTGACGGTTTGGATGTAGATGTTCGTGACTTCTCCTCATGTCGACGTTGACGCTCGTGAGTAGAGGGGTGTCGCCGAAAGTCATTTGGATGCTTCTCTTCATGTTGACGACGTCGTGCTTGTTGCCTTGGCGACCTTTCCTTGGAGCTTCCACTAGAGCTTGGTGACATGTTGTGGTCCACCTTGGCATCTTTCTTGTGGCGCCTTGATGAGCTAGCTGCAAGATGTATGCTCTTGGCCAACTTGTCCATGGCATCCTTGAGATTTTGGAGCTTGGCCTTATCGATGCACTTTTTGGGACGCCTTCTTGTAGTTGAAGGAGAATGTCGAATCTTGTCGCTCTTGGCGAATGCCTTGTCATGGCTCCTTCTTGAAGTTGATTGCGAATGGCGAAGCTTGGCACTCTTGGAATTAGATGGAGCTCCATAGGATGAACTCATGGTGGTCTTCTTGTCGGAGCACCGCCTTGAGCTGGACCCATAGAAATAGGTTGTGCCATGACGCTTGGTGGTGTCGCTCTTGAACATGGTGGTGATGGGAGTCCTTTCCTCTTGCATGTTGTCAAAGTCGTCGCACATGCTACAAGAGTAGTAGTCGTAGACGTTCTCCACCATGTCATCGGAGTTGTAGTCGTGGTAGTGGCGCTCCACCATGTCGTTGTAGTCGTGGTCGGTACCATGTGATGAGGCATGTGAAGACACTTGCACCTCATTGTCGTTGGAGCTCATGTAGTCGGAGTCGTGGTAGATTCGCACGTACTTGGAGTCGATACCATATGATGAAGGTTGCTCGACGTCTTGGTACCGCTCCATGTCGTGGACGCTTGAGTAGTCGGAGTCGTAGTCGGAGTAGTTATAGCGGAAGTCTTGGTGATGCTCCAACATATCATGGGGTTCATTGTCGGTGTAGTAGTAGTAGTCCCCCATGTCCTCAAAGCATGAGGCATCATAGTCCATGTGACTCATCATGTACTCATCTTCATCTTGGCCTCCATAGTGGCACTCACTCTCCCTAGACATGTTAATTCACAAGACAAGTGTATATGTGGAGTGGAAGGAAACTAGAGCACAAACTCTCACCTTTGTAGATAGTATTGGACGTCGTGGACAACCAAAGGGAAACGATCACAAAGTAAAGTGCTGGTGTTCAAGTATCCAAAGCAAACTCCAAAACACACACGGCTTAAAAGTGGTAGGAAGATATGGTAGGTGGAAAGCAAATTGAACCAACCGGAAACCAAGATATTGTTAAAGCAAGTAGAGAACCACGATGATCACAAAGCAAAAACAAGTCAATCTCAAAAGATAGGAAACACACTCACGGAGAGATAAATGGGACTTATGCAACCAAGAAGTGAGCTAAAGAACCATATGATCCTAGCGAAGACTATAAGCTCGTGTTGCACAAGTACAAGGAGAGCACTAGCTCGATTGCAATTTATTTGGTGGGCTACAAGATTTGCACTAAAAGCACCACCTACAAGATGTTCATCGAGCTTGCGCGCTTCCTACAAGAGACATGGCAAGTGGTGTTTCTTCTTTTTCTTTTTGGCTCTTTTTGCTTCTTGCCTCTTTTCTCTTTTGGCACTTTTTGCTTCTTATTCTTTTTCACACCCACTTCTTTTGATGCCAACACAAGATATATGATAAACTAGCGCAAAACTTTTGCTCGGAAACTACACGGTGCAAATGTGCAAAGCCCAAGCAATCATCAAGAGCTAGCCTCATAGGACATGGTAATTGCAAAGATATGGTGTGGCTCACAAAGGAATGTCAAGGGTAAAGATTGGAGAAGTTATACCTTTCGTCGACGATCTTCACCCTTTGATATAGAAGCTTCGTGCTTGCCCACGAATTTTGGTGGTGGTAGATGATGGATCAACCATGTTGGTGACATAGGCCTTGTCCGTAGCTTCGAAACGAGCCAAAGAACACCAAAAACGGAGTCCGGAATCAAAAGATATGGCCAAACGAAATTTTTAGAAAATGCAGTTTTTGTGAGGCCGGCCCTGTGGCCGGTTTTGGCCGGCCGGGAGGCCGGATGGGTTGGGAAGGGGTCCGGTTTTTGAGCCGGTTTAGGCCGGCTTGAAGGCCGGTTTGACCCCGAGAGTTGACCCTCGAAAATCCGCGATTTTGGCGGAAAAACCGCCCGAAAAACCTCAAATCGGAGGGGAAATCAATGGAATTTGGCCATGGGAACGCAAGGGAAGGTAGATCAACAAGTATAGCAAGTAATCCATGGAACAAAACCTGCAAAAACGCACTCAAATCTCCGAATCGATCCAAAAGCAATTTGGGGCTATTTTTCGTGAAATTTTCGAATTTCTCAAGAACAAGAAAAATTTGGGGGAAAATCGGTGGCAACACAAGGTCAAATCCGTGTCAACGGTGGCTCTGATACCATATGGTGAGGAAAAGTCCTCTAGGGTGGCCCGATCTTCACGGATTGACGGCGGGAATGGACGAACTCACTCAAGAACGCGAAGAACACGAAGAACACGAGGAAGAACGTAGCGGAGTACTCGAACACAAACAAGATACAAGAACCGTTTCCCTTACCGGTCGGTCCAACTGGTCCAATAGAATCCCAAAGGGAGAGATTGGCAAGAAGAACAAGAAGGGATCTTGGGTGGTTGTTTCTCCAACAGCCAACCGAGCCGTTCCAATAAAGTCACCCGAAGATGAAAGATTGGCAAGTAGTCAAACTACAAGTAGAGGTCTTTGAATCCACAAGAGGGATCTTCTCCACAAGGGGAGGCCTTGAATCCACAAGGGGATCTTCTCCACAAGGGGAGGAAAGGAGACCCATGAGGTGAAGGAGCCTTGCTCTACTCTAATCCTCAATTCTAGTCTATCTTGGATCTGAAGGGGTAGGGGTCTATTTATAGTCTGGGTACAAAACAGGGGTATGACACATGGGGTCGCGGACGAGCTGTGGATGGTCCGGTCCTGGATCGGGTTTATGCCGGGCTGGGGGCCGGCCTGCTCTGTCGGTCGCCTGGCCCTGGATCCGGTCCAGGCCGGCTGGGAGGCCGGCCGTGTCGGCAGGTGGCCCGGTCCTGGAGCCGGTCTGGGCCGGCTGGGAGGCCGGCCGTATCTGGATGTGGTCCGGCCTGGAGGCCGGTTCAGGCCGGCTGTGGGGCCGGCCGAACTGCCTGTCCCTCCTTTCTCTCCTTCGTCTTGACGCTTCGTCTTGGCCACCTTCTTGAGTCTTCTCTCGGTCTTCTTCCTTCTCCTCTTCCAAGCCACCGCCTTGACGGCCTCCAATCCTCTTGTACCTTGGCCGTCCTCCTGTGTACACGTACTCGTCGTAGTAACCCTAGCATCATCAAGGGACGAAGCATGACGTAGCATACCATCCAAAGGATGAGGAAAGGGGCTCAAGTAGAAGAACGAGCTCACCTTTGATGTCCATGGTGACTTGTGAAGTGTTGAGGATCTTGACATGGTGATGGTCATGAGTTGCACTACATCAATAAGGCGCGGAAGCGGGGAATCCCTGAGAGGCAACGGCGGGGAACCGGAGGTCGCCGGATTTGTCGAGCTAGCAGGGGGCGCATGGTGGCGGTTTCCAGAAACTGGGACGAGTAGGGAAGCCACGATTCTGATCCCACTATAAGAAAAAACGATCAACATAATAAACCCCAAATTACATCGGCTGAAGCCTGGTGGAACCGCACCGCATCAGGGTCAGACTGGCTCGGTACACCGACCTGGGTGCAAAAATAAGTTATTTTACACCCAGGGAGTCCAATAGAGCTTCTATATATATATATATATATACGCGCTATTTGACTCCCAGGGAGTAGAATAGTTATTCTACACCCACCCTCTATTTTCAAAACCGCACATGATTTTTACGTGACATAAATTTTGTCTTATATAATAAGTCAAGAAGAACGTAAGAGAAAATATAAATGACAAAAAAAAATTTACGTGATGTTGTAAAAATACGACAAAAATGCACTTATTTATGTTGTTTTTATGACTTTTATGTTATTTTAACTCATTTTTTATGTCGGGTTTTTCTATTGTGGGTCAACATGACGTAAATATTTACATATGTAACATAATTTATTGATGTAACAACGTAAAAAAATGGTGGGTGCAAAATAAGTTATTCTGCACCCTGAGGGTCAAATAGGGTTTCTATATATATATATATATATATATATATATATATATATATATATATATATATATATATATATATATATATATATATATTCTCTAGCAGTGCTGACACACCCTTGCTGAAAAGGTCCAACTAGAGGCAACTAAAGCAAGCATTCAATTCACCCAGATTCAAATCCTAGATTTGGCACGATTGCTCGCATTTATCTAGTTTTATTTCAGAATTAAATCCTGTCCTTCTACACTAAAAGAATGAAGCCTCTATTTTGAGTTGGTGACTTCGTCAAGTTCAAGATGTCGTCTCAGTCTCGAAAATGCATATGGGTGGAGTGTGCATGCATGCTTTTAGAAAAAAGAGTGTACACGCGAGTTTGTAAGATCCCGACGGTTAATCTGTCAAGCACAAATCCGTCGGCTCAGTTTTTCAAAATGGTCATATGATAGGATATATGTAAACTATATGTGCATATTTGTGAGTGTTTATGTTTATACTGTGTTTCTAAATAAAAGCAAATGGTTGTTCCCTTTAGTCTTTGAACAAGGAGCAATAGTTCCAACTTCCAAATAAAGCTTCCATTGTCAAACTTTTGATGAATAACCTTACACTTTACTCAACATATCTGATACCGGCCGGGCTTAACAACCAAAAAGAACGAAAGTAGTACATGCCAGTAGTATACAACTATACATATATTGCGAAGACTACAAGAACAGCAACGTGGATATTGATTACTTGGTTTTACGCGGAAGTAATGGATCCTTTATTAGTACGGAGTAGCTTTATATGACGTACTCCTACACGAGTTTTACTTGGTACGTAACGTTATGTCAGATTTGCCGAATGCGTGGTACGTGTTAGGCTGGTAAGGTCGACATTCTAAGGCAGCCACGCCGACGTCGGGGCATCCGCAGTGCCGGTCGTGCTCCCGTCCCCGGCATCGTCACGGCAACGCGGCTTCCTCTCCGGCCACGGGGAGCCCCGACGCACCGGGACGCGCGGCCCGCACCGAGCCTCGTGCTCCAGCCCTCGCCTCGCCTCCGGGCTGAGCGCGAAATGGTGGGAAGGAGGCCTGAACCGCTGCCTCCCCGGCGGCGACGGCACAGTGATTCCATCCGTAGCGCGACCGGCGGCCGGACTTGGGCGCGGTGGCTCGGCTGCCACCAGCGAGAGCAGGAGGTCCATGAGCCACAGCGAGAAGAGGGAGGCAGGCATGCTGGCTGTTTCTGTGTTGTGCAACCTTACCTTCTTTTCCTGTGAAGAGGTGGCTAGGTGAGGCAGACTTATAACAAGTTGCTGACAGGTGTTAGCACGTTGCAAACTAGAGGAGTTAATATGGATCCAAGCCTGTAATAACAAATACTGTAACGAACGCACTTAATGAGAAATATTTGCTTCAGAAAACTTCTTGAATGCATGCCCAGATGCTAACTGCAGCAAGAGGTTTCCGCAGTTGATGGTACAGTTTTTACCCCTGAATTTTATTCACAAAAAAAACGCCTGAATTTTAGAAATAGTAGAATTGTTTTGGCAGAAAGAAGTGACACTTCAACGAATCTTTTGTGACAAAGGAAATATATTAATATCAGAAAAATACCACCAACGAAACCTAGTCTCTGCAATAATGTCAATAACTAGTCGAGACACAAGTGAAAAGAGAGACAATGAAAACACAAATGTTGAAAAAAAGTTCCGCAAAGAGATTACTCGATTAGGGACTCACACCAGTAGAAAACAACCCGCCATTGACAACAGCCAGCCTTACAAAAAGTTCTCCAATAGCAACGCCTCCAAAAAGAGAACAATGCACGAACACCATGTCGTCCGATCAACAATACGGAGAAGGTGGTTCATGACTCGTAGTAGTGCATACTACCTCTGTCAGGACAACATGCGAGAAAACCTGAAATTTGCTACACGACACAAACATGCCGCACAATAAGGGGTTGCTTGGTTAAGCTTATTTTTGGATTTTTGTACTTTGGTTTATAAGCCCAAAAATACCTATATAGGTGTTTTTGGCTTTGAATTTTAACTTTTGACTAGATAATATTTTATGATGGTATAAACAAAAACCAAAACCAAAAACACATATAAGGCAAAATCCAAAAGACAATAGTAAGTCTAATCGAACATCTCCTAAGACCAAGGAAAACACTTGTGCACGCGGGGGATTGATCCTCCGCCTCATTTGCTTGCGCGAGCACGCCACGTGCCCAAGTGGTGTCCACGGGAAACAACCTAGCCTTATCTCTTCCCACATGTCTTTCGCGCAGCCTCTTCTACGCACCACGCCGGCGCTGCCTATAGAACTATATACAAAAGCTGAAAGGATTCAGCCTCCAAATCAACCTCCACGTCGCCTCCTTTTCGCTGCTGTCTGATCGCCGCGATCCAACGGTTCAGGAGCCAGCCACGCCACCCTCGCGTGTGTACTGTAGCTAGCTACAGTGCGCACGGGCTTCCAC